>VMKM01000334.1:0-401522 GCA_008360985.2 Macquaria ambigua
CTTATTTAAAACTAACTGCAAACACTCAGTAAGAAAAGAGCAAAAGTCTGGACGCCTCCTAACTAGCTGCTGATTTGCTCACTCTTTCTTTGAGGGTTTCTTTCTTTGGTCTTTCTGAAGAATTGAAACATGCTGTTGGGGTTTACTGTCTGTGTTCTCAGATCAGTGAAGATCTGCTACAGCACTCGCTAGTCGAATGTGAAACATTGTGATTTTAACCATCTTAAACAATTCATTTGTTAGCAACGTCATCATAACAGCTTCTCTCTTCTCTTTTTCTTTGCCTCTTTCGATGCTCTTGGGATGGTATTTAAAGAAAAACTGTGTTTTATTACAACTTTGGTTTTATTTTTATTTTTATTTTTGACCATCATTTCTATTCATTATGACAGCAGTTTACTCACCAAAGGAATTGTTGAGATCTGGGAACATGGGCCACATTGCTAAAAAAAGAGCAGACATGAGCAGGCAGACTACCATACAGGCTGTAAACAGCAGTGTAGCTAGGATTAGCTAGCACTTTATGTGGAGGTCAAACTGAAAGTAAGTGCACTGGTAATGCTGCTAATGATCCCTCATTGCACAGGAAAACTGACCAATCACAGCAAGTACAGTAGCTGAAAGTTGAAACAGCAAGTTTAGGTCATAATTTCGTTTTCTCTTCCAAATAGCTTTGGCTAACCCTTTAGCCAGGTTTTTTATGAGCTGTCTAATTGTCTGAATGATGCATTTCTTATCCCGATGTTCCCACATCTCAGCAATTACTTGTACTTACTATTAAGCATTTACTCAAGGACTGTATTTAAGTACAAATTTGAGGTCCTTGAAGTTTAGTTGAGTAGTTCCGTTTACTTCCACTACATTTCAGAGTGAACTATAGTACTTTATACTCCACTGCATGTATTAGACAGCTGTAGTTACTTTGCAGATTCAGATTATTAACACAATAATCAACAAAGAAATTCTGTTGTATTATTATATTAAGCTGCTCAGCAGTATAGAAAGTAGTTCAAATGAGCTCCACCTTTACCAGCTGCAACATTAAAGTGATGCTTACACATTAATGTGTCAATAATTATAATCCAATTATATAATATATATTATTCTGAAATGGGCCTGTCTGTACAATAAAGTACCAAAACTAAAAGTACTCAAGTATATTTTGCTGATAATACTTTTACTTGTATTTTTACATTGTTGTATTGGTACTTTTACTTCAGTAAAATACCTGAGTAGTGTAAACAGCATCCATCCTGCTCCTGTACAAAAGGAGCGGACTGCACAGCATTATTTTGAGCAAGGTTAAGTTGTAGGCTGGATGTTTAGTCATTTGCATCATTACAAGGGTCAGTGTTATTCTGAACGAGGGTATCTTACTTCTGTAACAGAAGATACCCTCATTCAGTTCCAGTTGGTATATTTTAAGTAGTTTCTTGCTAGTACTGGGATTTTTCTAGCAGTCATGGCGTCATGACATGAAACTTTGCAGCTGCATCAACTAGCTGTGAATGAGGATGGTTGTGTAAAGCACGTGATTGGCTGTGGATGCAGGATCGCTTCTCACAGGCAGAGATGGACTCTGTTAGGCCGACACCAGCAGCTCCTCTAGTTTAGATGAGGTAACCCTGCTGTTTGGAGCCAATCAGGTCCACTTGTGATGCATTTGATTCTATTAATGTCTGAAACTGCCCTTTTAAAAAGGTCTTTGTCTTTTCTGTCCACAGATAGAGTTAATGTGGAATTCCAACAATAGGACCCAACATTAACATTTTGCTCCTCTCTGCCTGACTTTAGTGGGAGTGCTGCGGTGCGTTTGGAGCAGACGATTGGAACCTGAACATCTATTTCAACTGTACTGATGGGAATCCCAGTCGGGAGAAGTGTGGAGTTCCCTTCTCCTGCTGCACCAAGGACCCAGCGGTACAAGTCCCTCACTCTGCATGCATGGACACATTTATAGACATGCACATGTGCAGCATCAGGGCAGAAATGAACAGGGGCTCAGGACAAACTTAGAAAACACTGTAAAACCTGAGGGTAGAACATAATGCCTGGTTAATTCTGACTTTTCTTTTTGCATTTTAACCCGTTTACATCTTTTTAAACTGGTCAGGTATTTGTGTGTGAATTTAATGCTTGTGTCCTGAGAGTGGGCAGTTCTCTCAGAGTTCAGTAAAATTCCCTTAGGAAAGAGGAAAAAGCTGGTAAAAATGTATCGAACCTCTAAAGCTAATGTTTGAAGTGCTGGGCTACCAACACAAATATCACATCTACTGGATGGATTGGTACAAAATTTGGCTCAAATGTTCCCATGTGAGGAGTCCTAAGGACTTTGTTGATCCTCTAGCGCCACCATTGGGCCAAGTACTCCAGTACTTTATTTAATGATTTAAGCCTTAGCTGTACTTTGTGTTTAGTGCTAATTAACTTTTAATTTAGCTCAAAGTAGCGCTGTGGCTCACAGATCTGCTAGCGTGGCTGTAGACTATGAGTCTTGTTCTTATTCAGTTGTACACAAAAAGACACACTTTAAATAGGTGAAATACTATAAAGTTGATTCTTTTTGTCTCTAGGAGGATGTAATAAACACTCAGTGTGGATACGACATTCGAGCTAAACCAGTAAGTAACATGTGACATTTAAGTGACTCACTCACTCTTAACTTTCTTCCATTTCCCTTCTAGTTTTTATTCATGACTTGGTTGGATCCACTTTAGAAAATGTAATATTTCACTTCTACCAAGTGATTTTAGTGCTAGTGATTTTACAAACAGGGTTTTTGAAGCCAGGTCAAAGCTGGATTGAAGCTGCTAATTTATGCTAATATGCTAACGTTAACTGTTACTGTTGGAGGCCAAGGTTTAAAAACAATTACCAATTTGTCACTCAGAAGGTAAAGGGTGGGAAAATATCTGAAGTGACAGATGTGATGCATTTTGTTTCATTTTCATTTGTTGTCTGGGAAGACATGGACCTGGAATGATTTGATGAGAAATACATCAGATATCCATTACTATACTATTTAAACACACTGCTTCCATTCACATTCTAGACGAAGTTTCCAAAGTTTGAACACATTGATTTTGACTGTCTGACAATTTGGGAAATTAGCTTGAGATGTGAGATGAAAAGTTGCAAATTAAAAAACATATTTCACCTCCGTGTGTCCAGAACAGAGAATATTTTCTGCTTTTCGAGTTGTTTGTAGGCTAGCAGTCTTTATGCTAAGCTAGGCTAAACACATTGTGGATCTGTCTCTGTGCTGGACGCACAGAAATGAAACTGATATCTTTTCATTAAAGTCTAGGTAAGACTTAAACATTTTCATAAAATGCCAGATTGAAGTCAGTCTGTGAAGATGACCACAGGAGGTTATGTTCATCACAGGACTCGGAGCAGAAGGACTACATCAATGTGAAAGGCTGCGTGCCGCAGTTTGAGAAGTGGCTGCAGGACAACCTCACCTTGGTGGCTGGGATCTTTATAGGAGTTGCACTACTGCAGGCCAGTTCCATTCACACATTTAAGCTTCATTATGTTTCTGAAAAATCTGAAACAAAAGCATTGTTCAAAAAAAGCTCCTTTTTTGAAATGTTGCCATTTTGTGTGTTTTGTCTTTCAACCACAGATTTTTGGGATTTGTTTGGCCCAAAACTTAGTGAGTGACATCGAAGCTGTGCAGGCGAGCTGGTGAGAAAATTATCTTTACTTTTGCTGCATCAGTTCAGTGTCTCAGGTATCCTCATTCAGACTGCACTGTTTTTCTCCCTTTGAAACACACTTCTCCTGATTTGCAGCCATCTGATTATACTGTTTCTATTTCACAACATGAGACATTTCAGCTTTGTCATAGTGTACATGCTGGGAGTGTCTCTTAGGTTGTAGATACATTATGGGAAGAAAGTTCCAATTCAAATTGAGTGCACTGTTTTTTAATGTTATAACAAAAAGTATGTCTGTGGATTACAGGAAGGCATAGTATTTTAAAGATACACTAATACACTAGTCACAATTTGCAGTGCTCTGGATAATGTAAAGTATTGTGGCACTGCTTGTTAAGTTGGGTTCAGACTACACAATATTTTGTCTGTTACTATGGTCACTGTGTCAGATTAGACGATTATAGAGTGACATGGCAGACTACACGCTGGTCCCCAATGTCATCAGGAAGGAAATGCTAGGGGCCGTCTTCCGGGAACAAGAATGTAAACAAACAATGGCGTCCGAAGCGGTGTGTCTGATACTGTCTGTCTAGTGTTGGAGAAAGCCTAAACAAAGAAAAAAGAAAAACAAAACGGCATATTGAATTTGTCGTACTCTGCGAGAGAAGGCAAAAAAATTGGGACACGCTCGTGTTTCTGGCGGGAGATCGTGAGGTGTCCCTAAAGCAGCGTCGTCCACTACACGGGATAAAACCATCAATTTCCGTTCCCGGCAACGGCCTACATCGTCGGGTCAGGCTATTATCTGGTTGATATTGTGTAGTCTGAACCCAGCATTACTCACCTCCCCTGAGGACAGCAAAGTCATTTCTTAACCCTTAGAATAACATAATAACGATATTTTTCATAAGCAGCAGAAATAGAATGGTCTGAATGATGTTTTGGCTCTTTGTACATCTGGAAAGTATGGAGGCCCTAAAGTGATGAAAGATATTTTTTGGTCTTGTGTGCCCAAGTTATGATCTTGTTCGCACATCATCTGTATCTTGTGGCACTACTTATTATCCAGTTTGCACAAGATTGATATATCTTGTTTGCTCAACATCCTGATCTAAATTGATTTAAAAAGATATAATAATCTTTTGAGACTTCAGGGGCTAAGCCAGGTGCAAGATGGTGCAAGTTGAGAATTTAAATAGTACTAAACACTGAAAATTAGAATAACGTCAAGAAATTAAGGCTCTGAGGGACATTCGACATGTCTTCCTTGAAAACGACAAAAGCTAGATAAAGATAAAAAAACCTACAGCTATTAAAAAAAAGAACATAGTATTAGCAGCTTTTCATCCAGCATGTCTTTCTCCATGACAATAAGATGTCTGAGTTCTATCAGCAGTCATTCCCAGCAGGCTGAGCGGAGTACAGGAACGAGGGTTACTGAGCTTTACCATCACAATGCCAAAACTCACCTCCCACCTCATTCTTCCTCCTCCATGCTTCGTCAGGGTGCCCCCCCCTCTCTCCATGCGTCGACTCCCACCACACTCCAGCAAGAAAGCATCGGCTTACTACTCATGAGACACACACACACACATGCTGTACGTGTGTTTGTAGCCGGTGGGTGTGATGGATCCATGTGGTCTTTGTTTTGTGTTGAGCATTGCTGTGATTTGGTGGATGATCTCTGTTTGGTGTTGTGTTGTCTTCCATTTAACATCCAAATTTGTAAACTTGGAGCTGTTGCATATTCATTCTACCCTTACAGTGTGCTATGGAGGCAAAAGTGTGCCACTGGAGTCATTTTGTAATTTGCCAGTGTTTAATTATAGCAATGAATGAAGTGAAAAATGTAAAGATCCAATGAAATGGGCTCTTCAAATTCCCACTTCCTGGAAAACATTGCCTCTTCAGTGGTGACCTCATGCTACACTGGTGGGTATAACTAAAAAAATGGAACCACTAAAGTCATCAGAAATGTACTAACGACTGCACCTTCTACCCGTTCTATCAAATCTAAGCACCTTTCTCTCCATGACTAATAGCCCATTAGTTTACACGCTAGATACACTGACCTGTTTCAACAGGAAATACAACACATCAGGAAAGCTGATGATACCATTTCTTTGGACTTTTCAAAAAGCAATTATAATTTGATTAATTAGATTAGCATTTAAATTACACATTAAATGTGTCCATTAATAATTGCATTTCTTTTTCTGTCTTTAAATGGTGATTTAATAATTGAATTTCAAAATGAAATAGCAAAATTAACTTTTAAATGTAAATATATTTATGTCTGCCTAACATATTCCTCGTCACATTTCATTTCCTGCTTTAACATTTACAGTTTCCATTTTAAAGATCTTTTTAATTCAAAGATGTGTAAGCAGTGTTCCACCAAAACATTAAGTGAGGCGCAACCTATAGTGTGTTTTACAGGAGCTCTGATTGGCCAATCATAGCTTTGTTAATTGCTGAACAGTTAAACAGTAAAACCAGTCTATAATGACTCCAGTGACACACCCCAGACTCCATACTAGAGGTTCAGAAAAACCACAAATGAAACCTTGCTTCCTTTGCTCTCCATGCAGCATTTCCTGTTATTTCAGTGTTTGGCAGTGTTAGAGAGCTAGTTAGCAGTAGGTTAGCAACTATTTGTTTATATCAAAGTCATTTATCACAGTTACTGCAATAAACTTATGTGCAACACACACATGCTGCGTCAAGTGATGCACACACCAGAGGCGCTATACAGACAGAGGTAGTCGGGTTGTGCTAATTCAGAAAGCAAATGTAATAAAATATTGCTTTTCTGGACAGCTGGCGCGTGACGATGCGGTGAAATAGGACCGTTTTGTATCCTGATGCATCAAGATGCTGCAGTGTGTGTTGCCCTGTAAGTTCATGTTCAAAATGTATTTTGAGCATTAGAAGCAATGCCGTGTAGCATGGCCAGCATGTGCTGCTGCTGACGCCATATCATGGAAAACAGTTTTTGACATGAAACTCCAGTTTAAAACATACTTTACCCCCATAGCCAAAATATCCTGTGTTCTGACATGTCTGGAACATCGAGCAGCAGAAATCAGACCATGCTGTAGGTTAAGAAGTGTAAATTAATCTGCAAACAGTTCCTGAAAACCAGCATCTCGACAGGCCGTTGTGTTAATGACAATTGCCTGGATTCCCATTCTGGACTCCTTTTTGTATGATCACTTCTAAAGACAGTTATGGTTCAATCGCACACTCAGAAATTAGGCACAAATATAATTCCGTAGGATTAAGGCCCGTATTCACATGATCGTGGAACAACAGCTTTTTCTCTTGCCTCCTCCATTATTGTGTATGTGGTTTGTTGCGACGACTCTGCACGGTTGTCCGCGGTGCGCCAAGTGGAGTGCCGTGCCGAAAGTTCTAATTTGTTGAAATTTAACCCGAGCTGCGCTGACCAGCCCATCGCTGTTGACCGCTGCTTGAACTGAAAGACATTTCTG
Source organism: Macquaria ambigua (assembly GCA_008360985.2). Taxonomy (NCBI): domain Eukaryota; kingdom Metazoa; phylum Chordata; class Actinopteri; order Centrarchiformes; family Percichthyidae; genus Macquaria; species Macquaria ambigua. The sequence continues at coordinate 7,157 of VMKM01000334.1, forward strand.
AAATTTCAGAACTGTACAATAACAAACTGGCCTCATATCGAGACAAGACAAAAAAGATACTCGCTTGGCAAAATATCAGCATGCAGATGCAGCTGCCAGGTTTGTTTGAGTCTCTGAAATTTAGCGATCCACTGTTAGCAACATTAGCATTGTAGCTGAGGTGGCGCCATTTAGTACAGGATATACTCTATAAACAGATATCTGCATATGAATACAGAATCTGTAGGCAAGGGACAAGATCTTGGTATCGGAAGCGTTCTGGTTTCTGTTTGTAGTCCATTTGTAGTCTGAGTAGTATTGACCAATCACATTTGAGCAGTCTTTGGTTGCAAGCAGGTAAACAGTCCATGTGGAGAGCAAAATAGGCAGAACGCATTGGCTAAAATGTCATCTCAGAACCCATCGGCTGTCGTAGATTAGCTTTTTATCAGTCTTGGAACCCTAGAGATTAGCTTTTATTAGGTTTTTTAAAATGTATCTGCATTAAAATCATCATCAGACAATAGCCGATGGGTTCCGAGATTGCTGATCGGACTGTAAACAATGACCAGCACACGGAAGAGGAACTGGTAGCCCCGAAACATTGGCCGTTTCCCCAAGAGGGTAAATCGTCGTCAGACCATAGCAGATGGGTTTCAAGATTGAGTACAGAGTCACCGGGAGTTCTGGAATAGTAAATACTTAACCGACCCTGTTTTCCTGCTGTAAAGTGAATACGCCTTTATCAGATCAGACACCGCAGGACACTGTTGCTTTGGTGCAGAGAATGTCTCTCAATACATATCCAGTTGTTGTAATTGGGGTTGATTGCATACAGAAGAAACTCTCAAGACCTTGCGGTTCAAGTGAATTTGTTATTACGTTTAATGTGTTGAATTTACACACATTTAAGTCAAAATCTTGAAAATTTGGATTGTGTTGGAGTGAACTTAATGAAATGCCATTAAAAATACATTTGAGTCGTCAAAGCAGATAGGTCAGGGACAAATCAGAAAAAATCTTTCAGTGTGATTGCATGTTGATGACCTTCCTACATGTTCCTACTGAGCTCTAGAGATGAAGAGTCATGTGACTTAGACAACAGTCCCTTCTTTCTTCTGTTCACTGTGACTTTGTCCAACTGAAGACATTTTTCTATTTCTGTCTTTTCTCTTTCTCGGCTTGTAATTCTAAGTCTTCTCTCTGCAGCCTTTAGATTAGACCGCTGATCCTTTGCAAGAAACTGTTTTCCAAGCATTCCCGAACCTAACCCTTAACTTTTCCATTTTCTGCTTTCTGTTGTGTCCTGAACTTTTATTGTGAAATTGTTGAAGCACACAGGGGTGTTGGAGCCTTGTTAATAATCAGATGATTTATAGGCGTTCTAATGAATTTAGCGTTCTATCTCCTCTCTTCCAGTTTCTTTACCTAATGCTGAAGCAGCATTTCAATTCTAACAGGTAACATTTTCTTTTAATCAAATTGAATTTTGGTGTATAAATTAAGCAGGATCACATAAAAATGGAAAAGATTGTTAATTACATTTTGTCTCATTTTGTTTTGTCAGCTCTGGGTCTTTGAACTTGAACGCCTCCTTGAACGCATCGTCGGGGAGCATTCAGAGGACTTCACCGATCACCTGCACCATTTTGTTCACTGAACCAGCACCTTTTTTCAAGGCACTAACATGTGAAATGCTCTGTATATAACACTGTGTGTGACTACTGTAAAAAGATAATTGTTGGAGAGGATGGTTCAACATGCACTACATGCAGATCGTCACAATGCTCCAGTTTTGATAGCTACATGTAGAGAGTAGGAGTTTTGATACATCTTTTTGATATTAGATCGGTATTTTTCACTGTGGAAATAACGCTCCATTGCTACAACCATCATGTAGGACTTATAATAATTGTGTACAAGAAACTGAGGATCGGTTTTAAAGTTCAGTGCTTGCTTTATGTGTCTTTCCACCACTTGTCCAGGACTGAGGCACGAAAGTTCCAAAAGTTAGGAAGTTATGAAATGTGTGCTGGTTTTGAACTGAAAGCAGGATGTCCTTTTTTTCCTCAAAATAACACGTTTAGGGTTTTTGTGTGTTACAGCAGATTCCAGGACTTCTTCAGTTACATAAATTCCCATTTAACCAATAAGCAGAATGATTTCCGCTCACTGAATAATCTGCTTTATCTACAAACTAAAACAGAATTCTTGTTTTTACACTAACAATGAATTTGAATTCCTGTTCAGGGACTGTCAAACAGCAGAGATGAGCTAAATATACTAACTCATCCAGCATTAAAGAGGTAATGACTACAAATGGCTGTTTAGCATAGTGAGTTACTACTCAACTAATGGACCAACGGATCCCAGTTAATTTAGTGATGGAATATACTGTTTCCCACTACTGATGCAGACTAAATTTCATTACAACTATGTAGCTCCACTGTGTGCTCCACATTCTGAGGAAGTGCCATGGCATCATATTTAGGTCTGGCACTGCATGTGTGGCCAGATACTTCAATCAGATATGACCTGATTTAAATCACTTTTTGATTATTTCATTTGGGTGAAGTTCTTGCATGGCAGCTGGTGTTTAGACAACATTTAAAAAATGTGAACTCTTTCTTTTGTGAATGGATAGGTTCACATTTTTTCAAGTCTATTTCAATACAATCCAGTTAATTAAACAATGCCGTCTGTGTGCCGAAACAGTTTCTGGTTGCTATAATCATTTCTGCTCCCAATACTGGCCGTGAAAGATCCCTTCGTAGCACGACTGCATGAAATCCTTGTAAAAATGCTTTCCAGAGTTGGAAGCTGAAGCTAATGCGAGGTTTCGATAGTTGGAATTAGCCGAATAAAGCAGGTATCTTTGTCCTGGCAGTCGTGTAGGTTTACTGCTGGTGTAACTAAAAAGATCCCTTTGGAAGATACAAATGCAGTTTGGCTAACAGACTGCTAGAGCATCACGTTAGCTTCAGCTATACTTTCAAATGTATTTTGACCCGTTTCTTACATTGGAGTCGCGCTACGAAGGGATTTCTTTTTGACCAGTTGCGACAGGAGGAAGGATTACAGTGACCATTATTAACATACATGACGTGTGAGTAAGAAGATGGGCTTTAAAAATCTGAACTAATCCTTTCCATTTTTTTAATTAAAACATGTTTATATTTCTCAAAGTAAGAAATGGAAAAATTAAGGTTTTGTGATCCGTACCGAAGTATCAAATCAGCACTAGCACAGGTATTGAGTAAGTTGAAAAGGACACCCTGTCTTATTACACTAAATCCCATATAAAGAAGTCATTGTCATTCTTAGACAGCTCTTATGACAGGCCTGAGAGTTTGAAAAGTGAACCCCTTAATTGACACCTTTTTAAACATTTTTGGAGACTTGAATAAGTCTGGATAAGTGCGGGGAAAAAACGTGTTCAAGTCTTGATATGCATGACGTATGACCATGAAATGTATGTAGCTGTAACCCCACTGTCATTTCAATTCATATTTTGGTTATATGAGCCAAGGAACAAGTCATAGTCGTTGGTGTGGATCTGATCATTTTTAAGACTTTGTCATATTGTGAGATGGACATTTTTTAACATTTTCAATATTTCCTCATACATTTCTGCCCTTACTTGAATGAAAACAAATCTGGCACATGCATCCCATTATTTTCCCATCCCATGAATTTTCAGTGTATTTCGATGCAGATCTGATCAGTATGCACAATATTGAATGAACAAAATATTTGAGATTTAACAGATTAAATCTGGAACTTCAAAATGCTAAGTGTTAAGATGTTGATTTTTATCAGTGTTTCTTTGATGTTTTAAAGTGATTCATGGCTCAAAGCATGTGTCACTTGTTTTGTCTGTAGCAGAGTATTGACATTATTTTATCAGTGAAGTATGTTTCCTCAGCCTGTTCAGCTTGCTATTGTGGGATACATTCTGAAAGGGGTTAAGCTACTTAAAAAGGAATCAACACTATTTACTGTACATTTGATTTGGTTTTAGAATGTCTGCTGTGTTGGACAGCAAAACATTCAGTGCTGCTGAAGCTGATTTGTCACTACAGATAGTTTATGTGTCAGGTTTAGGAGGTTGTAAAATGCTCTAATGAGGTGTTCTATGGTCCTGCTGTATGGGCCTCTCAACTCATCACTACCTGTACCACTTCCAAGGATTGTTTAGATGATCACAGTATATCCCACAAACATTGTAATGTAACTACCTCCTCTAATTTCCTTGTCTCATGTCCTGTTGAAATTGGACTGATTTTAATATCAAGTAAAATTCATTAATAAAGGTGACAAAAACACATTTGGATTTTTTCTCTTGTATTCTTGAGTCTTTCAGTGGTATCTTTTTGCCCATGTTTTTGGCAACAAGAGCTCACTGATTTGTTTATGCATTGCACTTCCCACACATCATCTGTCCGTGTTCCCAGACATCTTTGGTGTCTGTCGCTGCTGATACAAACTAGTCTCAATTCTGTTTATTCCAGACAACTGGATCCCAGAACAGACTTGTGTGTACAACAGGACATGTTTCATAAAGTGGACATAGACGTGAACACCTCATGATTAAGCCAGTTGCAAATAAGGCTGTCACTGTTTATTGAAATACAAGCTACCATTCCAATGTGGGGGAAAAAATAATTCAATCTGTAATTGGTCATCTAAATTCAACATTCACTGTGTATGAGCACAAAGGCATGCCAATTCAGCAGGGGGCGTTTGTAAAATGCACCCTGATCTGATGCATGCCCTGCTGCTATCTCTTCGCTAACGCAAAATGGAGGAAACTTTTTGAACTTGATATTTTGAAAAAGTGACAGCCTTGGGCGCTAACAAAAAGCAGTCATTCTACTATGTGTTTATTTCGTAATAAGATCGTATTTGGCATTTGGTTTGAACTCGACCACACTTCACTGAGATACAGTAGGAATAAAGACATGAGCCATCACCAGCTATCATCTTTTAATTATCTGCTGAGTTACAATCGTCCAAATGTACAACTCATGACATTTACAACAAACATTTAAGTTTATAGTATTTTACGCAGTTACTATGGATACATCTCCACTGGCATGTGTCTTTAGAAGAGCACAAATCTGATAAATAACCATTCATACCTTTAAAAAAAAAAAAAAAGCGTGGGCCCAGAGCAGGAAACACACCGTGACATGTTAAAAGAGTGTCGGTACAGTGTCGGACATGCTGAGATGTGCATGTTTGCAGAAATCCCTTTGACTAGAAGAACCAACCATCATACCTAAAGACAGACCTGTCCTCTGGAGGGCGTGGTGCTGCTGTGGTGGTGGGTGGGGGTTTAAACAGCACAAATACAGTGACAGTTCAGTGTCTGCATTCAGTTACCCGTTCTCACAAGATCCCAGACTTTGCTCCACGCTGCCGACCCCAAGCAGCACATTCACCACACACACACACACATAGAAACTGTACACACGCGTAGGAATGGTGTCTGCTTTATTTCGTACTGTAAAATTACACTTCCTGTTTTGTTTTGTTTTTTACAGAGTTTTGTGATTTTTTGGGCACTATTGTGTGTTACAACAGGATCACGGAGTGAATCTTGAACCTGGGCCGTAGTACTTCAGTCTGCTTTTCTGAATTCTTAGTCTCATGCCTGCTTTGACTTTAACTTATCTTGTTCTTGGCTGCTCTTCATAACTCACTCCACCATCTCCTGCCCATCCAAAAATATTTAAAAAATATCTTTTATTGATATTTGTCCACAGTGCTACAAACAAGACTTTTATCTGCAGATTGTGCATTGATTGGTTTGATGTTAAACAGCAACCTATAAGATGGGAAAAAACTGCCAGGTGGCTGCAAAGTAACAAAACATGATTTAGTCTGACCAAGACAGGTCTATTTAGTGGAAGTTGATACCAACCATGTGAAATCAATGATTTTGCGAAAAAGACATCCAGCGCCATCTTTGATTTTACATGGTTTGCATTGACTGGATTGGAAGAGACTGTTTTTGTTCAAACTAAATCACTTTGCACCCACCTGACATTGTTTTTTCCCACCCCATAGCTCAGCAAGGAGATTACCTACCATACGGTTAGTTTGTATTTACAACAATCTTCCCGTAATCATTTTTATGAGCCGCTCAACGACTAAAATGTCCAATGCAAGACCATGATACTATGTGTGACGGTCCTGGATCAGGGCTAACAGAGCTGAAGTTGCACATCTCTGTTGATGGACAAGCTTCTTAAGCATTGCAGTATATTTCCATTTGGATAGACACACTATCAATTCCGTATTTTGGTCTTGACTTCAACTTGGCTGCTTTCAGTCTTGGAGCTGAACTGGACTCTGCTTTCAAAGGCAGACTTGACTACAGCCCTGTTCTCCACGATGTTTGCTTCACCTGGTTCTTACATGATTCTCTGGGGTGGAGACTTGTAGAGCCTCTAACTTCACTGTACAGCTGTTGGAGCAGGGGGAATGTGTTTGGACAACTGTGGAATTAAAAATCTGATAAAATCTCTAGATCCAAGTCTTAAAGAACAAGTGCAAAAAAAGGAGTGCACAAGACTAGGTGTCAGTGGAGGAGGGCAGGCTGTACTTTGGAATATGCGAGCGGTAGAGAGGTAAAATGAACACTGTCACACCTTCAACAGGACTAAAACATGCACAGTTTCTAGTCAATTTATACTCGAGCTACATGGGACACAACTGGGCACATCATGGATGGCTGCTTTTCTTAAAAATGAAAGAAAAATCACAACAGGAAGTTTTTTTTTTTGTTCTTTTGTGCACATTTTTCTCTGGTTGGTTACCGGCGGATGGTATCACAGCTATGGTCGTAAAAGAGTGTTGTCTCTTATCTATTGCGTTAGGCTGTTATGGCGCCTCAGCTCCCGTGGAGCTACTTGTAGCAGAAGATGCATGCACAAGTAGAGGTGGGGACCAGGGTTAGACTGATGTATCAGTTTATTTAAAAAAAAAAAAGCAAAGAAGATAGTAGATAGACCAGTAAGTCAATGGTGTCCACCTCTAGACACATCATTGAGCATTTAAGGGGTGTCAGTCTGTAAAGCCTAAAATGAAACCTGCCTCAACCTGCCTAAGGACTTGCTAACCCACCTAAATAAATCTCATTATTATGGCTTTCAGAGGAGAGTTTTCGTGTCCCACAGTAGTCTAAAAACAGTTTCCACAGTTCCACAGTTTCCACCCTATCAAGTATTCAATTTGGGCAAATTCTTGTAATTCAAAATACAATTTTCATTAGAAAATGCTCAGATTTTATGATTTGTATATTAGCATTAAGTATTGGCGTTTCAAAAGGGCATCAGTCTAACTCCAGTGGGGGTGGGCAGGGCGGAGGATCAGGGGTAGAGACATGACTGTATGTCTGGCTGGCAGTTAACGCGACATGGTACCTTGGCACATGACGATGGGGCACAGGGGAGAGCAGTCATGAGGTGTCACTGGGTGATTAGGTGGTCAGGCAGGCATTTGGGTGGATGGATGTGGTTGGGGTTGAACACAGTCATTTAGCTCTGAGCAGTTAATCGCTGCTCTGTGAGCGACGCCTGGTGTGATACCGTTTTGTTTTCGTGAGCCCTCAGCTTGGACACCACGTCAATGAACGCCAGGCTCTGGACTTCTTTGTGGAGCGGCTCTAAAACGAGAGGAGAGGGGGAGAAATTATAAATTAATATCATGAATTCTCAAATAATAGCTGGTATTCAAGTAATGGTAGAGTACTTGACAGAGTGATGTCATACACACCAATCTGCTGCTCTGGGTTTCTCTTTTTAAAAGAAAGAAATTCATTCCAATCGCTTCTAGTTTGCTGTTTTGTGTTAAAGTATTAAACTACCATCAATGAAACTTAATACTTCCTCCAGATGTTTCACATTAAAACCCTACCTGAAAGGGAGGGTCAATGCCCTTTGAGCTACTATAGGACCTTTAATGTGAAACATCTTATGCAGGCAGTGTTGAGAAACAGTATTTATTTTAAAAAGAAAATGTGAGAGTGGTGACTACGACATGACTGGTGTACTGATGGAATTAGTGCTGTGGAAATGTACATTAAACAGAATTAATCCACACAACAAGTCATGGTCAAGAAAGTTTTGAGTTTGCATTAACAGCGAACAGATTCAACAGCAAAATAAAATGGGAAAAGATCAGCAAACAGGAAAAAGTCTTTTTAAAATATGATCAGATCTACTTATTAAACAGGAAGTAAGAAGAAAAATGTACCATAAATTCTCAAATAAAAAGCTGGTATTCAAATAATGGTACAGTTCAACAAGAGTTATGTCACACTCACCAATGAGCTCTGAGTTTCTCTTATTAACAGAAATGCTGTTTTCATTCACTAATTCCAATCACTTGGACTATACCGTTTTTTTTTGGTTATTGTTAAGCTACCGTCAATGAAACACAACACTTCCTGCAGGTGTTTCACATTAAAAGCCTGACTGGCAGTGAGTGCTTTTGCCATTTGAGCCACTGGAAGGCTTCAATGTGAAAAATCTTGGCATGAAGTGTTACGTTTCATTGACAGCAGGTGAACAGTGATCGAACAAATGGCAAAGTAGGAAAGCCATTTGAAATAATTAGTGAATGAAAATAGTATTTCTGTTAAACTCATGGCTCTGTTGTTGTACTGATGGATTTAGGGCTGGACAATGTATTCATCAAGACCACATTAAACATGGATGAAGAGTCGAGTTTGTATTTACAGCAAATTTAAAAAGGAGCAGATCAGAAAACAGGGAGGCTTCTTACTAAAATATGATCAAATATACTTATAAAGCAGGGGAAATCAGGAATAAAAGCCTGTCTCTAATAAAAGCCTGTCTCTGCAACTGAGGTAAATAAAGCTCCGGCCACTATTAGAAATTTACAAGATACAAGCTTTGCACTTGCATTATAGTTTCAAAAAGGTACCCATTACTGGCAGCATCATCAAGGTTTACTGGGAAATTAGCAGCATGTAAATATGCCTAATATACAGTATCAGTATCACAACTAAGTTAGAATAATATCACATTTAGAAATCTTTCAAAGTAAGTACTCTTGTATAGCATTTATGAGCCAGGTCAGATGTGTGGTTGAGTCTACTCTTAGAGATACAGTAACAATGTACTTCAATCAGAGTTAAATATAATAATAATAATTTGTAAATGGTTAAAGCATTTGAAGTCTCACCTGAGCCCATGACTGCACAGATGAGGATCATAGAGTTGTACTTGATCTCTGGTGCACTCCTCTCGTCTGACAGCAGCTTGTGAAGCACTGATACCAGGTGGGCTCCGACAAAGTCCTTCTCAGCTGCAACTGAAATCCAGAAACAGAATCTCAGTGTGATACCATGATGAATATGGCGACATGCTTTGGCTTCCAACAGTAAGCCAACAAAGAGCAGGTTTACTTAGGGGATATAATAAACAATGCAGGCCACAATGCATTCTGCTTCCATTCTCAGCAGTCACGAGTTAAACTATTTTCAGTACTTTTGCAGAGTTTCTGCAGACACTTTAGGCCTTTGCTAAACTCAGTCGGATATTTTCATCAGAACATGTCAGATGTTAAAAAATACATAGAATGTCACGTTTTGTTTGTTATATTTACACATCAACTCTCAACCTGTCTACTATCATAAATGGTTTCTGAACGTATCAATTTTCTACATTTATCCCATCTTCTTCTGTCTGTTTCAGCCAAAAGGCTGAAAAGAGAAGAACTGTGCCACTTTAAGCTGAACTAAGCTGCACAACAGAGTCAGCTTTTTCTTTTTTAAGACAACATTTCCCTGAGGGGCAGTGTACTTGTGCTTGTGAGTGTGTCTCTGTCACACAGTACTACCCAGCTTCTGTTCCTGATCAGCTGGATCACATATTTGGCCAAATTCAATCAAAGGGATTTCTGAGTAAGTCGATCTTTAAGCAACTCTACAGATCCTGTATCAGGAGGTGTTGATCTCCCTGCTCTTGACAGGTGACAGTGAGAGAATCATCAGCGCTTGAGGTCTCCATTTTGTTTCGTCATGCAAATTTTAAAATGTGGTGGATTCAACATTTTTCTGTATTAAATAAAAAGCATACAAACTTAAGAGATACTTAAGAGTATAAAACTGTAAATACAAATAAACAATGGAATAACAATTCTTACCCAAATCCAGCGCTGCTATGAGACCCAAAGCCACCAGTGCTTCATTCTGCATAATCATATGCTCACTGGTTGCCATGGTAACTAAGTGTTTGACGCCTCCTCCCTGAATAACTGTTTTGACGACTTCCTGGAATCCAAAAAAAAAAAAAAAATCACGTCAATAAACCAATCTTTAGATGTACTGTCAGATAAATCTAGAAATTACAGACAATAGTGAACGTATATCTAGTAAATATAGATGTGTGTCTTTTCCTTTATTTATCTTGACACAAATGTTGCCAAGTGGCAGAGTGGCACTGCCAACAAGGTGACTGAATGATTTATAGATCGATGCCTAAGGCAATACAAAGCCATACAGCAGGAAACCCAAGAAATGATCGAGTCATTATTTATTAAAAACAGCCACATGGCAGCTGTCATTTCTTCATTATGCAAAAACCATTGATCTTTCAGCACTTGGCTGTTCTTGACACCATAATATGAAGAAGAATAAAGAACACAATATTCCTCCATCAATCAAAAGTTCAATTTATAAGCAATAAAAATGAAGTCCCTAAGTCAGTACACTCAGGGGTGTACTGACTCTTTGTTCTCACCAAACAACCCATCCAAATGGGATGAACTCCACCAACTACAGATAGTCCAGGAGAATAATTAAGTGTAACTAAAGCCCTACAGAAGATGATTTAAAGTGACCAGTTTTAAGAATGTGTATGTGAAGCGTGGTGTGTGACCTTGGACTTGCTGTGTCGAATGAGGGCCGACAGGAGCCTGTTGGACTCGCCCATCACTCCCGCGTGATCTTTGGCTTCACACCACTCCACTAGCCTCTCCACCAGTTTCCCATTGGTTCCCAGCTGGTCTGCGGCTTCAGCTGAACCAACACACACAGCACGCAAGATTACCGTCAATTATTCTGGTGTCCACTGTCACCAACGTCCAGTAAAAAGCTTATTTTTTATGAATAATTTGCACCCAAATATACCCAACTGTATTTCATTTGGTTCAGCCTCATTTTAAAGAAAAGCTCAGGTGGAAGTTGGGGATTTAGATTAAAAGCAAACATTCATTTTCTTTTCAGACAAGGCACAGTTGCAGTTGACTGAAGCACATTTTTATTTCACTCTGATTATGAAGACTTTCTGTATATGAGACCATCTGTCCAGACTTGAGCAGCAGTTGCCATATTTGTGTGTCTTTATGACTCAGAATTGAGGCTCTTGATTATCATACCAACGCTTAAACAGAGCGGAGGGAAAAAGACTGATTGCTGCCAATTTGACTTGGAATATCTTTCACAGGGACTTCTAACTGAATCAGCTGGTGTAGTGTGTAACACGACTACTGGATTACAAACTGCTTCACAGTCTATAATGTGCAGTCAGAGTCGATATATTCCTACCTTGTGTATCGATGAGCATACGTAATGTCCCCAGGAGTTTAAACTGGACTGGAGGCATCTCCGATTGCAAAAACTTCAACACCACGTCTGCTACTCCAGCTGACAGCATCTTGGACTTGTTTACCACTGGAGAGAGGAAACAAGGCAGATAAAACACTGAAGGACAAAGCACAAGATTTTCATTGATGAGCATTACCATTCTTTGCAGTTAGCAAATGTATTTTATACTTTGTCTTGTAGGCAAACACATCTTTTCAGCCCTTTAATGGTCCTCTCAACCATTTGGTAGAGCATATAGAGTGCTGCAGGAATGAGTCCTAGAACCCAGAAATTAGTTGGCATTTTTGCACTTCTCGAAGTCAGTGTGTTACTTGAATGGATTTTTGGTTAGATGCCTGAAATAAGGTCTGTGGTCAACACAAGCTTAAGAGATTTTCAGGTTTTGTTCTACAACATAAAAGGGAAGGAAGTGGCTAAATGAGACTACAGAGGTTGTCGGGGACATTAAATGTCATCACGCCGAACACAGAAACTCACCTACTCACTTGTCCACCTTTACAGCCTCGTTGGGTTTATACTCGCGTTCTTGCAAACTATTCTAATTTAAGCTTTCCCAAAGGATTTTGTACAAGAGGTCAAATTCTAAATTGGAAGCTTAGTGGTGGTGACATTGAAGCCATGAGACCATGGTGTAGTAGGTTTATAGCCTAACGTTAGCTTTTTACTTCTGGCGATTGCATTTACACTTCAAAAATCATAAAAATGGTGTTCATTTGTGAAGATTATCTTGCTGAAAAAAACGTGCAAGTATCATAAACTTTTGTTTGCCACAGAGATTATTATTTTTATTGCAATAATCCAAAATCCAATGGAAAAATCACATTGGCTTTTTGTGGAGGGAACCAGGGCGATGCTAACTTCCGGGTTGGACTACAAAAATACGTCATCCCTGCAGCAATATCTTGTTAAAAATGAACTGTACCTAACTCCTCCCGACTGAGCCATCTCTTGCACTCTCTTCCTTCCAGGAAGTGATAAATCTTATGTCTTATGTCACCGTATATTTGTTGGAAGTGACAGATCAGTTTGATTTTGTTTTACTTTTTTGTAGATGTTTTCAATGAAAATAAAGTCATGAATGAGGTAAATCCAGAGTGATACTGATAATATTGGTAATAATGATTCAACAAAGCCAAACTGAATACACAGGAACAGTTACTGTACAGTTGTGATCAGAGTGGACAACCTCACTCTGATCACTGGGGACAGTGTGTGCAGATTGAAGTGTATAGGAAATGCTTATAGGAAAACAAGTTAGCAACGGTTTGTTAAAAACCACAAGAAGAGGACCCATTGGTCAAAAAGGTGTTGCTGGTGGCCCACCTCACAGATGAAAAAGTCGGATCTAGTTCAACACAGACTAAACTGAAGATTAAACAATTTTCTATTTTATTTCAGAAAGGTTTCATGTTTATGTAATATGGAAAATAAATGATCAGGTTTTAAACCTTGCTTTTGTCCATAAAATGAGATGTGTGACTAAAACATGTATTTTATTTCACTTTAAACATCAGTATTACCATCTCACCTTATACAGCAATTATTGCACATGGCGACTCTCAAAATAGCAGGCTGACTTCACTTTGTTCGTATAATATGATGTCGTTGAAGATAGATATCAAATATACTTAAGAATAAAGACTATTCTAGATTATGTTTTAAACTATACAAAATACACTGTATTATACAGAGAGGTGTGCTGGTATTTAGTCTAGTCTATTTAGCCTGCCCTCATTGATATAAATACAGATCCTGGTGTGTGCGCCATGGCTCACCAGGTATGGCCAGGTTCCGCAGGGCGCTCAGTGCTGCATGCTGAACAGTGACATTGCCTTCCTCAACGTGCCGGTCCAACAGCTCCAGAAGTTTCTGCACAATACCAGTGTCCACCATGTGGATGCAGTTCCCATCTACACACACAAATACACACAAGAAGAGTAGACAGCTTGATGGTGTGTCAGATACTGACCGGTGCTTACGGTTCTATTACTGTCACCCGTAATTAACACTGTAACATGATATTATATCAAGAGTAATAATGTTACCACTAAGTCAGCAATTTATTTTTCTCACTACACATCACTCTCTTAGCTGACAAGATAAAACTAGACAAAAACAACTCTGTCTGTGATTAAATGTATATCAGTAGTTTTCTTTGTTGTACACTAACTACTGCTACACACTCTCCTAACTGGGGTGATACATACTTTGGCCGATAACTTTCCTCTGGGACCTCATCTTACCACAATGTAAAGTAAAGCTTACCATTACGAGCAAAATTAGCGATGGCCAGAGCCCCAGCGAGCTGCAGCTGATGGTTATGAGACGGTATCCAGGACAGGACCCTCTGGAAGACGCTGCCCTTTCCTCCCTCAAACAGCTTCTGCATGGACTCGTCTACACAACAGAAGGAAGACAGGTTACTGTACACTGTATTGTCAATATGTCTGTCAATATGACAGCGGGTAAGTGGATTATAAGGCAGCAAGGGTGTCATTTCCACTGGGGATGATTTTGATTTTTTTACTCAAGTGTCTGTGAACATCGTCCCCTGACTGTCCAGCCACCATAATCCACATGAGAGGAGAACAGCTGATAAAAGTGTTTGATGCTTATAGTTCGCTCACAATTCTAAGCTTATCGAGCAGCAGCGAATGCCTTCAGGACTTTTTCCCCTTGTGTTTCGACTCTCAGGCTACGTTAAGGCAGCCCTATCCTTGCTGGAGCTCATAGAGATGGAGTGCATTTAAGTCTCGCCCACACCGGCGGGGAAAACAATTCATCGTTCTCCATTGACTTTGTATTGCGTGAAGGTGCCTCCTTGTCACTTCGGTCTGTTAGCAAACAACACAAACATACATAAGAGCTGCTGTGTGGTGGGATCCACTACCAACAGGGTAAAGAACCCAGAACTAAGTCTTTATAAGCTGCCGAACCCAAAAAATGAGACTTTAAGAAGACGAAAGTGGAAACAATGTGGGATCCTTACACTCAGTATGTCTACGTGTGCAGCAAGCATTTTGTCACTGGTAGCATAAGTCAAATATCCAAATATCAGTTTTAGACTAACTATATTGCTGCAAGTTAAGCTAAAGCATTTTGACAGTATGCACCTTGTGCAGTGGAATGTGGCTACATCAGAAAGCTATGCAGTATTATGTTTGCAAGTGTCTTAGCTAACTACAGTAACTTAGCTTGAGAAGGGACACTGAGGTAGAGCAACAATATTGAGTTTGTCCTCTCTGGTAGACATAGGGTGCTTTGACAATCCTTTGACGTGCTGCTAATGTTTTTAGCTAGCTATAGGCATTTTGTTGGCATTTCAGCCCTTGGTCGCATATTGTGATGCTGCTGTTTTCCCCTCCGGTGGGCGTGGTTTTCAGAGTATGACGCGAGTATTCAGAGTATTCAGCCTGAGAGGATAACTGCAGGTACTACTCAGAGCTGAAACAAACACTGCCACCATCTCTGTTTTACAGTATTTCAGGTCAAAAAATCATTCAAAAAACAAAACAAAATAAATAAATAAATGCATACATACATTTAAGGTTTAATATAGGTAGAATATAATTCTAACAGAGAATGGCAATTTTTGTGGCTTGAGAAATCTTTGAGGCAGTACTTTACAGTGTTGTATGGGATTGAAATACATAAACATATGTTCTTTTCAATGTAGTATATAATTCTCAATGGCCTGTTATGCTGAGATCACAATATCAGCCCAACCTGACAAACAGGGCATTGGGAGCAAAAATGCTGAAACTTGGTGTTCCCATCCCGTGTGGTGTGGAAGACAACTGATCCAGCATGGGATGCCTCCTGTTAACTCTCCATAAAGACCAGTGTGCAGAGAGTCCACTATGTATATTTATTTATTTACTGTTCAGGTCTATTCCTCTGCAATAAAATATTTACATAAAGTTTGAATTATTAATACTCAACGTCAGCGCTGGACAGAAGACTGTGTGCATTTATATTTATGGTCACATACGTGTGTGTAGGTTGTATTTTCTGTCTATAAATTAAGTCAGTTAGAAGATAATCTTCTCTCCTGATGACCATGTACATTTGGCTGCAGATCTGTGCTGCAACAGTAATGTGACAGTTTGTAGAAAGTTTTTTGATTAAAGAAAATTTACTGTGTTTTACTGCTACACAAGGTTCTTTATACGTTCAGATTCGGAGGGAATTTGAATATGGGTGCCTGTGCATACAGTATGCTCTGGAACTGGATTAAAATGCGTTTTTGAACTTTAATCCATCTCAACCCTATGTAGCTGATAATACATTTTACTGTTAAATATTTTATGACAGTTTGTGATATAATTGGTGATACTAAAGCCAGTTGTTGAAGTGTTTACCTCCCAGCAGCAGGAGAACCATGAGGTCAGAGGCAGTCTTGAGCTGGGCGATGTCCTCCTCCCTCTCTCCGTCTACAGTCTGAGCCACCACCTCCAGGAGACACTCCACCAAGCCTGCATCCACCAGCTGCAGCTTTATCACATCTGGCAGGGGCAGGACAACGAGACATTCTGAAACACACTGCTACTGCAATGCAGTGGATACGCATCATATGATGTGCATCATGTGACGCAGTCAGCACACATGGGACTTGTCACGGCCCAGCATACCAACCGGACTGCACAGCATATGAAGCATAATAATGGAACGTTGGTTAGTTAGTTATGTAGTTATTTATTACAGAGAATCGCAAAAGAAAATGCAAATGAATGCGTGTTTCCATCCACTACTGTTGTATGAATATTAGAAGTTGAGCACATCAAGCTAAACAGCTGGTGGCGTTAATTCTCCAGTCAGCTGCCATTAAACTATTGCAGAAGAAGAGGGAACAACGAGATGACGTAATTAAAAGAGCTCCACTCAAAGCTCAAACAGTGGAAATCAATATAGAAAACGTGATGGAAATATGACATTTATGTTTGTGTCATGTATTAATTAGAGTCTCCTGACGTTTTCGCCTGCTACTATTTTTCATCTCTTCAGTGAAGCGGTAGCTTGAGTGACATTTAAGTCACATGCCTCAGCCAAAAGTAAAAACATTTAAAATGTTCAGGGTTTCCATCTAGCTGTTTTTATGCAGGATGGAAATTGAAAACGCACATAAAACCAGGTAGATGGAAACACACCTATTGTAAATGGCATCAAGTGGTTTAAGGGTAGCAGCAGCAGCATTTACTCAAGTACTTAAGTACAACTTAGAGGTACATGTACTTTACTTGACTATTTCCATTTTATACTACTTTATACTTCTACCCCGCTACATCCAACTCAGAGGGAAATATTGTACTTCTTACTCCATTACATTTATTTAACAGTTTATTTATTTTACATATATAAAATCAGATGCATTGTCATAGCTTAAACTACCCAACAGTTTATGAAGCGGTTAAAATTAGCTCCACCTTGACTGTCTGCAACATTCAAGTACTGTTTACATGTTAATGCATCCATAATAATGATCCAGTAATATAATAATATCACGCTGACGGGGGCAATTCTGTGTAATGCATACTTTTAATCTTGATACTTAAAGTAGATTTTGTTGCTAATACTTCTGTCCTTTTACTTAAATAAAATTTGGAATACAGTTGTTTTACTTGTAATTAATAATAATGTATTATTATTATTATTAATGTAATTAATGATAATAATAATATTATTATTTTTACAGTGTAGTATTGCTACTTTTACTTAAGTAAATGATGTGAATACTTCCACCAGCAATCCAGTGTAGATAAAATACTAAATTGTATATATGTTTTTTCTGTTTTGAAGGGAGAAACCAGCTCTGTTCAGGTATAAGAAACCAATTAGAATTTTTAGTTTTTGAGCGAGATGTTCAACATCTACTATCTAACCAAATTCCTTATGTACTTATAATACTGTACTGTATCGATTACAGTTCCATTTAGGACATGGATTGGAGTAGGAACACATTAAAGTTGTGTGCTCTTGTGAAATGCATACATTTGACCTTTTTAGAGTTTAAAACAAGCTTTAAATTAACACAGAGATGTGACGCAGACTGTAACCTGGAGAAGGCCTGGTTCGTTGTAGGCCCGATAGGATACAAGATGGTATAATCAGCACAAAAACGGACTTAGAATATTCAGTTGAAAAATAAATATCTATGTAAAGAGTAAATATTAGGAGGCCTAACCCTGATCCTTGTGGGACACCTTTATCAACCATTTGGGGACTTGATTTCAAACAATCAGTAGACACAAATTACAACAGAAAATGGAATAGATAATAGGTAAATCTATCCCAATCTATGTACAGTTAGATGTACGGAAGTACGATTGCGGGGCTGAAACAATTAGTCGATTAACCGACAAAAAATTCATATGCAACAATTTTGATAATCAATTAATCGTTTTAAAGCATTTTTTAAAACAAAAAAATTGCAACAATTCATTGGTTACATCTGTCAAATGTGAATATTGTCTGTTCTCTTAGTCTGCTTTGATAGTCAAATAAATATCTTTGGGTTTCTCAGTCAAATCGAGACATCTGAAGATATCACAATGGGCTCTGAAAACTTGTAATGGGAATTTTTCATTATTTACTGATACTTTATAGACCAAACAATTCAATGAAAAGAATAATTGGCAGATTCATTGATACTCCCATTGTCCAGTTTATTTATTTTTGCCTGTACTTCATTTTGCTATTTTCTTTTGAAACCACTTTGATGTAAGGACAATATAGTGAATTACTAAAAAGAAATAAGAACTAAAAAGTAAAAACAACAATCTTAATATTTGTCACTATGACACTTCTATATTATCCCTCTCTTAGCATCATACCTCTAACCTCTTCACAGAATAAGAGTTCATTTGTTGTCTCTCTAGAAATCTAATGAACAACATGCACTGTGACAAATGAAAATGATGGAGAGGCAGAGAGAGAGCGAGGTTTCTCTAGAGTAGAGTTAAGTAGGACGTTGTCCTGGAGACTGACAATGTACGAGCACCCAGTGTGCCTGGAATGGTGATAACAACAGTCAGTAAGATGTTCTCTCTGCTGTTGAAACACACAAACACATACACACAAAAATCCAGTTTTCCCAAATGGGGACACAGCTTTTGTCCCCAGTTGGACAAGCCTCCCATATTAATTTGTCTTTAGTCTGAAATGTGTCCCAGAATGTAGCCTCAGTCAGAAACATACACACACACACACACATATACACACACATATACACACACACACACACACACACACACACACGCTGACATGTCTGAAAAAGAGCAGCTGCGAAAATGCAGGAGCTGTCTGCCATGACTGTGCAGTTAGCAACTAGCCTGGAAAGCATGACTCACACACTGAGAGGATCACTTACTATAGAGAAGGTGGACATGATTTTCCTCTAAAGGCATGAGAGAACACTGCAGTCTCTCACTCTTTAGTGGCTGAATCTCTAGACCCCCCCCATACAGTGGTTATATAATAATAATAATAATAATGATAATAATAATAATAATAATAAAAGATAAACATTACCATTTTCTGCAAGTGGAGCAAGAACCTCAAAAATCATTTCCTTCTTCTCGTGCTCTGTCTGCTTCTGGAAAAGACGCACCAGCTCCTCAGCAATATTGGTGGATGCAAACTGCTCTTTGCTGGACTCTGAAAACAGCAGACGAGTATCACAGGCATTCCATGAAACATGGACATCTTAATGTGCATTCAATTTAGGTTAATGATTACACTTTCTACATATGAGTGAAGGCATTTCTAAGCCCTGCAGGAGGAACTGTGAACCACGTTTTATTTTAAAGTCCAGCTGAAATCACAATCATCATCAGCTTTTGTAGTCAAAACTTGTCACTGATTTTCAAATCTATTGTTAATATTCTTTTATTGTTGAAAGAAAAAAAAAGATATTCGGATATGCATCACAAATGCTCCTCCAAGCCTCTGAGTGGGTGTGTTTTTGTGTCTTTGATTGCCAGCTGAGCCGGTAGGGGCATCAAGCCACAGTGTAAACCAACTTGCACTTGAAAAACTGTAGTTTTGTTAACAGTTGTGTTGAAGAATAAGGAGCACACCATCTAGCATCTAAACAGACTGATGTTGACATTTGCAAATTAACTTTAGCAGTGCAGTTTTCTGATTTTTTCTTAAAAAGGAGAACACAGGACATGTCATTTACAGAGCAGATCTGTAATGCTGTTATGACAACTGATTCTCTTTGGTGAATAAAAGTGGTGATGTCACCGTCTTTAGAGTACATCAGATGGTGATATCACCTAGCACCAAAGACATGTCAGTGCCAGTGCCTTGTAAATGTCACACAGATACAAATGGGGTTTGGTTATTTTTTTAATGTTAGGTTTATTCAATTGTCCTAAACCACCAGTTTACTCAGATTCTGCAGACCCAAAAGACAAAAATGACAGTAATTAACAGTATATAAAACTATATTATATAGTTTAAGAGATCTAGGTGAGACGTTAATGATACTGTTCACCACTCTGGAATGGTTGGTACATTTGTTAGCTAGGTTGTACTCACCAAGCTCAGCCAAATTCCCAAAGGCAATTAGACACATTTCTGTCAGGGCTGTGTTGTGGGAATGGATGCCTAGCAGCTTCACCAGAGTGGGAATCACACCCATATTGATCAGCTGGGCTTGTAAAGAATCTGCAAAACACAAAGACACAGAAAGCCAAGCAGTCGACCTGTTGTTCTAAACATAATGCAGAGCTGAGGAGATCAAGAGAAGATCAAGAGAAAAAACTGATTTTGGCTTGAAAGCTCATTTGCTATAGTTAAATGTAACATTTGTATAAATCTGATTTTAAAAGATGATTTTCAAGAACATGTAAGCTGTTTGTTCACCATTATACACCATTTCATTCAATAAAAGTTATTGAAGAGGTAAAATCAAACTCTCTGAGTTAACGAGCTCGCTAACGGTCAGTTAACCAACTCGTTAGCTTAGCTTGATTGCTAAAGGGACAATAAGTTAACACAGTTTACTCAAAAGACGTATTTGTACCATCGACTCCTGTCTCATGCTTGTTTGCAAATCATTCCTCTTTGTGGAGCACGTTATACTGCAACAGAGGAGGTTAAATAAAAGTGAATGGTGACACGCAGCTAATAAGCAACGATAGCTTCCACTATTTTGGTGGAAGTGTGGCAAATTAACTAATCAGATCTTATTTTGTAATAAAGACCAACTAGAAAATGAATGCAATACGTAAAGGATCTCTATCATCCTAGGGGCACACACTAGGCCACACCGTCACAGAAGAGATGATCTTCGGTAGGAAGTGAAGAGCAACTGTACAGGCAGGTAGGGCGGGACTTGCTTCACAGCTAGCATCCAATCACAAGGACACGCCAAAGTACTAGCCAATCACAGCACAGTAGGGCAGGACTTGCGCAAAACGGGCGGGGAACAAATAACGCGTCAGTAGCTTATGGTGGCTAATGTTAGCAAACATTAGATTTTGTTGTGTAACTGATGTCACTGAGTCAGTTTGCTGAATTCATGACTCTTTTCTGCTTGTGCTACTGTTACACTACATTTAGCATTTATCATTATCATGTAATTGCTATTTGTGACCATGGTGGCCATGTTTACACAAGTTACATAGGCTCGCTTTAAACTGTGCACTGACAGTGTAATGAAGTCACCAAAAATCCATTCCTACCTTAAGTATATTTGGGAAATCATAATAAAAGCTAATAAAAATATCAAGCACATTTCTGACACATGATTAAGTATATAAACAGTTACAATATGCAACAAGGCTGGGGTAAGGTCAATCACGACTACAATTAAACCCTTGAAATGGTGAATTATTATTTAATGCAGGTTTCACATACACACCTGCGTTAAATAGTAATTCAACCACAACCTGGTGTCAAGGCCCTCTCCATGATAGTAGGGTGAGTTAGGAGCAGCCAAGTAAATCCCACATTTCAGATTCCCCAAACCTTAAAAGAAAAGTGTAGATGCATTTGCCATTTGATGGCAAGAGGTGGTAGATGCACCTTTTATTTAAAAATGAATCAATGGTGAAGGAAGACAAGAATGAGTGGATGAGCAGAAGAGAAGAGAGAAGAAAAAGTCCAGTTAAGTGTCTTTAGAACAATACTACAATACTCAAAAAGATCTTTCGGATCCTTATTGAATGTCGATCAGAACCTATAGCACCAGGAAAAGCTCAAACCTTAAAGCCATGTAAAAGTAAGAAAAAGAAAAAGCCAACAAAACAGATGCTACATGTGTAGTTTGAACATCAATAAATCATGACGTTAATTCAGCCCCTGCAGCTGTGTGCCACAAAATCAGAATGGAAATTGAAAACTGATGGATGACTTGATGACACAAAACAGTACGAGGGTGCTGTTCTTCCAGCGCAAAGGAAGCTAAAGCTTTCAGAGTTTTTTGGAAAGGCAGGTGGTGAACACAGAATGAGGCCACTGCATCATTTCTAGGACTCACTGTATTGCACTTCTTGTCCTTTTGTTTAATTATAATCCCACTGCTGTACTTTGTATTTCTGCTGTTACAACAGTTTCCTGTCCTAGGGGCCTTGAGATATTGAGATATTGCATATGCTATTGGGTTATACAAACAAATTTGACAGGGGGGAAGGGCAAGAAGCATGAGCCTTTTGAGAAATGCAACCAGTAAAAAAAAATAGCTCAGGTGTGAGACAGAAGGCACTTATCAACTCCACTACGGTCTAATCTATAGTGTTCACAATATTTACAGCAAGGTATCACAATTAATCTTTCAAATATTAGCATATATATATATATATATATATATATATATATATATATATATATATATATATATATATATACATATATATATATATATATATATGCTAATGAATGATTAGTAATAGTAATTCCAGATCATATCAGATACTGTACTATCCTCCAATATTTGCTTCTTGTAAATATATCAGTATGGGCATATAGGTCGGCCGTTGAGTAACGAGACATTGCAGTACAGAAGTGAAACAGAAACAGTGTTGCCATTATGTAGTCAACCAGCACGCACTCACAGGTTTATTTTTACACTGTAAATGTCCCGCCTAGTACATATCTTTATTCTTTAACAAACAAATTCAAGGGATTCTAATAAAATATCGACAAATATATATATTTTCTAACTCTGCAATATCTACAGTATATCTATATCAGCCTCAAAAATCAAGCATTAGTCTGGCTTTACTAGTAATCTATGAAACATTACCCTCATTGAGGATAAAAGGTTGTGACATTATGAGACAAACAGAACTTTTATATTCAGTAAACATTGTGACCAGGCATTATGTGTGTACTGTAAATATTTAAGTACCATGGCTGTCACGGGAATATCTTAAATATACTTGTATGTTTTTCTTAAGAGGTTCCTTTTAACTAATGCAGTGGATTCAGTGTTAGTAAGTGGGGAGTTGTCTCAACGTTAGCTAGATATGAAGAGTCAGATAGATGCTGAAAGATGCTGAAAGCTGCAGAAAGCCACAAAAACTCATCCATTCTGTTAGAGCAACCCAAACCTCCCACTACTCAGCCAAACAGATCCAACCATCGTCCAGTGCCAAAAGACACCTTGGCAGGAGGTCTGAGTCTGTCAGATCACATACTTGCTGCTCTCAACAAGTCTCGTTATCACATAGACACAAACTGTAGCACAGTACAGAGAGAAGATGTATGCAGGGATACAGTGGAAGCTAACGCAAGTTAACAGACAGGTCCATAAATATTGTCCTGCGTCCTAAAGGAGTAGTTCAACATTTTGGGAAATAAGCTTATTCACTTTCTTTCAAAGAGCGAGATGAGAAGAGTGATATCAATGTCATGTATGTGTGATTGGTACAGAGCTGCAGTCAGGACGTGGTTTGTTTAATCGGTAGACTAAACAAACCACTAAGAGTCTGCAGCCATGCTAGCAGATCAATGAGGCTGCCCTTAGCCACAGCAGTGCTTTGAGCTAAATGCTACATCAGTATGCTAACATGTTGATGTTTAGCATATAATGTTTACTATGGTCACCACCTTAGTTTAGTGTGTTAGCATGCTAACATTTGCTAATGAGCACCAAACACAAAGTACAGCTGGCTGATGGGAATGTCATTAGTTTTGCGGGTATTTGGTCATAAACCAAAGTCTTGGACAAACTAAAATGTTGAGCTGATGATGGCACTGGATGAAAAGTCAGAGTTATAACAATCCATCCTGAGGGGAACATGAATGTGTGTACCAAATTTTGAGGCAATCTATCCAATAGTGATGCATTTATATAGAGATGTTTCACCTAAAACCACAAATCAACATCATGTTCGAGCTACCGGAAAAGTCATTAGGATAGATAATCTGGGAACCACGAATGTCTGTACAAAATTTCATGTCAATCATCTTGTAGATTTTGATTATTTCACTGGATAAGTGACAACTCTGACCTGCTGGTGGTGCTAGAAGAAAAGTCAGGGGATCACCAAAGTCATTAGAATCCATCCTCTGGGGACCATGAATGTCTGTACAAAATTGCATGGCAATCCATCCTACAGGACTGACAGAGCCATCCCAAGAGCCATGTTGTTAGCACGGCTAAAAAGCAAGGAGAGGTACTAACTAATGAATATGTTTTACCTGCTGAGTCTATAAACAATACAAACTTACAGGAGCTAGGTAGAGGGAGAAAGGGTACTGCTACTATAAAAGCTGACACTCAGCAAATATTAATAACTGCAGATTACCTCAGAGGTGAAGTTGGAAAAGCAACAGAGAGCATGGTAGAAAGATCAGTAAAAAGGTCAGTCCAAAAGGAAAAGCATAGAATCCTCTGGTTCAGTTCAGGCCTACTGTCTTATGACAGAAAATTATGTGACATCGTCTGTGTATAAGAAAGAGAACATCCGCTGATTAGTTGAGATTAGTTGACAGTTTTTCTTGGGGGAGGATGGTCATTACCATTATCATTGCTATAGTTCATCAGCATGCCACAAAAGACAGTCAAGAGCTTCTCATTTTCCGGCTCAGTATTTTGGGAGAGGGATTTAATGTGTTCAGCTACTATCTGAGCCCCTCCTGCCAGGTCAACTGCACTCCTGCCCTCATCTGCAAAACAAAGAGGCCAGGACACAAATCAACCACAAAGCAAAGAAAAAAAGATAAAGAAAAGAAAAATAACCACAACCTGAAAAATACATATTAAAGCAATGTTAGGTAAGAAGTACAAACATACAAAATCAATGCAAACTAGGGCTACATTGCTGAATAAATTAAGTGTAAAGGAAATAATTATGACCACAACTATATGACATAAAGCAAATCCAAGTTTAGGTCCTGTGTGTGGTGAATAGGGATGAGGGTCATAGTCAATCTGATAAAGTCTTTTTATTATTCAAATCCATAGAAGGACATAGAGTTGGATTTATTTACTGCCACAATTGACATTGGTGGCCATAATTATTCCCTTTTCTTATAAAATTTCTTTCCAGAGTATGTGTGGCAACAGAACAGAAGAAAAAAATCGTGAATAAACAGATCATTGGTAATGGATATTTTTGGCATAATTAAGCCTTTGTGCGAGGAGTCCATTTCCAGATCATACTCCTTTGAAGGCCAGTACACTTTACCTTTAATATTCAAATTACTTTAATGGCGTTGTTCTTTCATTTCTCTGTTTCTTTAGGGAAATAATAAATGCACAGTATTGATGATTGTCTCTGTGGGAGGGCTCTGTCTGGTAGAATAGCTGCCAAAAGAAGCGTTACATGAGTCAGCCTTCTCAGTATCAGTGCGTCTGCCACTTTCATTCACTCATGGCGGCATGCCACGCCTGAACTCTCTGCAACACAGCAATGCAATGTGCATATCTATTCTGTTCACATGAAGCTGCTGTGGATAGATCTCTTCTATCAGTTTAAAAAGTACTTTAAAAGAGTACTTCTATTGGATTATTTGATCAGTCAATTAAATTAATGCAGTCTTATTGTCATAAAAGTTTGGGTTGAGTTGATAATGGCCCTCTAAGAAAGTCTATGTCAGGGTGCTGTAAAGGAGGCTTCAGCTGACTGTCGAACCTCACGATCAGGATTTCTTCCTGGTTATGCAGAGTGGACCAACTCTTTACTCTTGCAGAGAAACCAGAGAAGTCATGGGAGTTTATCCATCCAGTCTACGTGTGCTTTGTGGACTTGGAGAAGGTTTATGACTGTGCCCCTTTGGGTGGTTTTATAGAGGGTTCTGCAGGAATGTGGTGTGCCGGGGCCAATGATACGAACCATCCAGTCCTTGAATAACCTGAGCAGGAGTTGGGTTCGCTTTCTCTAAAGTAAATCAAGCAGTCTGGTGGTTGTTGGACTCTGCAAAGGACAGCATCTCTCCGTACAGCCAACAAGAGGACAGCGTCCACTTTTGCCGAGTCAGTTTTGCTGGCTTTATCAACCTGTGAACTCCAGGGTGCACTGGAACAGTTTCAGTGTGAAGAGGCTGGGATGAAAGTCAGCACCTCCAAGTCTGAGGCCATGGTACTCTGCCAGAAAACAGTGGATTGCTCACTCCGGGTAAGGAACAAGTTGATGACCCAAGTGAAGCAATTAAAGTATCTTGGGGTCCGGTTCACAAGTGAGGGTAAGATGGAGCATGAGATCACCAGGTGGATCAGTGCAGCATTGGCATTAATGCAGGTATGGCACTGGTACTGGACCATCATGGCGAAGAGTGAGCTCAGCATGAAGGTGAAGCTCTTAAATCGCCTCACCTATGGTCATGGGGTTGTGTATGACAATTTCTTTAATTTTATGAAACAGACAACCAGACAATCATACAACTACTCTCATCCCTTTTAGTGTGTACAACTGACTGCATCACCGCCTTCAAGGAGAGAAAGTCCAAATGTGTGTGCAGTTATCCTCATTTGTACGATTCATTCACGTTGAGAATTCTCGGAGGGAGACTGGGGAGGCAGTGGGGTGCAGTCAGGAGGAGGCTAAGATGGCAGGCTTTTCGGCCCCTCTTGGAGTGTGGCCTTTCAGAACAGGCAGAAACACTTAAGGCGTTTCTGAATGACACGTTGCACGACCTAGTTTGTTTGAAGCATACTAAACCCTTCAGGGACAAGGAGAGGAGCTCGTACATCTGGAAGGAACTCGGAGTAAAGCGGCTGTTCTTTAGTGAGTTGACTTAATGCTTAAAAATGTTCAACTTTGTAGTGATCATGTGTCACTGTATGTCTACTCAGTGAGCGTATTGTATACTGTATAGACAGTAGCAGTACAGTTGAACCCCATTTCATCATGATGTACTCAAAGTGATTTCACAAGATCCTGTTTTATCCATTTTACTAAAGTAACTGAGGCAACTTCTCTCATATTCCAGTGTGTGTTTCTTTAAGGTAGCGAGCAGCTGCTTCTCCACACTCTCCCAGGGCGTCTATCATAAAACCATGCCAGCTTACTGAGACCCCCCTCCACTCAAACAAATGTCACATCCCACCAGATTCCACAGATAACCCAGCTTTTCAACAAGAGGAGAAACTATGCACCAGAACTGACAGCTGTGATTAAAGCCTCTAAAGCTGGCTGCAAAATCAGGCTTAAACTGCTGCTCTTCCCTGAGGTCAATACTCCACTGGTACATCCACTAATGACTTTTCTTAGAGTAGATATCTCAAAGGCGCCACGTGTAGCATTTTCACAATCATATTATTGTCATATAAACTGTGATACTTAGTTTTTAGTTTGCATATCAGTAAACAAATGGGGTTTATGTGCAACATGGTTTTGTTATCACACCTGGTTCTCAAAATCAAGACTACATTTTCCGTAGCCCCTTCATTTATTCCAACTTCAAACACAGAACAACCAGATTTACGTGTTACATGTGCATTAAGAAATGTAGAAATATGGGTATTCCAACAGCCATGTCCAATGATATTGCTATCTCATTCGTATATGTAATCTGAAGCCTTTTATCTGCAACTGAACATTTAATTGAAGGTTTAGAATGGGAGCTCATTATGTGTAACACATTTGCACTGTTTAAATATAGATAGAAATATTTAATCTGTAATGTGCTTGTCTACAGTACTAGCACTTACAGGATGTAAGTTTCAGTTGAAGAGCAAAGTAAGCACACTGAAATGCTACAGCCTTGCTGTTGTAATGCACATGAAGAAGTCTGTCGATTGAAGGTACAGTTAAACCTAATCTACGTTAACATTCTTCTGTCTGGATGATATAATGACGGTAGGAACATCTGGCTCAAATTTGTAGCTTCTCCAAGTTGAATCACAAACACATCTAAGGGATCCGTATCAAGATTGTTGTTTAAGTTATGTGCTGTTGTGTTTTTTTTTAATTACTACAGGCTAATGTATCGTATTAGATTTTTTAGACCCCCTAACATTGATATCAGTATCGGCCAGGCTATAGTTTATATCGCCGTGAACTAGAACAAACTCATTTCCATTTATATGAAGCAATGTATGAATGGAATTCACTCCCTCAACAGATTACTTCACAAACTAGTGTGTCTAGTTTAAAAATATTATTTAAAAAGCATCTTCAGAAAAGAGACTTCAGTTAACAGGTTTTGTCATTATGTACTGATTATTATAGTACTACTTATTTTTCAGAGCTCTGTCTTCTTGTGTTATATTTAATGTTATACTGTATGTATATGGACATCGTGTCATAATTGGTTAAGTTAATGCCTATATGACTGTAGTTGTTGCATGTTGAATTGTCATTGCCAGTATTTAATTGTGAGTTGTGTGTAAGTGGTGTTGATTTGTATTGTATAGTCACTATGTATATTTTTATATGGACTCCAGTAATACAGCAGCTAATGTGGTTCCAAATAAACAATCGCCTCGATGTCAGCTGAAGTGTTCACACCTAATAGACAGCAAGGCAGCGACTGTAGTGCCCTGTATGCTAATGCAGCATTTGCCTCAAACATCAAAGCTGTCTACTGTAGTCCAACAGCAGCATCATTTTTATTACTTATTTTCTATTAACTCTGTAAGGGTGATGACAAGGCTCATGAGGGATTCAGTGTTCCCTAAGCAAAGCAAACTCCTACTTACGGCTGTCATAACAGATGTTGCCAAGAGCTCGGCCCGTCTGCAGTAAAACCTCCTGGTCGGTGGAGTTTAACAGCTGAATTAGAGGAGGGATGAGGCCGGCTTCAACACAGGGACTTCGCATGAACTCTAGAGAGAGGAAAAGGTATTGGATAACAGGTCAGTATAAAGCTGTCTGAAGTTACAACTTGCTCCTGCGATATTGCTCACATTTTCCCTACAATTTTACTGATTATCTGTAGCAACTACAGGGGCCTACATGATAAAGATATGCAGTGCCTTGAACAAATAAAGAAATTAGAAGATACTGATGACTCAAATCGACTCTATGACCTCAAGAAGTCTCAATTTAAGTAGAAATTTGAAGTTATTAAGCATTTTATTCGTCCTCATCAAAGATGGAGCTATAGTTTGGGTGGTAATTTAATATCACATCAGTTTATAAAATGGCAAAATTAAAAGCAAAAAGATGAAAATGAATATGGAGAAAATCTGACATTGCTGCGACGTGTTGAACACATACTCGTCCTTGATTGAGTTTAAGCTGCACAAGGCAACTTCACACAATAAAGAATCCAAATGGCTACAATCACCAGAAATCTCTGAACTGAATGTCTTCCTTGTTGCCGTCTGTTTTTTTAGACTTTTGTTGACCTCATCATAATGTTTACATGTGATGTGATCCTGAGGTAGTATCTGTTGTCTGTCTGCTGGTCTGCACTGCCAAACGCACCTTTCCCTCCCCCTCACGCAACATATAAGTGTATCTGTTGCTGAAAAAGAAAAGTTGACCTGCTGCACACTTTTTGTGACAAACATTTTAATATTTGGGCTTGGAGAGGATATCAAGTCATTCCATGTCACAATGCTGAAGTCCAAGAGAAGTAACGAGTCACTGGTGAGTGGAGTTGCAAGTACTTTTTGATTTTGTCAAGTTTAAAGTCACTAGACTCATGACTCAAGTCTGACATGAGTTCAGTCCACACCTCTGACACCGTCCTTCTGCGATAGGCTGAACCTTGGCCAGTTTAGATCACCAAAATAAGAGCCTTTATTGTTATTAAGTGCCTCATTTCCATGATCAAATATGATTAAAAAAATAATAGCCCAACTCACCCACATCCACACAACCAAATGTATGCATTTGCTATCGCTGGTTAATGGGCTGACAGTGACCAATAGGATTACTTTGCCTTATCATCCTGATAGTTACCCATCCAACTAATCTGTGACGCTTTATAACAGGGGTTCATTTCTGATTGTTAAAAAATTCCGAGGACCACCTTCCGAAATAAATGAGAAAAAAAAAGATCCCAGGTGCTTTGTGTTTAAGTGTCTCTGGAGCTTCATTTGACAGGATTTCACCACATTCGACAAGCTGTGCTTTTGGCTCAGCATCACTGCCTGTCGTTATGAATCCAAAGTTAATGTATTCAGGCTCATTTTCCTCACCACACGCTTCGGAGCTTTTGTCCTGGCGCAGGGGTGTCTCCCACATCACTTTTTAATTTCAAAAACCAATTCATTTTGTGTCACTGCATCCGGGGGAACGTTAGCTAGCTACCAGTTGCAGAACACATTTGTCTCTACCTGATGATGCGTCGTCATTGGCTGGTGATATTCAAACGTAATTGGTCATTGAAATTATGCAATTTGACAGTTTCTATTTATGTGAATTCTTGAGCACATTTAGATATAAAAATAACTAGCTTTGGAAATGACAAAAAAAAGGGATGAGACACACAAAATGAAGTGAATACTCAGTGCTCAGTCACCATGTTGTGTATAAGGAGAGGATGTCTCCCAGTGACCATGCTGTAATCACATCTTCATGTGGGCAGTCATGTTGGATCATCTGGGTTTTAGTGGGGATTATTCTCTGTTGTGGTGGTGATTTATGCTAATAAGTAAAATATGTTTTTCCATTCAGTCTTGCCTGGTGCAACTTTAAACAATCGAGTCAGTCCAAACTGTCAGACAGAAAGGGAGTTGTCTTAAGCCCAGCACTCACTTGGCTGCTTGCAGACATTTCCGGAAGCAGTGACAGATAAATGCCAGCGGGTTGTTGCCAAGCTTGGCAAACTGCTGGGGAGTGATCATTAGCTGCAGTCTTGCAAGCTGCTAAAAAGCCATTCATTATCCTAACCTTTTCTTGCCCCAAGTTCTATTCACGTCTGCTTTTTTCTCCTTTAAAAGCTTCTCCTGTGTTCACACAGAGGCATTATGGAAAATGGAAGCTCTCTGACACCACAGTTATGCAAGGTGTGAGTCCTTACACAATAACCTCACAGTCAGTGACAGCTTAGCTCTAAAATGCCAAGGTGGGCTGCTAAAACTAGCACTGCACTGAAATGGCCTGTCAATCAAACATGTTTCCGTTTGACTCCAATATTTTAATTAATAGAAAAGTACTAAAATATCCAGGACTAACCAGGCTGCTCTACTGTCCCACCAGATTACGTATTCATGAAGAAAACATGTAAAAACAAAAAGGATGACAGCAAGAAAATGTATAAAAATTGAATACTGACGAATGGAGGAACAGAAAGTCAGGATGTTCCTGGGTGGATGGACTTGGAAACCGAACCTCACCATTTTTGGCCACCTCAGCTATGATGTTGGCTACTTTAGGGGTACAGGAAGACTGAGGGTTTAGCAGGGTGGGGAGCAGGGGAAGAATGCCCATCTCCTGGATCTTCACACTGGCTTCGGTGTCTGCAGGAGAAACAGAGATTTAACTTCAATCACATGAATGCATGCTGTTCGGAAATACAAGGTGCCTACATTTTCTCTGTATCAATGCTAGAGCCATATCACTGGCTAACTGAAGGTTACTGCTGGTAAAAACAAATATCACAGTATTTGACATTAAAGTGGTTAGATGAAGTTTGAGTCAACTGCTCGGGGCTGACTAACTCACATATTACTAAGTATACATTTTCATACCTATTTTCAATGTAAATGAATGCATTAAACAGATGGTTAAAGTTCATGTACCACTTGCTCACTCATATATGCATACATATAATATATCTTGTATAGCCCGACCGACACTGGATTAATCTGATAATCTGACTCGTGGTCACAAAGAGTTTTCTTAAGAGTTAACTCTATACATTGTGAGGTAACAGTGATCTTGCAGATTTATTTCTGTGTAAGATGGGCCCAATAAAATCAGTTTCAGACTGTATAATATCAGTTTTCAGGCATGTCAGATGGTGCAATGAATGCCTGAACTGCAGTAGTACAATGTAATTAATAATGAAAATATTATATGCAAGAAATGTATATAGAAGCAGATATAGATATTTGAAAGCTCTGGCCATAGTGATGGCACTGCTTTTAGCCATGCTAGCCGCACGGCTCTAGGGATGGCAACATTGGTCTGTCTGTCTGTCTGTCTGTCAGTCCACCACCATTCGTCCAAAAGTTGCTGAGATATTTCAGACATCCATGTTCCCCTCAAGATGAATTCTAATAACCTTGGTGCTGACTTTTCATCTGTTCTAGCGCCACCATCAAGTCAAATTTTCAGTATGTCCAATACTTTGGTTTATGAACCTATACCTGCAAAACTAATGACATTCCCATCAGCCTCAGCTGGACTTTGTGTTTAGTGCTAATTAGCAAATGCAAATGCTAACACACTAAACTAAGATGGTGAACATGGTAAATATTATACCTATTATACCTAACATCAGCATATTAGCATTGTCATTGTGAGCATTTAGCACAAAGCACCGCTGTGGTGCTAGCATGGCTATAGACTCTTTAGCTGTGTCTCAATTCGCGTTCTTCCGTACTTCCACTTGCTATTTTGAGTGCATAAGTGCGTTCACACTGACAATTACGGCAAAATGCAGTGCACCATGAGTACCCGGATGATGTACTCATAACAGTCAGAAAGTTGAGTGTGGAACCCTCAATGGTCGCCATCTTGGCTACGTAGCGGAAGGGGAGGGACTACCAGCCTATGAAAATGGCGGCCGTGGTTGCGATTGTTACAGTGAACACCGCACTAAAAGTAAAAGCACGTTCATTTTTATTCATTTTTGATCAAACTGAATTGAAGTCAAGCGGGCAAATAAGTCAGCAGATATTTTGGCGGGCGACAGACGCGGTCAAATGTTTGCAATAATGCTCCGCCCGGCTGCAATTCACCATTAAAAAGAAGAAGAAGAAGAAGAAGAGGGAGAAGAAAGAGAAGAAGATGTTGCGATCGTCATTTCCAGTAAGTGCACAATGGCCGTGTTTGATTTGAGACAATACTACCCTGTCAAAATTCTCACACTACACACATAGTGTCACAGTATATTACATGGAAGTGTACTAAGGGAAGTATCTGAATTGAGACACAGCAATACTCTTGTTTTTATGTTATTTTATATGGTGCTTAGCACACAATCAAGACACCAATGTGGTGTCTTCATGTACTGTAGTGTGTATGTCTATGGGCACTTGCAGTGTTTGCATCCTGTGCCTTCTGTGTCATTTCATGCCATATTCAGATTGATTGACTTGCAGACGTGGGTCGTAGCAGCAGCTACACTGTGAGAATTTGGTCTTTAATTCCAATTAATAACAGTTGTGCTTTACAGTCAGCTAGGGAAGAATTGCTCATTCAACAGCAAGTCATTTTTCAAGCTAAAATGTCAACCATTTGCTGGTTCCAGCTTCTTAAATGTGAGGATTTGCTGCTTTTCTTTGGCATTTATAACAGTAAATGAGGAGTCTTTGGGTTTTGGACTGTTGGTTGGACAAAAGAAGAAATTTGATGACTTCGTCACTTTGGGCTCTGGGAAACTGTAATGAGCATTTTTCACAATCTTTTGACATTTTAAAGACTAAACGATGAATCGTGAAAGAAATCGGCAGATTAATCAATAATAAAAATAATCATTAGTTGCAGGCCCTAATGATGTCATTACTCAACTGTCTGGCAAAAACTGTCACACTGCCCAAAAATGAGGCTTCAGGCAGACACTAGCAACCACAGCTGTCAATGGCCCATTTACAGTGCACATGTACATTTCTCATCTGAGTGCAATTCAGATATAATTTATTAAATTAATAATTGACCACATTAATCAGAGGGTTTAAGTCAGACGACTGCTTTGAGTCATATAGAAAATATTACAGAAATGTTCCTAGGTCCAGAGTAGGCAGATTGTCAGAGAGACTATTATGGAAAACTTAGAAAGGAGGTAATGGACTTCCAACACATTAGGCATAAACCAGGCTCTACTCACTGTTGTTGGCGAGCGCCTTCAGCAGGCAGTCCAGGCAGCTCTCCACGCTGTCAGTGGCGCTGTCTGTAGACGCTAGCTTCAGCTTCTCCAGGGCCTCACTTAGGTTGTCTGTAAACAGAAACATTTAATGAACAAAAGTTGAAATGTTTTGAATTTAGGGAGATGCTAGAGCCAAGCTGAAAATGATAGGGAGAGAGAGAGAGCCATGTCAGTCGTAGGTCAGCAGGGGTATTTAGGCTGCGGAGCACGCTAAGTCTTGGTCCAGACACTTGAGCCCGGAGCCATGGTACTTTCTTCTTGTTTGTGAGGGAGAATTATTGCAGGTTTGTTTTCACACATGAGAATCTTTCTGAAACGTGGAAGAACAGAACAAATGTTTTAAGGCAGACCACGTTTGAGATTGAAAGCAGTTTTTGTAACCTAAGCAAAAGTACCAAACTTGTGGGAAAAAACAGTCTGGAAAAACCTCTCCAACTGACACAGGTGTAAAAAGAGTATAAAATAATATTCCAGTATCTTCTGTAGGCCTGTGGTGGACTGGCAGCCTGTCCAATGTGTGCTGCCTGGGATAGGGTCCAACTCCCCGTGACGCTACACAATAAGTGGTTAAGAGATTAGAGGAATATCTTCTGCCATCTGACAAAAAAACTCAGTAATTCAAGACTTTGTATTTGATATTGAAATGGCTTTGGTGTTAGAATATTCTGGAGATTGTTTATAAGGCACTGGTAGAAGCTGTGCTAACCTATAATTTAACCAGTCTAATCCTGGTATGGGCATCTCAGCTGTAAATATATAAACACCTTAGACAGAGTGATGAACAAAGCCAGTAAAATCACTGGGAATCAGCTGGGGGATTGTGTTTGTTTTAGTTTTGCTTGCTTGCTTCCACTAATACCAACTAATACACTGATGGAGTGGGTATTGATTACATATCAACATACACTTATGTTGTTTTGAACGTCTTAGACGCCATTTACACTTAATCACTTTATACATGTTGGGCAGCTCTGATAGCGATCCAATCTCAAAAGAGCTAGGCTAGGCTAAGTGTAAATGCATCCAAGAATCATCACACGGATCAATTCGGATTGAAATCTGATTCTCAGGAGGTGCTTTGAGGCGCATTCTTGCCAGATGTTGACAAGGTGTAAACGCATCCATCTGTGACACCTACATAATCTTTCGTCCACCCAACTATAACTACGTCAGTAAGAGATCTGTGGAAATAGCCTCTACATGTCCGACTCCTGTGATAATAGCAGCTAACACTGAATGTAGTCTTCCTTTCCTGTCTTAGTACAGTGACGGGGGGAAAAAAAGCCCCAGCAATTTCAACACATTCGATCATACAGAAGGTGTAACTTGCTGCTGTCGCGTTTATCTGATCAGTTGAAACATTGAATGATCTGTGTGGATGAGAGAGCGGTGTGAGTGAGAGTTACTAGGCAGCCTACACCTAGCTAAAACTTACATGACAGTGCAACACAAGTGACACTAGAGCTGCAACGATTAGTCGATTAATCGATCGACAGAAATCTAATCAGCAACTATTTTGATAATCGACTCATCGTTTAAGTTACTTTTCAAGAAAAAATTCCAAAAATGTGATTGTTCCAGGTTCTCAAATGTGAAAATGTGCCACTTTTCTTGGTCTTACATAATAATTTTAATATTTTTGGGTTTTGGACTATTGGTAGGACCAACCACGACATTTGATGAGGTGTTTTCTAATGTTTTATAGACCGAATGATTAATCGATTCATTGAGAAAATGATCGGCAGATTAATCGATAACAAAAATAATGGTTAGATGCAGCCCTAAGTGACACAGCTTTTTTGTGACATAAACTATGTCAGTCGAACAGCAGCGGCATACCAATAATCAAAGTGGCATGCCACCACTAAGAATCAGCAAATTAAATGAGAATGGCATACCATCGGCCATTTTTCTTAATCTCGGTGTCACTCTACAAGTGATATCAGTCCAGAATTTCATTCAATTTCTGCTGCATGATGGACATTTTCCCTGCGTTGCAAACTGGCTATCTCATGGCTACCTACACGTGTATTTTGCAACCCATATAGAGGAGCTACCAAGCTAACTTCTTGTCTACAGCCAATAATATGAAGAACCTGTGAGCCAGTTGTAGTAGAAAGGCTCCATGAGTTTGTGACCAGCTCTTCTACTGTAAATCTCTGCTTAAGTGCAATGATTTATGACTGCTGCACATCCATCAAATGCTTTCACAAACGATCAGGTTATCACTCCTGTTATTCTTATTAATCAGTGAAAGATATACAGGTGTATTTCCTCCAAGCATCATATGGTAGTGACTATGAGCTAATGAAAGTTTGGACTCTGGGCTCTTGTCAGAAATGTTAAATAGAGCTGCAGTTTGTGATATTTGACAGATGCTCCACATTCCCAGTAAAGACTGATACCTCTTGACTAGATCTATACTCTATATATACACACCTATGCAATACACTGATATTAATCATGTGGAACAAAATAAATAAAAATAAAAATAATGGCTGACAAATGCCTATAAAGCAAGTGGCTTAAATATAGTACATATGTTATACGTGCTTATTCACCAGGTCTATAGCTCCAGCTCTGTTTTTGGCTGTGTTTTTACTCACAGCCTACATCCTCAGCAAAACCTGATTAGGACTGACCTGTCGGGTTTGGTCCAGAATGCACTCTAATTAATCTAGAGGCTGGCACGCTGCTTTCTTGATGTATATTTTATTGATCATCAACAGAGAACAAGATTTATTTTAATTATTTGAAATGCTTAGAATAGTTGCAATAAGAGTGGGAATTTTCCCAACTGTCATTCCAGTATTGTGCCCACAAATCAGGTAATGATCAATTGCATAACGATTGCAAACACTGTTGCAGTGACCTGGTTGTTGCTGTCAGTTGCTTGTGCGCTGCACAACCCACACATCCATCCATCCATCCATCCATCCTCCATGAGCGATGCCTTCTATCAAATGACAACATGAGTGATCCAGCCTCGGACTAGACCTTGTGAAATACCTCATAAGCTGTCAAACAAATATTGCTCTAGATGCCACTGCCTCATACAGGCCCTGGTTTTCAAATGTGGTAATATGTAGTGAATCTGCAGTGTGTTTTTAATGTTACGTTGTATTAAATTCCATTCAGAGATATGACTGCTACAGTAGTCACAGGCCTGTGCTCAAACAATCAGTAACCAGTGTGTGTCCACCATCAATAACCAGTAGAAACAGTAACATCACAGAGAGCAGTGCAGTATAAACAGCAACACAAAGTGGGCTGCTGGATCCTATTGCATAACAGCTGTGGAGATGGAGGAGTGCCATCTACACCATCAACAGCACTGCCATTTCAGGGGATGTCCATTCATTTAGCAACTGGGACCTTCGAGCCATTTCAGGTCCCAGCTGAATTACATCGGGAAAGAACGAAGGCAAAGCGAAAACATAATAATTTCAGGGCTAGCATTGCTAAAAGGGGAAAAAGAATCCCGAGCACTAAAAGCGGATAGTGGATGGAGAGAGTCAGGGAAGCTACCCCACCCGAGTACTGAAGCTGACACGCGCACACGTACACACGATTTAGCCACAGTCAGCTTTTCATATGACTAACTAACGTTAAAATAATACAACAGAAAACTATGAAGGCAAACAAACTGATATAGTGGCATAAATGCATGATCCATAACGTCAACCATCAACCATACGTGGTTGCTTGCATGCGTTTTCATTAAAAAAACATTTTATGGTTTAACTAACGTTAAATGGTCAAAACAGTTCTGTTTAGCTAACTCGGCTCAGAGCGAGCTGGTTAGCTAGCGGTCTACTCACCCATCTCAGCAGGATGTTGCTCCGGAAAATAAACCGGGTGTTAAGCTCTCCAGGGCAGCTGTAAACCGAATCGTACTAGCCGGAGGCCCCGGTTTCCCCACACTGTTCGTCCCTTAAACCGCCTTAAACTGGTGAAGTTAGCGGGTTGAGGTTAGCTAGCTAGCTAGCCAGTTAGGTAGCGACAGGAGCCACCGGGCAGGTCGGTCGGGCAGTCCCGCTCAGATGGATGCTGCTGTACAGCGGCCTGTACACCGGGTGACTACCAGGTTAACACATCTAACTTCCTCTCATATCCACACCAACAGCCAAGACCTGCTGACTGGCGCTCCCCTGGACGACTGGCTCAGACAGTCTGACATACCACAGTCAAGTCAACCACATGGGATTAAGAGTGGGACTTCCTGTCACAACCTTCAAAATAAAACCTTTTTAAGGAACACGGAGTTATGGGACACATCGCCGGTAGGTGGCAGCCTGAGACATACCTGAAAGCACAAGCCAGATGTTAACCAGATATTAAGATACTTAGCCTGACCATAAAGAACTTTTTAGCTAGCTAGTCCAGAAAAATACCCAAATCCTTTCGCCAAGTAAAAGTAGCAACATAACTATTTAAAGCGTATGTTAATTACATTTAGAGTACATTTCAACTGACCTACATACATTTACATTTATCTAAGTAACTTTTTACACAAGTACTTTTACTTGAGTAAAATTTATTTAAAGTAACAGTACTTAAACTATATCTTGAGTATGATATTCTAATACTCTTTCCATCCCTGCCTGTAACCACACCCACAGTGATGATGTGGCAGTGTCCTGGAGTCCACCTGTACTTCACTGCAGCGAGGTGACAAGTTAAACCACTGGAGGTCAGCAAAGGCAAGATTTTCAGGGGGGGGGTGAAGTTACTCTTTAAAGTATTATTGATTTTACCAAAACCATGGTAGTTCTGTTTTAAATCATGGATATCTCACTTTAGAAATAAACACAAGTCAGTAAAGAGTAAAAGGTATCATACTTCAAAATTACATCTGTTGAGGAGCAGCCATGTGCAGTATTACAACTACACACAGTGCATTGCTGCTGTTGGGTTACAAAATGTCTGTCTGTAACCCACCAGAAGAAAAGCCCATCTATGCATTGTTCATTCTAATTCGATTGAAAAGTTTTCATAGCCTAGAGTTAAACTTAACAGAAGCTGCTAAAAGAGGAAGAATAAAGAGGAAGATGACTGGAACAATGTCTGTTGATTTGTTTGTTTGGTGTATTAGTAGTTTGAAAGCTTGAAAATGAAATATTCAAAAAGTTAAAAAAGTTGGTCACACATTGTTTCTTTCTATCTTGTATGATGTGTCAGCCATTCTGAAATGTAGTCCTATGTAATGTCTCTGCCTTGGTAAGTGTTGGTAATCCAAAAATGCTCTCTTTCAGAATGGAAAAGAATAATGCTGTTTATTTACATTTGTTTTATGTGTTATAAATGGATTAATGAATATCATCTGTAATGGTGGTGTTGTGCTTCCTGTTCAAGTTCAGGACCATGGCTCTTGTGCTGGGAGGACACAGTGGGAGTATGTCTGGCAAGGAGACTGTCCCAGATGGAGGCTGGTACCAACAGTGTACAGTCTGTCATTGGTGCATGCAGGTGCTACCAGGTCCACGTCCATGTCACCAGCAGCCAGGACTCCATAGTAAGCAGGTTGGAGTACTCATTTGTGACTTTGAAATGAATTCCAGAGCTCAAATAAATAAAAGCCTCTAGAAGCTGAAAAGTTCTCAGCCCACAGTATGAAAGTGCTGGATATTATGAGCAACATACAAAGGTTTTTGCTATTCTTAGAGCCTTACCAGTAGTTGGGGTAAAAATGTCAAGTTTATCCTAAGGGTGGTGTTAAAGGACAGGTCATGGGGTCGTTAAAATCCAAAGGTTTAATTCTCTGGAGAGCATGAATGTACACAGCAAATAGCTCAGCAATCTGCAGGTTGGATTGTTAGATATTCTGTGTGCAAGGTCGTTACTTTTCCCTTAGGGTGGCACTAGAGAAACACTCAGTGTTCAAAATGGAAAAGGTTCATCTTCTTGGAAGTAAGACTGTGCTAATGGCTAAAATTCATGACAATGCATCCATAAGATTCTGCTATTTCTTGTACACCACTGGAAATGTTGACCTGATGGAGGCGTTACAGGAAAAGTCAGGAGGTACCCAAAAGCTTTAGGATTCACCATCTGGGGACTGTGAACACCCACAGCACAGGCCATGGTAAACCAATTTATGGTCATCTTAACACACGTCTAAACTAATTACATTTGACTGTATGTCCATGACATTTTTAGCCATGCATATTAATCTGTCCTTTTAGTGAAGATAAACTTTTTGTTTTTTGGTTCAAAAGTGTTAAGTCTATCTTATCATAGAATATTGGTCACATAATTATTACTTTTTATACTTATTATTACATAATATGAGGTTTAAGCAGTCTGAGTTAGACACATGAAGAGGATATCTTTTTAGTGTGATCTTTCCTGTCTGAGTTTCCGTGGACGGTGTTGCTGAATACACCCTGGTAGTCACGTGTAGGTTTGTTGCCGGGACAAAACATCTGCAATCAACCAACTGAATCTATCCGTTAATTCAAAGGCTTATATACTTTATACTCTTCAGTATGTTTGTAATAAAATAATCTCAACATTCTGAGCTTTCAACTGCACCAGAGACTAGAACTGGCTCAGTTGTCATCAGTTGTGAAAACCAGGTCATATATCCTCGCAGCATCCACTGGGAAGAGGTCAAAGGTCATCGACCAGGAGTCAGCAGACGTCAAGAGAAAGATCAAGGACGTTCACACCTGACACCAGAGACCATCTTTGAACAGAGACACAGGTTACCATCTCCCCGCATATACAACCATCATGTGACTGAAATTCAACACTTCAACACACTGTAGGTCATGTGACGATATCTGAACTAGATCCATTCACTGAAATGTGGCTGAACATCACAGCAGCATCCCCAGTAATTATGTCCTCAAGATATAGCTCCAATGCCAAAGCAGGAAGTTCAGTGTGCCTTTTATGTCGCCAGCCAGGTAGATGGTAAGGATGGTCTGGATGGAGGTCTGGGTGGTGGATGGGCGAGTGGCACTTTTGACTTTCATGAGGGAGACTGCAATCACAGACCTGCAATTAATGTTTGCCATGCAGTTAACAGTAACCACGTTTGCTCCCTGACCTTAACCAAATGTTTTAGTTGCCTAACTTTAATCATACCCTAGTGGCTCAGATGGTATTGCAATGTTTTCGGTGATAGGGTTGGGTTGAGAGCTCAAAAAAAAATAGACAGTAGACCTGGATTTGAGAAGTGTCACACATACTAATTCTAAGGTGCTCCAGTAGATGGCAGCATAGTCACGTAACAGATTTTTAAGGTGATACAGGTAAGGAGGGGTGATGTAGTGAGAGGAATAGTGGAACCAAGTACCCAGGGGCCCAATACTGGGAGGGCCCTCAAAAAGCAGGGAATTAATAGTGTGTTTCTATCTGCATGTATTGCAGGGCAGTAACTGTGCTGAGGATTTTAGGTGAACTTCAGTGAAATCAGGAAAGAAAACAGAGAGACACATTCAACCTTTAAGAATATTGGTTGAATATTGGTATGTAATACTGGTATGTATGATCAGCTGCAGGTTCATCATCACTATACTATCAAGTACTATACTATATTATACAATTCTAAGATGTTTCTAAAGTAATGCCTTTTGAAATTTGATCAGTTTACTACAGTGTTTTGATCAGTTTCATTATTGTGTCAGTTGCCTTACTGATGAAAATAAACCTTCAGCAGCATCACAAGTTATATAGTTATTATTTAACATTAGCATGAAGACCAGTTAATATCTCAGCCTGAGTTATTATTTAACATGACTCCCTGTATTAAGACGAGTCAGTCAGTTGGAGAGTGATAGCAGGTTCTAATCCCGTTTGCAGTTTCAATATTGGGGCTAGCTTTCTTGTAAATATATGGATTGTACCTTTAAGTTTCATTAGTTTTATTATGCTACTTCTATGTTGCAACAGGCTCGGCCAGCACATGTTGGAAACGAATTATGAAATACAGAAATACAGTAATCTTTCCTCAGTGTAAGATGGCTTTCCACTGTTGTCTTATGTCCAGAGTATAATGAAGACCTAAAGATCTGTAGTGGGAGTAATGTTCTATAACCTCAGAGTGAACACCTCACAGTCATTACAGCAGGGTGAGAAAAGAGTGCTG
Source organism: Macquaria ambigua (assembly GCA_008360985.2). Taxonomy (NCBI): domain Eukaryota; kingdom Metazoa; phylum Chordata; class Actinopteri; order Centrarchiformes; family Percichthyidae; genus Macquaria; species Macquaria ambigua. The sequence continues at coordinate 49,252 of VMKM01000334.1, forward strand.
AATTATGCAGAGGTTTTCTTAAACTGGCCATTGAGGCTGCGTATGTGCGGGGCCCAGATCTTTGTAAGAATAGAGTCAGGCAATAATAAAAGATCAGGATGGAATTATAAGATAAATGGGTTTTGTTCCTATACTTCCTAATCCCTCTGCCTACAACACAGGCTGGTGTCACTCATAAAAAGGACAAAATGTCAGAGACACCTTGTGTGGGGGAAGGGTGGCAGAGGAGAAGGATACTGTCTCCCTCCCTCCCTCTCTCTCTCTCTCTCTGTCTCTCTCTCCAGTACACACACACACACACACACACACACACACACACACACTCCCTCCCTCACTCTATTGCTGGCCATCAGCAGCGTCTGACGGCTGCATCCTTTGCTGTAGCAACGCGGCTCCTCCATCCTCCCCTGCGTCGTCTGCAGCTGACATCCCGACCGCAGGACTCTTTTGTGTCTCCACGGGGGCCATTGTTTCTCCCTTATTGGAGGAAAAAGCAACACCATGGACATGATGGGTAACAAAGAGCGACGAGGCGTGAATTTCAGAGGCTTGCTGAGGAGGAACTGGCTTCTGATTGCCACCGTTTTATCGGTGCTGCTCGGTATGTGGAAGCCCCTTAATGTCTGCTCATGTATGCTGAGAGAATGAGACGCTTTCATCCTCACTGATGCCATTTTTTACTTATCTTCATTGCTGTTTATATGTCCATCCCTCCCTCTTTGTTTTACCATTCAGTCTTGCTTTCAGCTGCTGCCACTGTGGAAATAAATCAAGCTCTTTTGCATCAGCTGGCCACTGCTCGACTAAACAGCAACAGTAAATGCTAAATGTGTGTTAAGGAGAACATGCATTGTATTTCATCTTTATATTTCATGAAGGATGGAGAAAGAAGGGGTACCGAGTGTGGTGTTGTAGGAGACATAGCCTCTGTCCTCTCCCCCTGTGTCTGGACGTGTCTCAGTCAAACGTGACCAGACTGAATGGACAACTGATGCTGGGTCTGATGTGAGGAGTCCCAGCACTGAGCCAGCACAGCACAGTGCACATGCTATCAGCAGGTGCTTGGGTTAGAAAAAGGTTCAGATGTTTTTAATTAAGTTATTAGATGTATTTTCTTTTCAAATTTCTGACAGGTTACCTTGAGCTGCATGTCCTCTGTTAGATGAATCCAGACAGACTTAGTAAACACATTTAGAGTGCATGTATGTTAAAGGAATAGTTCAACAGTTTTTGGAAATATGCTTATTTGCTTTCTTTCTGAGAGTGAACTGAGGAGTACAGAGCTGTAGCCAGGGGGCAATTTGCCTGGAGACAGTCTAGCCTGGCTCTGTCCAAAGGTCAGAACTTATAACTTGCAACACCTCTACGGGTCACTGATTAACACATACTTCATTATTTTATTCTGCATGTAAACAGAGATGTGAAAATGTGTTATTTTAAGGGGAGTTACATGCTGGAACTGTTTCATGATAAACAGTGTATCTATCTGCCCAATACTAAAGTATTACACGGGTTTCCAGATACAGTTGGTGAGCGCAGGTTTTGGTTTTGGTCTCTGAACAGGCACAACAGTACCAAACCAACCTCACTGTGACAAGACTGCAGGAAGTCACTGGGCTCAACTGTTGTTTGCCAAGAAATAGTTCCAGCAAAGAACTCCTACTGAAATCACATTTCTGTTTGAGAAGGGATTTTGAAATGTCTGTGAGCTTTATTACTTTTATATATTTTATCATCTAGTCATGAGTCTTTCATAGAATTTTCAGAATGTATGTTTAACAAAGCAAGTCAAATTTTAGCAAATTCTTATTGGAGTCTGTAGAATATCAACTATTTTGTAATGGGCCAGTTCTCTCTGTTGACTGTCAGGGATACTGGAGATGTTTTCATGTCCTGCAGGTGTGGGCAGAGGTTATATACAGTGCATCCCTAGTTGTTCTTTTACCTTAATGACCTCACTTTCCATCAAGCCTCCCAGATTGCTTTATTATTTCAAATCAGTTTACTTACTTACTACTTTAAAAAAACATTTAGCTGTGTTCTGGTCATTTGTAGCTTTGAAAGAAAGCAGCGTTAAGGTACAGGTCTTGATTCTTTCATAGGACCTAATAGTTCCACATTTCTTCCAGCTCACTGTCATTGTTTTGAACTCAACACAGTTCAAAACATCATCAGTGGGCTGGGAGGAAACTGCATGCTGTCTGGTGCTGATATAAAATCGTGGAGTGAGGCTTTATGATTGCAAGCATCATGACTACAGCGGTGAATTGGAGAGAACACTCAGTGTGAGCATCCGAAATCAGACCCAGCAGCTTCCATTGTGCAACCTGTGCAAGAAGAGTTATGATGTGCTGATGTGCGCCACCTACAGGCAGTGTGGGGCTTGTTAACTGGATATTTCTGTGGAATAAGGAGGTTGATCCTAACCAGATTTCTAAAAGAGAGAGATGTGACATGCAGAGGCCAAGAGTCTATAGCTACGCTAGCAGCTCTGAGTCAAACACACGGGACAGATTGGTTGTTGCTCAACACAGTTAATGACATGCTGTGTTGTATAGCGTAAGATGCTTTTTGTAGAAAGCAAAGAAGACAATCTGACCATGGGGTGTCACTATAGGAAAAGGTTGAGGGTCACCAAAATAATGAATATATTCGGCAGCAACTATATATAACACTGAAATTTAAGTGAAACTTTTCATAAAGTCTTGTACTAAACTATTGGACAAATGAGAACTGTGACCTGAATGTAAAATCAGGGTTTGACAATTAATCCTAAGTGAACAAACTTTGTGTGACCAGGAAATTGATTGATTCTTCTAACGTCAAGGAGATTCCAAAGTTGCAGTCATTACTGCCTCGTGTCTGTTATATGTCAATTACGAACACGTTTGTTATGTCTATCAATGGCATTTTTATTGAGGCACGCAAAGTGATCACTCACTGTGCATCAGGCAAACGTAGACAAGCATGGTGAGCCGCCACCCTGCTGATCTATTACTACGTTTCCTGGCCGAAATTCCACTTTCATGAAATCAGATTTCTATTAAATGATGCATTTCTTCTGATAACAATGCAAGAAATCATGAAGTTTGATGATTTAAATCAAGCACTAGCAATTCCTGCTGGGTTTAATTAGCTAACACTACTCCAGCTCTTTCACATACACACTGCGGAGGTCAGACAGAAGCGGTACGTTAATGTTATTTTTTCACAAAGCCTGTGTCATAGTCAGTTTCAGACTAGTGCTTTGAGACTGAATAACTTCCACATTTACACAGACTACCTTCAACTGTCGACCGTCATTAACCCAAACACCTCTGCTTTCACTGTCAATGTAAATGTGTTCATTTGGCGGTGGTGCTTGAGAGTGCAACACATAAATCAGCTGCCGGATTGGTCTATAATTTACTAATGTTCCTTCATGTTCATTGTTTCCCTGAAGTGGTAAATGAGGCATTACCATCATAAACAGAATAATTACTGAATTCATACAAATTGTTTACAAATAATTGGAAAGTGCTTTGCTGTTAATAGAAATTGTTCAGGTCATGTGCTTCTACTCTTCAAGTCTTCAAGATAAACCTTTTTTTCTACAGTGTTGTTTCTGTGGTTGTCATGGACACAAAGCTGGCCGTCTGACCAAGCTATAAAAAATGTTCAGCCCTGATCACCTCAGACTGCAGTGGCAAATAGCAGAGCAGCTGTTCCATTTTATTTTAGGTTACAGGTGGCACAAGCAAAACATACACAGTCAAAACTGCAGCTGTGACACTCCTTGCCTGCAGGTGGCACAAGTGTGTTGTGTTGTTTGGCAGCTTTTTTTGACCGTAGGTGGCAACATTAAAATGGTTTCACTGTAGCTACAAACTGCTGCTGCTGTTAATACAGCTTGTGGTGCAGTTGGCATGGGTAGAAAGGGACCAAACAGCTCCACATTGTGGAGAATCTGCAGCTTCCCAAATGTGAAAGATTGAGTGAGTTTGTGAGTGAGTTCTAAGCATGGATGTATAATAAAAACTGGACACTGGACAAAAAGATGGCGCCTATTCAGTCCAAAATGAATTGCTCGCCTGGCACATATGGCAAAAAAAGTTTCTAGCTCTCGAGCTACTTCCGGAGTATGTGCCCCACTGAATATGTACAGTAGTGTTTCCCCCCGCTGGCCCCGCCTGCAAGTTCCCGCTCGGCCCATAGACTTTACATTGTGATGACGTCACAGATTTTTAAATCGCTTTTCTCGGCTCGAGGAATATAAATATAAAACCTCCATGGATCAAAAATTAATAATAGAAAGAGTCATAATCGACCTTGTTTGCAGTTCGAGGTGTCCTGTCAACAATTTTACAGCCGTCTCTTTTACAATGGTGGTCTATGAGTGACCACTGGGCAAAATTGAAAGCAAGGCTGAGTGGTGGCGCCCTATCTCATTATACATCCATGGTTCTAAGCCAGTTCCATCAGGTGCTTCACATCCACAAATACCAAAGTATAGGTCATGTTTTGATAGATCAGTGTGGTCGTGACATCCACCTACAGTTTGCTGTGTCATCACAGTATTTTACAGGCATCTTTAATGGTGGTCTGTTATGTGTGATAACACAGATGGAAGTTTGGAGTGCATTACAAAAATCAGTTAGTGGAATCCATGTGAGGTTTATAGCTGGAAAATATAGACCAATGAGTGCTGTGCCTCATAAATTCTGTACAGATGAAACCTCGCTGACATAAAGTGACAGTTACTGTTACAGAGCAAACTCATTTAAACTTAATTTAAGCAACATAATACCAATTTCAATGTTCTTCATGATGTAGTTGCATTGTGCTTGTCTATCCTGACTGACCCATGTATATTCAGCCATCATTGCTGTCTGCTCTGTATTCGAAGGACGTCATTTTTTTCCTTCAGCTGAAACCAAGAATTCTTCATGGTTTGACTCTGTCTTTCTCCCGATCTTTCAGGGATCAGTTTGGGCGTTGTGGTCAGAGAGTATGCATCCCTCTCCCATCTCCACAAGCAGTATTTTGGCTTCCCAGGAGAGATCCTCATGCGAATGCTGAAGCTTGTCATCCTCCCACTCATCATTTCAAGCATGATAACAGGTAACTTGAACATGACTATTTCTGGTTGTACGCTTAGTGATAATAATGTACTGCAATGACAGACACAGACGTGCACTGCAAGAAATGAAGATAAGTAAGTCTTAAAACTGTGAATTAAGTTAATGTAGACAGGTCCATACTGAAGGTATAATCATCCCAGTCAACACAATCAACACAGTCACCAGAAGTTCATTCATGTCCTGTAGAGGTGAGCAGCAGCCTGGTGTCCCTAGGACCACACACTGGACGATTCTGAAGCACACGATTTAATTCAGTGCTGATGTTCAGTGCCAATGCAGAAGGTAGTGTGAAAGTGAAGGTGTAGAGGTTGAGAAGGTGAATGGGTGTGTGACGCATCTGACTTACATGTGGTAGAGTTCATGTTCTGTCACCTTAACCAAGCGTTTTAGTTGCCTAACCCTAACCATACCCATACCGTAGTTGCCATGAGCAGAGATTTCAGAATGTATAAATGTAGAAACTTTGGCCTTGGGCATTAAAAAAACATTGTCATTGAACATTATCTGTATTTTTGCAGATTTCAAGGTTCTGTTTGGCCGTAGAGTTAAAGCAACTCTGGAGTGGGAACAATTGGCTGATTAATCAATTAGTCAGTCGTCCAAAAATGATTTACGAACAATTTGATAATCAATTAATTGTGTCAGTCATTTTTCAAGCAAAAATGCCTAAATTGTGCTAGCTCCAGCCTCCAAAGTGTAAGAATATGTTGCTTTTCTTCATCTTACATGAAATGAAACTGAATATCTTTGGGTTTTGAACTTTTGTTTGGACAAAAAAAAAACTTGACTTGTGATGAACAATTTCCATTATTTTCTGACAATGACTAAACAGTTCATCAATTAAATGTCAAAGAGATTAAATAGTAATTGATAATAAGTAATTAGTTTCAGTGCTACTGGACAGTCAAAAATTTACAGGCCAAGAGAAGTTGTTAGTGGCTGAACTTATTGAGCGCTTGCTAGCTAGCTATGGCAAAATAAAATAATATTGAAAGACAAAGAGAAATGTATTGTGTGTAGCTGCGACTAATGCAGCTGCACCAGATTGATCTTGCTAATTAAAATGTAACTGTGTTTGTTGATGTGTTGATGTTGTGTTGTGCATTTTGTTCCATTGTTTGTCCATGTGAGAACTTGTTTTTTCCACCTGCATTTCCCTGTAGTTTTCTCCACCTGCGTACCATTATTTCTCACTGTGTGCCGTAACAGTCAGAAATACAGGGAGGCCTGTTGCAGTTATAAGTATCAGGCTTGGAGCCCTCCTTTTCCTGCTCAAACAAGCATGTAGAAGAGGAGGGAACGTGTTGTTGCTCTCTCTCCGGTGCAATATGCTGCTCAAGGATAAGGTGGATGGTAAACCCACCTGAAAGCAGCTTATTCAGCTTTGACTTGGTTATTGTTACATGTCTACAGGTCTATTCAATTTCTCTCATGTTTTAGGTCAAATAATATATTGATTCTATATTTTCTAAGTAGAATCTGATTCCTGAAACAGCTTTGACAGGGGCGCCCTGATGGCCTAGGGGTTCCGACCATGAACCACAACGTTCCAGCAAAGTACCTTTGTTGCATGTCATTCCCAACTCCTATCTTTCCTCGTTTCCTCTCATCTCTCTACTGTCAGAAATCGAATAAAGGCTTGAAATGCCCCAAAATAATCATTAAAAACAGCTTTGACAAAATAATCCTAACTCAAGGTCCCCTTACTATCTTTTTTTTTTTTTTTAAGCTTTCAACAGCATCTTTGTCTTCATCAACTGATGGACTCCATCATGGCTGAACTAATTTAGTAAGATTGTGAGATGCGGTTGAAAGCTCAGAAAGCTAGTAAGTTGACCTTGAGTTAAATTATTTTGTCAAACTACTATTTACAAGGCCTTTTTAGTAAATGAAAGAATCTACGATAGAATGGATAGAAGATTTCTGTCAACACACATAAAAAAACAGTAATGTGTTTAACCCCTTACTACCCCCCCACCCCTGTTTTGTGGTAGTATTTTTTTATCATTAGACCCTTGCAAAAAACCTGACATAAGGTTTTCAAGTATTAACTATATAACTGGACTGTCAGAGTAATGGTAGGGAGATATATACACTGCGGTGCGTTGTACCTGGATTATTTTCATGACAGATTGTTCTTTTTGAAAAGGACTACAATAACCAAAAAGACAAGTCTAACCTGTATTACATGTTCATATTCATGTATTGTTACACAGTAATAGCAGTCTGTGACAGTTCAACATAGTGCTAGGGTCCTGTAGGTGGAACAGTGGGTGATATATGGTTCATAATTAAGTGATTATTCCAGTTCAAGCACTGCATAATGACTGATTGTTTAGAGAGCTGTGGTTCTGAAAATTAAATGAATATAGCAATAAATCTAAAGGAATTTAACAAGTTCTTGGGAGATCATCCCATTGATCAACATAATTAGCTATTAGTGATTAGCTATAAGTGTCAAGAACATAGACAAGTGAATGCTGTTTAGAAGTTGTCAATTTTCATTTCATTCAAAAATGCCTGTAGATTCATTAACTATAAAAATATCATTGGTTATATAACTAAATGAGTTAACTTAATATTCATCTTTTTTAACTAGTATAGGTGAACAAACTCACATTCATAAAAAAGGATTTTTAGCTTTAGGCTACATATCACCTCCCATACCCTACCACACTCACTTCCCCAAATCATGAAGGAACCTGAAAGACCTGCACATCTCAGCACATTATATTTGTATAATCATATACATTTAACAATCTACAAAATAAACGGGCAGGCATAGCTGGATGTAATTATTTAGCTATACAGCTGCCACTGGCCTATCACAGTGCAGCCTCTAGGCTTAAATGTTTTGTTGGTGTTCTCATCACCTGTCTATGCCATGAATGCTGGTTGAAGTATTAAAGGCCCAATCTGTTAAATTGTTGACCAGATAAATTATCGTATAGTTACATACAAATGTGGAGATTTTGAGTCAGAGCGATTTCATGCGAAGTTCATCAGACTCATCAGACTTCAAAATCTCGAGTCTTGTCTTTTAATATCTGGTGGGACGAGCTTGTGGTTTAGATATTCAGTTAAACACTGTGCTTTTTGTTCGCAGGTGTTGCAGCCCTGGACTCTGAGGTATCAGGAAAGATAGGTCTGCGAGCTGTTGTTTATTACTTCTCAACAACCATCATTGCAGTTATTCTTGGTGAGTTGATATTTTCCCTCTTCTTCAAGTCTCTAGTTCTCAGTAACACTGTTGTTAAACTCTCCTGTGTATTTCAGTTGCTTTAAAGTTAAGTCACACAATTGTGTTATGTAAAAGTGGTGTTTGATATGATACCTATTGTATGAGTTATAGTGTCATCACAGCATACTGACCGGTGTCACCCTTTGCAGGCATTATTTTGGTGATGACTATCAAACCGGGAGTCTCTCAGACAGCCGATCACATTGACAGAGCCGGGACCACACCCAACGTCACAACGGTTGACACACTCTTGGACCTCCTAAGGTGATAACGATGAAGTGTCCACTCATTCAGATGTTGATGTGAAAGAGACTGCAACCATAAGTCTTTCCCTGATAGTCTAAAATTGAAATAATTGTCCTGTGGTGATCAGTCAATAATCATTTGTCACCTCTATTCCGTCTTCATGCTTCAAACAAACTAGTTTGTACAACATGTCGTTCAACCACATCAAAAGGCAAAATGTGTTTAAACTTGTTCTGAATGGCCACAGTCGAATGCGGAGTGAAAAGCCCCCCCTCCTGGCTGAAGTCTCTGTGTCTTTTGCATGTCTTTGTAGTCTCAACGTGATGAATTGCACAAATGGAAAAAATGGTGCACATTTTTGGACAGTTTCTCCTCACAAGCAGTCTCAGTGTCGCACTAAGTTGTACACATGAAAAGTGACGGATGTAGTTGTGTGAAGAACCTCCGCACACCTGGCCGAATCACTTCGTAAAAGTGTTTGTGATCATGGAATTGTCTGTTTCAGAAAGTTATGTCAACTCAAAAAATTACAGCAACTCAGAAAGTTGTCTACTCTGAAAGTTATGTCAACTCGAAACATTACCTCAACACGGAAAGTTGATTCAGCTGCCAGAAAGGGGGTTTCAGGTCCTCTTAGATGATCCGACAAGTTGTTTGTTTGTAGCATACTGTGGTCTTTAATTCCAGAGCTCAGAGGTTCACATACCCAACCTTCAGTTTCTTGAAGTAAAGGCAATTGCTTTTGTTGAAAAAAATGTACAGCATCTACTGAAAATCAAATCCTCACAACTTTCTATTGATGAAATCTTGGCATCATTGAGGAAGGCATCTGCAAAGAACTGATTTTAGTGTTTTAGCTCCATTGCCTCAAAAGAAGTTAACCACATTCACAGCCTCTTTATGAATATGAAAATCATTCTCTCCTGGAGTTTGACTTACATAAAGAGTTGTTGCAATGACCCATTTGTCTTCTGTGTCTTTCATCTACGCCCAATCTTGTCTTTTCCCATCAACAGAAACATGTTTCCAGAAAATCTGGTGCAGGCTTGCTTTCAGCAGGTAAGAGGCTTTGCACATCCATCATTCATTCCTGTTCCACTTTATGCCCATGTTTAGTGTCATTTAAACCTACATCAGGATCTGGTGAGTATATAGTATTTAGCCATGTGATCATAACTCTGAAGTTGTGAAATGTGACCAATTACACTCTAGTACAAGACCAAGCGCAAAGAGCTGGAGCCTCCGAAGGTTTCAGGCAATACCACCACAATTCCACCTCTAACAACTACTATCATGGCGGCGGTAGAGGTAGGTGTGCACATTATTCTGTTCATCTAGATCAGTCAATACCTTAATGCATTTGATGCATTGTCTTGTTTGTCAAGCAAGAAAAGTTACACTTGCACCAGAGTTCACCAAGTAGTCTGTTGGGAACATCCATTAACATGATCGTTGGCGACAACAGTTTCCTGGTTGATGCATCTGCTGCACTTTACGTTTCATGTTTCCGCACCTGGCAACCAACGTTTGATCTAAATGCATCAGAAGACCCAATAATGAGTCATAAGTAGCCATGGGTCATTGGGCTGTGATCCTGTAGAGAACATTTGCACAGCTCATCAATGGGTCTTTAGAGTAAGCTAATGTGGTTGTGAAAGCAGCTTCCTGGTCTGGTCTTGGTTAGCTGAATGAATCGCCTCCTTGTTTCCTCTCTTGGCAGAATATAACCAGGGACTATAAAATCATCGGGACATATTCAGATGGAATCAACGTATTGGGGCTTATTGTGTTCTGTGTTGCTTTTGGCCTTGTCATTGGGAAGATGGGTGAAAAGGGCCGTATCCTCCTGGAATTTTTTGATGCCCTAAATGAAGCAACCATGAAACTGGTCCAGATCATTATGTGGTATGTATAAAAGACTGATCCAGGCTTCCAAAGGGACGACATTTAAAAGCTACACGGTGAACTGATGATCATACCTTCAGTTTTTAAAACTTGGGACTACTATACAAATACACTTTGAGTACTTTTGTTTTAGAATGACAAAAAGGCTTTTATGCTCTTGACCTTGGGAACAGTAGTTCAACGTAGCAGCTTTACCAGCTACAGTTTCAAAATAGCTTCCCCAACACTGTCTATTACTGATTGTCAGCTTGCCAGGCTAACAAACGTATTGGCAATGCTATCTCTCTCTTTCCGTCTTCCCACTAGGATTTTTGTAGCTACTTGTAACACATTTGGATTTGGCACAGTCAAAAAGAGAAAGTACGTAATAAATTATATTTGAAAATGCCAAAACCTGACCTGTGTTTGAGGCTTAATAAAGTAAGCACAATAAAACAGCCCAAACCTGACTGGAAACCTAATACCGGGTTGGGTTGGATCTTTGGTAGATATAATATTCAAATAAAAATGTTTACACTGTGCCATGTCAAAAATGTATTTTATCTGTCCAGCCAACAGTTTAAAACCCAAGATATACACACTCTCATAGAAGACTAAGAAAACCAGCAAATATTCACATTTGAGAAACTAGAACCAGCGAATTGTTTTGCTTTTTTGCTTTATAAAATGACTTAAATGATTAATAGATTATTAAAATCTGTTGATTGACTAATCAATTAATCAATTTATCATTTAAGCTGTAGTCCAAATGCACAATGTTTGTTATATATAAGATTATAACATTGTAAATATTCTATACCCCAAAAGACTCAAACTGTATGTGTTTTTTCAGCTACATGCCAGTAGGGATCCTGTTCCTAATTGCTGCTAAGATCATTGAGGTGGAAGACTGGGAGATCTTCAGAAAGATGGGTCTTTATATGGTGACGGTGCTGAGTGGGTAAGCTGTCCCATTACTCTGTATCCGCCTGTTCCAGACACTGGGATTTATGGTTGGCATTTGGGCCGATTCTCCCTCCAGTGATACAGTGAAAAGCTGAGCTCTGTGTAGGCACTGATAAGGGCCAAGGACATTTAAAACTGCTCAACCTGCAGATGCAGTAATGAAAGCTTTGCTCATGCCTCTAAATCTAAGTGACACCATTAAAGACCGTACAGTAAATCCCTTCCAGTTAGGTCACAGGGTTAGGCCGAGGCGCCGAGTGCTCCTGTGACGGCATGTGCACACAATGTTCACACTACTGTTGTAATGAATGCAACATTCAATGCCTATAAAAAACTTTTTCATGTATTATTGCTTTACGACTATGAATCACAGTGGATGTAATTAAGAGTTTCTGACATGATCTACAGAAAAATACTTTAATGTCAAAGTAAAGTCAAATCTCTCCAAATGTTAATTCAAGGGCCTTCATCACTTTCATTCTAAAAGTAAAGTGTGAAGTGCACCATAGTCATTCTAAAACTACAGACAGTGATCACATTATAACCCAAATCTTCACTGTGAAAAATTTACCCTCTTATGTGAAAACGCACTATTTACATAGTCGGAAGTCAGAATTTTCAAATGTAGAAAAGTGTAACACTTCTGGGATATAATAATTGCATGTGATTATGATTTAGAGCATAATCTACCAGCTGTCACTCAAAAAAAGAGTCCACTGTAATGCAATGTAAGTCACTTAAATACATGCGTGTTTGTCATGTGAAAAGTCATTATTATTAAATAGTTGTTTCCCAATAATTACTATAATTGTGCATTGTGCAACTTAACAGACAGCTTTGTTAGCTTAGTTTTGAGAAACAATATTCTGCTGCAGCTTTTTACTGGGTTTGAATACAATCAAATGGAGTAATAGTTAAGGCCTTGAACACAATAAATATATAATAGGCTATATATAATAAATCTCCTGTTGGAAAACAATAAGCTTGCATAACTGTCAGCCTGTACTGATAAAAAAAGAGTATAAGAGAATTCGCTTTCTACCGGATTTTACTGACTTTCTCTACATTCGAGCCTGAAAAAGGGCCATCGTACAATAAGAAGTACATTTAAAAAAATATTTATCCTTGTTTTTTAACGCTTTAGAGGACCAGTTCAACATTTTGTGAAACACACTTAATTGCTTTTTTTTATGAGAGTAAGGTGAGAAGATTGATACCACTTTCATGTGTGCGCGTTAAGTACCGAGATAAAACCAGGAGGGCTGTTAGCCTAATTTAGCATAAAGATTGGAAGCAGGGGGAAACAGCTAGCCTGGTTCTGTCCAAACTTCAAAAATACACCTACCGACACCACATGTAAATACCACCGACTGGTGTTGGTAGGCATTTTTTTATACTTTTAAAAGAGCCAGGCTAGCTGTTTATCCCTGTTTCCAGGTTTTACACTAAGCTAAGCTACCTACTCGCTCGCTAAAAGAAAGGAAACAAGCTTATATCTTATAAATGTTGAACTGTTCCTTTAACAACTGCCCCAATGAGAAGCTGCAGTAGAGTGGTTAGTTTCTGAAAACTGAAGCTATAGATAAGTTATTTCTATGTATGATTATCAGTGATGCTAAATAACATTTTATTAAGGAAAGGGCTGGAGAAACCTATTCTTTCAGTTTCACCAAATGTGACACCCCATGTCATTTTCAACACGTACTACTCCATGAGTGATTTTTTTTGTAAGGAAAACAGTATAAGCACACTGGGAGTTCATCATGTTGATTATAATTACATCGTGACATGACAATGTGCAATCAATTCAGATAGCTTAATTCTTCATGGGGCAACTGAATAGTTGATAAAATGATATTAAACTAGAAGCACTTTTTTTGGTCTGATGATTATGGAGATATGAAGTGTACCTATTTCTCTAAAAGTCTAATATTGTGCTTTTAATACAGTATATAGAAATACCCCTCAAGTACGTTGCTCTATAATAATGTCTGTTTTGTCTCCCAGTCTAGCTATCCACGCCACCATCTGTCTGCCACTGATCTTCTTTGTCATTGTGAGGAAGAACCCGTATACATTCACACTGGGAATGGCTCAGGCCCTGGTGACAGCACTCATGATCTCCTCCAGGTCAGAATCCACTGAGCTCCTCACTCTGCTTGTAAAGACAAATCATATTCTGTATAATGTAACACTAACACTTCTCATGCATATATTGCCTTATAAGCAACATATAAATAGTTATATATCTAATGTTAGAACCACAGGAAATTACACCTTTTCATATTTATGAATCAAGACCCTTGTGTGCCAACCCATAAGGTCACAGTAATAAAGCCAACCACTGTCCTGTCTTCCAGCTCTGCCACCCTGCCTGTCACCTTCCGATGCGCAGAGGAGAACAATCGCATCGACAAGCGGATCACCCGCTTCGTCCTCCCAGTGGGTGCCACCATTAACATGGATGGCACAGCGCTCTACGAGGCGGTGGCTGCCATCTTCATCGCTCAGCTGAATGACTACGCTCTGGATGTGGGCCAAATTGTTACTATCAGGTGCATCATAGTTGCTTGTGGGCACTTCTAACTGCAGATTATGATACTATAAAATACAACCTATGATACTATAAAATACTACTGTTGCTGACCAAGGTCGAAACGTCTTGCTGACGCCAATCATACCTCGTCTGGAAAACATAAAAACATAACAACAGGTACAACAACAAACATGTAAAAACAAACGTGCCATAACATCATGAATATCATCCACAGCATGCATACCAAGGAAGTTATCTGACATACATTTAGATAATAGTATCTAAATGTTAGTCATTTAGACGTGTTTTAGGTTCAACACGTGTCTGATGAGTCATTCAGACCTTTAAGTAGGTTGTTTGAAGCGTGCAGAAACCTTTCATTAATACATCAGAGCAAAAACAAAAAATCTCAAGGTCTCGAGGTCCCCTTAATAGCTCTTTTGGAACTTTCAACCCCATCTCACAGTCTCCGTCAGCAGGTGGAGTTTGCACAACTGTTGTCATTGAGAGTCTCCATGAAAGTTCAAGGTCCACTTACTAGCTTTCCGGGCTCTCACCTGCATCTCATGGTCTTCATCAGCAGATGATGATGATGATGATGATGCGCGCTGTACCGCTGATGAAGACCACATGATGCTGTTGAGAGCCCAGAAAGCAAGTAAGTTGACCTTAAGATTTTTTGGGGTCAAAATACAATTTCAAAGGTCAAGAACGAACTTTCACTCTCTACCTGGTTAAGGTTAGGGAACAATCATGATCAGGGTTGAAAGAAATCCGAGTTGACTGTTAATATGAAAATAAAGTAACAGACTTTGCCAACTCATCCATCCACTCCAACCTCCTCCCTATGAAGTTTTAAGGCTCTATAACGATGTCATGCAAGTTCTGCCTTTGCTCCTGACAGACAACAGTGATAGTTTACATGGTGCCTAGAGGGCTTTGTCAGTTAAATGTAAACCTATATCATTTGTAAGCACTTGAACAAATGCCTGTTGCTGTCTTTTTTTGGGGGGAGGACAGTTTCTCAACTTCCCATGAGTTCTATTTGACGGCAGGACTACGCAAATCTGTATGTCTAGAGCTGCCCTCTGTAAAGCTAAAATTGCAGCTTAATTCAAGAGTACCTAGCTGCAAACAAAATGGCGGAGCTCTGCAAGAGGCACGTCTGCAGTTGACAGGAAATCTCCAGCAGTGGAAGTTGGTCTTTTTCTTGATCTTTTTGTCCACATGAAGTAGCATGTGGATTATAAAAAAATATACAAAGTTTATTCATTATAAATATATTTTAAAGGTCAATTGACTCTCTTAAAGGCTTTATACAATATTTCAAATTGAGAAGTTTGCAATTTTAAAAATGGGCCAATATAAAGTTTAAAAAAAAAGTCCTCTCCGTTCTTGTGGCAGAAAAGGCGAGAGGACAGCGGTAATACAGAGTCTATTTAGAATCTTTTAAAAAGTTTGTTGGCTTTCCTAGGGTTTTATTCAACGAGTCCAGCGAGCGTAGGTATACTGAAATGGAGAAAATACATTTGAAAATGTTAAGTGGCTGATGTAGATGTAGCTTTAACATTTCATTTTTTTGCACGTTATTATGAAGAATATTTATGACATTGTGTCTCTTTGTTTCAGTATAACAGCAACAGTTGCTAGTATTGGAGCAGCAGGAGTCCCTAATGCTGGGCTTGTAACCATGGTGATAGTCTTAACAGCTGTTGGATTACCTGCAAGTGATGTCACTCTAATCGTCGCTGTGGATTGGCTGCTGTAAGTGTATCTGTTGACTTTCTATCTGGATTGTTTTTCCTACTAAAAAGTTTGAATTCTAACTTAAGAGCGATCTTGTAGATTGACTTTGAGTGGTGTGTTGCAGGGACCGGTTCCGTACTATGATCAACGTTCTTGGCGATGCTTACGGAGCCGGAATCGTCCAGAAACTATCCAAGAGAGAACTGGAGAGGATGGATCTGATATCAGACGTAGACGTCGCCAACCCCTTCGCTCTAGAAGCCACTTTGGATGACGAAGAGTGCGAGAAGAAATCCTATGTCAATGGAGGCTTCACCGTCGACAAGACAGATGCAATCTCCTTCACTGAAACCTCCCAGTTTTAGCCTCTGGCTGGCTTAGGAGCAGAGAAAGTGCCATGCTGCTATGGATGTAAAACGGAAAACCTTCCATCATGTATCAGCACCATGACGAGAGAGGAAAACTATTGAACCAGACCCATCCAAGCTCAAACATCAGCAATAGCAGCCTCCGTTAAGCTTATCCAAGATGATCACCCTTCATGTTGGAAATTTATAACCACAACTAGATTAAAGTGCTTCCTTCTTACACTCAGATTGTGCCAAGATTAAGAAAAGTCAGTTTTCTTTTGAATACGAGCGTGTTCTTTCTTGCAAAGATGCACTCAAGGAAAGAGCTGTTTGTGTGTGTGTGTGTGTGTGTGCACAAGGACATTCTTTTTGGATGTTTCTGAGGTGTGTGTATGTATTTTGCAAAAAGAGAAAATATCATTTTAGCACAAGTGAAAACAAAACAGTAATCTGCATTTGAAACTTTAATCCTACTTTATTTAGTCCTTGATTAGACAATTATTATTCTCTAAAATGTCTGGATGATCTTTTTTGTGTGGCTGTAATGCACTGCTTGTACATCTATCTGTATATTTAAACTGTGCCAAACATATAAAGAGGTTTTTCACCAAGTTGCATGAAGCAATATGTTAAAGAAATGCTAACCGCTGGCTGCAGACTGATTTTTTATGGAGACATTACAGAGACTGGAGATGGTTAACAAAGGCTTATGAAGTCATTGAACACTGTGAAATTTGTGGACATTTTTTCAGAACCAAATCACTAACATTCATTGATTTATTGCAAAGTATAATGATCATAAATAGTATCTGTGTTTAGGCAGTGTGGTCACATACTGGATTTATGTGTCAATAACTATCTTTTTAAGTACTTTTTCTCAAACAAGACATGAAAGCAATGAAAAGATCAATATCAATCTCATGTCTGTGCGTATGGAGCTAGAGTCAGGAGGAGGTTAGCTTGGGTTATCATAAAGACTGGAAGCAGGGGCAAACAGCTAGCCTAGCTTACTCCAAAGATCACATATACACCTACCAAAACCTCTAAAATCACAAATTTTGTTTTTTACATTTCTGGTTGTGAACAAATTCAACGTGAGATACAACGTGTTAATTAATGAGCTTTAGAGGTGTTGGTAGGTGTATTTTTTAACCTTGGACAGAACTAGGCTAGCTGTTTCCCCCCTGCTTCCAAAAGAGGTGGAATGCATTGGCCAATATGCAATCTTGGAACCCATCGGCTATTGTCGGACAACGATTAGAATGAAGATACATTTCAAAAAAGCTAATAAAAAGCTAATCTATAGGGTTCCGAGACTGATAAAAAGCTAAATTGTCCTCAGATGATAGCCATTTCCGAGATTGCTAATCGTCTTGGCCCAGATATTTGTCTGGCTACACTGGAAGCTACGAAACATTAGCCGTTGCCCGAAGAGGCTAGAGTCAGAATCGATGGGTTCCGAGACTGTAGCCACGATAACTGGATAGTGATTTTGAACTACTGAAAGTAGGTCATCAATACGTGAGGTAATCTTCCCGCCATCACTGACGTATCTACTCAGTCCAATTGTGCCATGTTTTTGTTACTTTTGCAACTAGCTAGTTAGCATGAGTAAGCAAAAACTTTGAGAATTTGAGAGAGCTTGAGATTTTCAGAGGAGGAGGTAGTGAAGATAAAAGACCTAATGTGTGTGTTATAATAATCAAACGTTACACTATTATTATTTTAGTCATGACACCACCCTCTACTGTAATTAGCTAGTCTGCAGCAACATTGTCAATATAAATATTATACTATAAATACATATAAATACACTCCTTCCTATCGTTTTTTTTTTTATTGCTACACTATGCTTTTGCTACTTCCAGCCTAGATGCCACGTCAGCTTCTCACTTGCTAAATGTGGGTGCAGACAATTGTGGCTGAAAGGCACCCCAGACTCAAAGTGTCAACCACGATTGACATTTGTTAGAATTTCAAATTTGGCTGTGATTGGGCCGAGGATGGTGCAATAGGAAAGGTAAAGCAGTGTCCAAAATAGAAGGGTTTGTCTTCAAGGGAGCAGCAATTTGCTTTGTTAATTTTATGCTAATCTAGTCATTACATTGTGATAGTTCTTGTGTACAGGGGGGAACGTGGGCCTGATGATGGCAATAATCTGTGTGTTGTCAAAGTGTTGGACGGACAAACCTTCCTTAGAATGTTAATGATGGTTGACGGCTTTGACGCAAATGCCACGAATGATACAAATGTCTGTACTCCCTGGCTGCACTGTTACTTGTGATGCTCACAGTTTGTGATGCTTGTGGTCTTACGCTTTTTTCTAAAATGTATGTCTGTGTCTGTAAGACAAGAGCTGTGTATTTGACTCGATGCAGCAGCTGCATACTATGATGCCTGCACATGCACATACAGTACTTAAGCTTGAAATAAGCGGTGTGGAGTTGTTTAAATAGTGGAGTCAACTTATTTACTTATTCAAAATATTTGACATGGGACCAACAGTGGTATCACTGAGGGTTTTCTGTTATAAAATGTATGCTATATACAGTATGTCTGAATGTATGCAGCAAGTGTTCCCTGTGCTGGTCCCATAATCACTGTTCCCAGCATGGTAATCAATATCATTGTTTCTAGGTTGAAGTAAAAGTGCTCCTTTTTTGCTTGGTTTACTTTCCACCATTGCTAGAATCTGATATACACCTTTCAGATCTCCTGGCGGAAAATACAATAATCTGCCACAACACAACTCAGTGGCACTCATGTTATCCATCACATGCTAATGGAGGTATGTATTCTAGAACAACAGACTAAGCAGATCAACATAATCCACATTCATTACAAGACAACTACAAGGTTCTAATTAATAGTTTGTTCCTCAGATTGTGGTAGAAATCAAACTGCCAGCGTAGTCCACAGCACAATATCATACTGCACGATGTGTTCCATTTGAAGTTGGAAGTTGGAAATTCTCCGCTAGTTAGATATGCTAATTTTAGTCGTCCAGCTTGGAAAAAAATCATGTAAGAAATACCTGTGAGATTTTCTTTAGTTTGTGTAAAGTACTGCACCCAAATAAACAGTTTATGTGTCAATACTTAATAATGTTAGTAGCTAGGTTGCCGTAGAAAATTAGCAACTGCAAACAATACTCAAACAATATTCCTTACTAGGTATACATGCTAATTTCAGTGGTCCAGCTTGGAACAATCACAGAAGTAACACATGAGAGAGATTTTCTTTGCTTGGTGTAAAATACGGCTCCTAAAGCAACAGCTAATGTGTTAATACTTTGCAATGTTAGTAGCTACCTAGCACAGAAAAAATGGCAACTGCAAATGCTACTTTGCCTTTCAGCTTTATCCTTAACCAAGTGTCATGCAGATGTTTGGTAGAGGTCATGGAGTGTTGAAAAATCAAACTTTGTCTATTTTCAGAATAATACAAATGTTCAATAAAGTAATGGTGTTTACAGAGTGCTGTCAGGTTTAGTGTGATTTCACATGACTACATCCTTGGGGATAACATATCTTGCCTAAGTTTCTTACTTGGGTGTTCATGTTGAAGGGTCATTCCATTACTTTTCCCCAAGTGGTCCAAATTTCCAAACGACATTGTGTCTGGAATGCAGTCTAAGTCTCAGTGTCTCGATTTTAGTCGTCCCTACACTGCCAAAAAGGGCCATATTTGAAATAAAACTTGGGTGAATGAAGGTGCTTGTTTGTAATTCTATACTGATCAGAGATGACATGCAGATAAGCCCTCGCAAATCAGGTTGTATTCTATATTTCAAAAGCACACTGGCATCAACCAACCCCTTCTCTGTACAGACAACTACTTGAGTACCTATAGTATGTGAATCAACATGTACTACATTATGTGTAACTGCAAGCAAATAAAAGAAAGTTGCTAATTTTTTGTCTGATTCTGTTGTTTTCATTTTTGGCAGCTACTAACCATATCGACCATGATAAGGATAATGAGATTGTCCATGGTCATTTAGCAGACATTTTCTTTAAACGAATACACAAGTATTGGGTGAACTGAGTTGTTCAGGTGGTAAGTCATGAGAAGAGTTACTTCTTGAAACAAGAAGTATTCTGCCAACGTGGGAACATAATTCCACTTCACAAATTCTTCTCTTTCAGAAGTTTACGACTTCTTGTCCGAGTTGGCTGATCTATTGAGCAGTTCATTCTAGACCTTGGCAAAAGTAGTTTGACAAAACAATCCCAACTCAAGGTTCTTTGTTAAAACCTACAACACAACAATGCAGGGTTTTAACTCCTCTCTCAAGCTCTTATTTGTCATTCTTCACACAAGTACTTCTATCACTGTCCGAAATTGTGCACCGTTATCCCCATTTGTATCATTTATCTCATCTCGTACCTCTCTATGACCTCTTTTGTTCTGCCTTGAGTGTGGCTATTTAGAGCCATTTCGTGCAAACCAGTTCATTACAAGCATACTGAGACCTTAAGTTTTGGTCTCTGTGAGGCTAAAACCAGAAAGTCACAATGAGGCTATTGTCATCTACAGTATGGTCATCGCTATGGTTCCTAGGAAGCAGGCGCAGGTTCGGCCTATTAGCCTTCAGTTCTTCAAAGAGTTCACCTTTTTCAGTCGGGGGTGGGGGTTAGTCGGGCCACGAAGAGTCGAGAGCACGCGGGTTGCGCTGGCACAACTCGACTGGTTTTTCCATTACAATGCGGTAAAAGGCGTGGCCTACCTTGCTCACCTCGCGTGTGGGGGGTTTGTAGTCCCTCACCTAATCAGAGCGAAAGCATTTCTCCTCGTTGTTGGTGTAAACAACAGTGTTCAGCTTTTAACAGTTTTGTTGTTTTGACGCATTGATGTTGTGACTCTTTAAATGCCCCTCTCCCTCGTTGCTTGTATATGATGACACATTCTTAAGCCAATCCAATGACTGTGATGATACAGCACTTGAGCCAGTCCATTAGCTGTGACGACATGGCTCTGTAGAGAGGGGGTTCGACCTTGCTCGGCCCTGTTAACAAGCAGGACCACAGCAGCGTGGCGTGGCTACCCCCTGCTGTAAGGTTATAATGGAAACGCATGTCATCACGGCTCGGCTTGGCACAGCGCGGCTAAAGCGGGCCGACCCCGGCCCATTAAAAAACCCTATAAGCTATAGTCTCCTAACACCTTCACTGTCTTTGAAGACAGCAGCCCCTACTAGTTCCAAACTGTGTTATTTATAGAATTATTTAATGACTTTTATTAAAACTGACCAAGAAAACGAACGACAAACTAAAAATTTTGGACTGGACTGCCAGTAAGGCCTATAGCTTGACTGCTTATTACACCAAAATAGAGTTCTGTTTCAGCAGCCATTCTGCAATAGCTCACAATGTTCCTGATAGAGCCGGTGCTTAATGCCTCACAGTCATAGTGAGCAGCTATTTCTCTGATATATGGCAGTAGTTCACACAGAGCTGCATCGCCATAGACACAATTTGCTTTTAATGGCCTTTGGTTGATTTACCTGAGGACTCTGCAATGTCGGCCTGATAGATTAACGGGAGAGGGACTTATGACGTCAAACTCATACTACTGCCTCCTGGCTGTGTTCAAACTGAGATATAGCAACAAGTATCAATTCTAAAAGGTTTATTTTAACATAAAACACATGACATTTTGACAGTCAGTAATACAGGGTGTGTGGACAATTATCAAACCACTGCAGTGAAATACCTCTCTGTTTTGCACACACACACATCAGGACAGTCTTGACATCTGAAGACTTAATTGGCATGGTGATGGTCTCTTTCCCTAAAGGAGAAGAAAAAGACATATCTGATATCACACACATATAACAATAATACAACTTTGGGCTTCTTTTGCAGCTTTGGTACTTACGATTTTTGTCAAATCAATACACTGCTTCAAATTAAAAGCGTTCAACTGGCGAAACACAGGGTGGCTTTTATTGTGAAGAAGGGAAAGTCCTCCCGCCTTTTCTGCCACAAGAACGCAGAGGACTTTTTAAAGACTTTATATTGGCCCTGTCACGGCCATGCCACCAGAATTTACCTTTGTGTCTTTTCTTCCCTCTCCCCTGTGTCTCCCGCTCTCCCCTGTCAGTCTGTGTGTGTGTGTGTGTGTGTGTGTGTGTTGGGCGTGGGCGTGGCTTCCCCCTGGCACTCTCCCGGCTCCCTACTGATTACAGCATTCAACTCACCTGCTCCTATCTGCACACCTGCCAGCCATCAGTTCACCTACACAATTGTATATCTGCTCATCATCGTTGTTTCAGCCATAGTGGTAGGTCATGTCTCATGTAAATTCAAGTTTTTGCTGTCGTATGTTTTTCCTGGTTCGCCTCTAACTTTGTCTCCCTGTGCCCAGGATCACTGCATGCCTGCTTGCCCGCCTGTTCATCTCCTGCTTTTAAAATTCATGTGTTGTCCATCTAAACATAATCTATAATGACAGCAGTTTCACAGACCTTACACATTGAAACCTTACAGTTTCAACTGGTTCACACCCAGAGAGCCACAAATTCCCTACACAGAGGAAATTGGGGGGAAGGGGGCATTTGTTTGTAATTTTTTTTGCTGCCTTTTATATAGAAAGAGTGGTTTGATATGCAACAAAGGAGGCTAACCAGAATCAAACCAGGGACGTTGCAATTACATGGTAAGCATCTTAACCACTGTGTAATCAGGACGCCCCAAGGAAGCAACACTTTTTAAAGTGAAAAGTGAAACTCATGGAGGCACAGAGCAGGTCCACCTCACCTTTCCGGAGCCTGGCCAGGTCATCATGGTGGACCTGGAGAGATGGACCTACGCGCTAACACCTCGTCTACCTCGGAGTGTGTGGCCCCCTAAAACACAAACAGTCATTTTCTCTTACATTGTTGTATCCTTAATCTGTGACCTTCAGTGTATTCCTAAAACTATTTATGCATTAAAGTTACAAACTTGTGCTCAAACTCCCAGGGACAAGTTTGCCTTCAGAAATACATTGCAAAGGAGAAACTCATCCATTTGGCAAAATCTTACATTTTCAAGAGTAAATAAAGATCGGCCACTAATAAAGGCCAGGTAAACAATATGGAGAGAGGGGTGAAATGACCTGTACTACAATAGTTCACATGGTAAATTCCACAGCATTGATTCCATCAGTACAACAGACTCATGTCACAAGAGGTTTCCTTTTCAACACAAATACTGTTTTTATTCACTAATTAATTCCAGTTTCTCAGTTTTTTTTTTTTTTGGTTATTAAGTTACCGTCAGTAAAACTCAACACTTCCTGCAGATGTTTCAAATTAAAAGCCGACCAACAATGGGAGGGATTATGCCATTTACCTCTTTTATTGTGACACGCCTGTGCAGGAATTGTTGAGTTTCCTTGACAGTAGCTTAACAGCCATCAAAAAAAGCAAAATGGAAGCGATTGGAAATAATTAGTGAATGAAAACTATTTCTGTTACAGAAAGAGTGGTTTCAGCAGAGTGCTGAGTATGACCTGACTATTGTTGTACTGATGGAATTAGCGCTGTGGAAATGAACATTATATTAGCTTTATCAAAACAACAGGTAAACATAGAGGACATTTTGAGTTTGCATTAACGTCAAATTTTTAAAAAGGCAGATCAGAAAACAGGAGCTTATATGATAAGATATATGTATGAATACATCTCTGTAATATAAACCTGTTTCAAATAAAGATCTGGTACCTGCCGCAGTTGAGGTAAATTTCTTTGAGATTTTACGGTAATTAATAAGATTTTTAAAAAAAACTGTTTTTTAAATGTAGAATAAGTTTAAAATGTAGATCTTATTCAGATAGCCTCATATGGCAACAACCCACTGAAACGAGGAGTGGCCAGTAAGGGCGAAAGACGCCCTTCCTATTAGACAACTACTACTGCATACAACAACTGGAACAAATGACATACTGTATAGTGGTCAGTATAAATGGCAACAAGTCTAACACCACACTGGAACACACACTGTTGCTGTGATAGCTAACATACTGTAGAGTCTAATATTATGTATTACTTACATAGACGAGTCGGTGTACAGCTTTTGGTGTCGTAAGGAGTCCCCGAATACGCTCTTGCACCTCTTCCCATTCTCTGTGAGAGCTGGACTGAGACCTGAACATTTTATTAGTCATTAGTCATTACTTGCTTGAAAAATTAACATTCCATTGTCATCTGCATACACTTGTTTGCAGTCAAACGTGGTCAGATGAGAAGTGTGATATCCATATTATCTCAACTTTATGCAACTATTACAGAGATACTGTCAGTCCGTGATGTGGCAAGCTTAGCACAATGAATTGAAAAAAGGGGAAACTGCTAGCTTAACTCCATGAAAAGCAGAAGAAATACATCTTCCAACAGCCCCAAAGCCTATATAAACGCTGCATGTTTTTTAACTTGGGAAAGCACAAATTATTGTTTTAATATTTTTTGATTGTATTCTCTACCTTTATAGTGAGGTGCATGATTATACTATGAATGTCAATATTCAAAACCAGTCAAGAAAAGGACCTGCTGTGCCTGGCCTGTTCCCTGTAAGACCCCCACAGTCCTGAAGGCTCAGGACCTTGGTGGTAGTCAAAGGGGTCATGTGTTTCTGAAGAGCTGGAGCTGTCTTCTGATATCCCTCCAACCTGCCAATGGAAGCAGAGAGGAGTTACTTTCTATTGGTTTCTTTCACTATCAGATAACCATCCCATTAATGCATCTGCACCTCTGCAGATGATTCATTTCAGTCTCTAATCCTCTCCATCTCAATTGCAGCTATTAAAGGCGTTTTGACAGCCTAAATGTAGGGTATATTTAGACACATGGTTGAAGAGTTGAAGTTACAGATGGCAAATCTACATTTTTGTGTGTTTCTCAACTGATTGTAATTCAAATTTAGATTTAGCTTTTCTGTAGTGTTAGGTAATGTATTTTAAAAACTGTCAATTAATTTGGGAGTCACAGGTTCTAATCCTGTATTTCAAAGTCCCAGGTTGTGCCTTTTAGGAATAGTTCAACATGTTGGGAAATACGCTTATGCGCTTTCTTATCTTATCTTATTTCTGTGACATTAAGTACAGAGCTGGAGTCAGGATGTGGTTAGCCTAGCTTAGCATAAAGCGAAGCAGGCGGAAACAGCTAGCCTGGCTCGGTCCAAAGTTACAAACACCTTCCAACACCTCTAAAGCTCACTGATTAACACGTTGTATCCCATTTGTTTGAACTGTGTACAAACACACATGTAAAAATGACTATTTGTGATTTAGAGGAAGTTAACCTGCTGGAACTATTTCATTGCAAACAACAGCTGGGTGCAGCTTCCTGGAGTCTTGTCGTCACATTGAGGTTGCCAGATTTGGTACCATTAAGTCTGTACAGAGACCAAAACCAAACCTTGAGCTCACCGACTGTATCTGGAAAATAGCACTATAGCTGGAAACGCTGCACAGAAGTGCTTGGAAGATAGATACACTGTTGTTCAATAAGAAATAGTTACAGTACAAAACTCCCATTAAAACAACAAACTGATGTTTTCACATTTCAGTTTGAATATGGATTTTTTTTAAATGAGATATGTGTTAATCAGTGAGCTTTAGAGGTGTTGGTATGTGTATTTTTTAACTTTGGACAGAGCCGGGCTAGCTGTTTCCCCCTCCTTTCAGTCTTTATGCTAAGCTAGGCTAACCACATCCTGACTCCACCTCTCCATCTATTCCTTTAATGCTTATGTTTTGAATTAGGACCACATCTGATTTACCCCATAACTTACTGTCTAAGAGGCCTAAGAGGCCAAAGAGGAGGGAAATAAATTGTTCCTACCAAACCATTGGATAAAGATTTTCTTCTGCCAGTTGGAGAATATCTCACTAAAACAGCAAAAAGAGGGGAAAATGTTTTTGAGTCACAACAGATTTGCATTTCTTTGGTGATAAAAACTGACTGTTAGAAGGTTACAGTACTGTAGGGAACTGTAAGTAGGTTTTCATCATCAAACTAACAGCTTGTTAGAGTGAATTATGTCACGTAAACAGAGCAGTATAACGATAAAGGTACATTTTACTAGCTGTTACGGTAAGTTGTTTGAGACTGTAAACCATGTTTAGTAGCAACAAAACAGCTTTATAAGTAGGTTTCTACCTGTGGATGAAGGCCTGGTCAAAGGTGAAGAGGCGTTGGTAAACACTGCAGAGTGGTGGGGCGAGGCAGATCGACTGGCTCCGGGCCACGAAGCCAGCATCTACACACAGGAGAATGATGACACAGTGAGCAGGCCTGCAGGTCAAACTGCTACAGGATGTACACAACCAGGGCTGTGGCTGTGACTAGCATATGAGGAT
Organism: Macquaria ambigua; assembly: GCA_008360985.2. Taxonomy (NCBI): domain Eukaryota; kingdom Metazoa; phylum Chordata; class Actinopteri; order Centrarchiformes; family Percichthyidae; genus Macquaria; species Macquaria ambigua. Next base: position 75,685 of record VMKM01000334.1, read on the forward strand.
AATTAGCAATGGAGAGCAGCACAAAAGCATATTCTACATTATTTTGAGTACACATTCTCTAATTTTAGTACTGGTTTTGGGCTCCGTACTGGTATACAATACCACCAACCGACGCTCAAATGTCCTCAAGACTCAACGCAGCTGTCAAAACACCAAAATGGGAAGAAACTGACGCAATTTGACGCTACAACAAAATCATAAACTAGCGAGGCTATGTAACTTTTGAAAGAAGAATAACACAATCTTCTTCTTACAAAGGAAAAGGTGAATTTCTAACTAACAAACACACCCTTGTTCAGTTCAATACACTCAGGGGTTTTGCTGTTCTAGTGTTACTGGTATGACCAGTAACTTATTGTGGATAATTTTAGCTAACATTAGCAAACCCTAGATAGATATTGTCGCTGAACTGACATTACTGAGTCAAATATCTGACTTTACAGCTCTACCTGTGCTACTGTTACACGACATTTTATCATTTCTCAGATAAACAGTTTAATGGTTTTACCACAGAAGTAAAAACTAGAAGTAAACATACTAAACATCACCAGGAGACATGTTGGTTGTTTCCTGCTTCGAGTCCCGTTTCACTCACTCTAATGATGATGTCTTTAAAGCAACTGACTCAAGAGAATCGTGGGAAGTGAAGGAAAACTCAATGTGTTATTATCTTGTAATTGCCACTTGTGGCCACAGTTACGTATTTCTCACTGAAACTTCACATTTCATTTTTTTACTCTAATTCTTATCTAAACGTTTGCTCACCAGAAAGATGTTTTTTATTAATTGTTAGTAATGGAATTAGTCCCAAAAAACATAAAATCTGTCCACAGTATGATAACATCCTTGCAGTCTGACTGCTATTCCCATGGTCAAAAATGAATTTTCATGCATTTACATCACCCAAAGCATGATGGTAACCCTGTTGGAAAAAGTTCAAAACATCTCACAACAGGAGTGACAAAATCCATTATATTCACTTTTTAGTTTTACAGTTCTTTTTACATTACTAAGGCTCTGAATGTCCCATCAACATGATTCTTATGTCCAAAAATCCAATTGCGTTTTTATATATAAAAACTGTTCTGGAACATGAATGAATAACAAGAATGTTAGGACCTGTAGTATATGCTCTGTTAACACAACTTGAAGTATCCACCTCGTGCCATCAGATTATGTCCAAGTCTTTACTTTTAGCAAATACTACAGTCATTCTGTGACATTCTCTACGACTGAGTCTCAAACCTTCTGACTGGTGAAACATTACGTAACATGGTAGAGGAGCTATTAGGTGAGAGTGATATTTGGATCAGATACAAGTTAAAGAATACACTCAGTAAAGCCCAGTGCTGTAAGAATAACTGCTGCATGGAGATGTAGCTAACTTAGCTCTTGTCTGCCATCTGCTGGCTGGGAATGAAATAAAGATGTGTTGCATGTGCTTACAGGCTGGGAGGTGCTGGTTGTGTCCCAGGTGGTCGGGCCGGGAGCTGCAGAGCCCAGGCTGAGCCGGGTCAGACGCTGGGTGTTTCCAGCTCTCAGAGGGGACAGGGACTGGGATCTAGGGATGTATGATGGTGACCTGGCACTGCTGTGTCTCTCTCTGTACGCCCTGCTGCCACTTCGTCTCCCTCCAAGGGTTTGAGGTTGTTTCCTCTGAGGAGAAGAGGTCCTGGGTCTGCTGGACTGTTTCCTGTTCCTCTTTATCACTGGCCTCTGGAAACAAAAGAGCATATGTCTCAAAACTATCTACAGCCTAAAGAGAACACAAGCAGCTGGGCCTCCTTACATTTAATTCAAATATTCATTTTGAGTTGCAGGTCAAGGGAATTGTCCAATCATTCTTTGGTGGTGCAGTGGTTAGTACTGTCTCCTCACAGCAGGAGGGTTTGGCGTTCGAACCCTTTCTGTGTGGAGTTTACATGTTCTCCCCGTGCCTGTGTGGGTTTTCTCCGGGTACTCCGGCTTCCTCCCACAATCCAAAGACATGCAGGTCAGGTTAATTGACTCTAAATTGCCCGTAGGTATCCTCTCAGGATAAGTGCTTATAGATAATGGATGGATGGATGTATTGATCTTGTGTTTTATATATTAAAAATGCTACATAAATAAAGTTTATTATTATTATTGCTGAAAACACACTTTGAATTCAAGGAACGCTGGGAGTGGACTGGTACTGTCTGCTGCTTACAAAAATCCAATCTGGTCCAGTTAATGTGGTCACCTCAGATATGATGCAGTTTGATTTATTATACATCATCTACAAACATTTTGAGCAACATAATATAATGTTTACCATGGGTACATTGGGGTAAATGTTGATCTCTGCATCAGCTGAGCACTCAATGATGGTCGTTTTGCTGGAAAACTCCAACCTTGGAGCTATACCCTGGGAAAAAGAGAGGAGAGGAAATATCTGTACCATAATCACTTGAAACTGCAAAGATCCCACTCAGCAGACCATACGGTGACATACACACACAAACATACTGACATTATGACAACGGTTCAGTGTGCATCAAACAAGAAGTTGAAATTAATGAATGTTAATGAAAATACAATTTGCATTAGTTTGATGAGTCAGAAATGGTATCATTTGCTTATAATCACTGAATAAATGTCTAAAAAGCATGTGCTAGTGATGTATCCATGTGAAAAGGCTGCACATAGTGCCTTTAAGCAACATGGGGTGAATAGACAACATTATTGTACACTTTAAGATAACGTGACCTACTGGAAAGTGAGGTGCTCGGGTCATCAGAACCTCTCGATCCACTCCAGAGAAGGAGGGAACCAGTTTGGGCTCTGGGAATAAGAAACGTCGAGCATCTTCTTCAAAGTAGGCCAGAGTGTCCCCCACTGCAAACACAAACACACTTTGACCAAGGTCACTCTGGCTGGGATCCTGTTAATGTTTCAGCGTTCTTGTGTGTAGACAGGAAAGTGTCTGCAGTAATCGGTGTGATTAAAACCAGTGAAAAGAAGTATGAATACGTCACCTGGAGGAATCAGCTGCACCAGTTCAATTCTGACCGTCTCATCTGAGAGAAAAGGTATGGAGTTGAGAAAGATCCACAGCATTGTGTATGTCAAGACAATCATCACCACTAGTTCCACAGCAGTAAACTGGCAGCCACTCTTCCCTGTTATCTGGACAGCTTTATGACAGGACACACAGACTAACAGTCCCTATTGCCTAATATCATACTGATATCATATGTTCCTTATATGAAACTGCATTTCCTAGTTTTAAAAGGCCAGATAGAATTATAATAGAACATGTTACTATATGGTTCATTAAAACTAAGATAAATATGGATCAATTCACATGGTATACATACAATATAGATGACAGAGAACTATTGTAGGAATACTTAAAAAACAAAAATACTTAAAAAATTCCCAGGACCTCAGGTATATATGACATATATGTTTGGAGGCTGATGGCTCTCAGTAAAATTCTGTTAAACTTCGTTCATGATATCAGTAGCTCAGATGGCTGGTCGCAGCTCATAATTTGAACTTTTCACTGTCTTTAATGCTAGCTTTGAACAACATGAAACTAGAGGCCCATATCTGTCTCCTCAGATTCTGGTGAACCTCTACTGCTGCACCATCGAGAGCCTCCTTACCACCTGCATCACAGTATGGTATTGTACTGCTCTACCTCGGGCTGTAAAGCACTGCAGAGGGTGGTGAAAACTGCCCGAACCATCACCAGTTCTCTGCGGAGGTCTCCCAGAATCATCAGGGACACCTCTCACCCCGGCCACAGACTGTTTGCCCTCCTCCCCTCTGGGAGGCACTACAGGACTCTCTGTTCCAGGACCAGCAGTCTCAGGAACAGCTTCTTCCCCTCAGCTGTCACCTTGCTGAACTCTGCACCACGGTGATAGTCTCCACCAAAACCACCCCTTGACTACCGTCCAAACTGTATATATCTGATCTATAGTGTATACACCATATTCATATCATACCTCCAGTTGTTTATTCTGTACATAATGTCTACTATTAGCATTACATTGTGTAAAAACACAATTTGTGGTTTTTACGAGGGTTTATATGCCGCCGGACTATTTCTTTCTTCAAGTATTTATGCTAAGCCAGCTGTCTCCTGACTGTGGCTTCATATTTAATGGACATCAATCTTCTCATCTAACTCTCGGCAAAAAAGTGAATAAGCCCATCTCCTCTTTAATACTTTAGTACAAATACTAAAGTTCAGAACAAGCTAATGGAGCGATAATCTATAATACCATAATAATATAATAATGTAATTTATACTATACAAAGAAAACAAGGTTATTTATTCTAAATACATTACAGAACGTTGCTCATGTTGTGCTTTAATGTTCCACATAGTGAAATATGGTGATACTAGGCTTATGTTTAATTTCAATGTGGAAAAATACAGACAATCAAATCACCATCAGCACAGTATTGATGATTCCTGTGTCTGCTGGATACCATTAACCTAAAATTACTTTAACGGATGACTATTTTCATCTTGAGCGCAAAAATGTCTTCTTTGCCTTGGAAATAGTAGTTTAACAAAATAATCTTAACTCTAGGTCCACTTAATAGCTTTTTCCAGAGCTTTGAATTGGCTTCTCATGGTCTTCATCAGCAGAAGGAGTTTGCTCCGTTTTCATGGAGATGGTGTTATCACGTGACTGACATTCCATACTTCGGTCATGTGATAACGCTGATGAAGACCATGAGCTTTGGTTAGAAGCTCTAGAAAAAGCTTGTACGTTTTTTTTGTCAAAACTTTTAAGTTATTTAGAAAGAATCCACAGCACAGCTACCACACAACAACAAATCCAGAAAAATAAGGATTCAGCCCATTTAATCCCGCCACTCATAAGAGTGACCAATAAAAATCTAATTTTCAAGCTATAAATGTATTTTCTAAGAGTATGTAACTACACATTTTATCTATAATACATTATCATCCTGTGAGGAAGAGATCTGAGTGTTGTCACCTGGTTAGTATAAATAATCAGCTTCTTGGGTGCACTTTGAAGTGAGGATGGAGTCATCAAAGCTCCACAACAGAAAGCTAATAACACATGTTATTAGTTAGATTTAAAAAAGGATTTTTGGCAGATACAATTTTGAAACTGTCTAGTATGGATTTATTCTTTTGAAATAATAAAATGTAATCCATGTTGCTCGTAGCGTAAAGAAATAGTCTTTGATAGAAAATACATGGACTCAAGGTAATGTGTATATATATTTATATATATATACATTTAGTAACCCATTCTATGTATGAATTCTTTTTATTAATCTAGATTGTAAAAAAGTCAGGTTTTGGACATAATCAAGATGAAACCTCAGAGGCTACTTGAACATTACAAGATAAGAAACCCACAATGCCACAAAGATAAGAGCCAGAGACTGTCCTCACCACGCTGTTATGACAGGGCAGATTAAAAAACACACTCACATTCTGGAGGGAAATGACAACCTATTATTGTCATTTAGGTTGGAGGACTCGATGAAAAGTCGATACCAAACAAACCTCTGCACAATCCACACCAACACTACAGAATGTTAAAAACTCACTTTACAAAACACAATATTGTCACAGTGTGTGGTACCATATGTAATGTACTTTTACAATGAATTTACATTTGTTAAGAGTTCATACCTGTTCAAGCATAAAAATCTTTATGTGGTAAGTACTGAATATTTCAGTTGTTCATGTTTTAAATAAAATAGAGGATTAGAAACAGATTTTGTGTTTTTTATGTTGTTTTGTTGGGACACTGTATGTTCCCACAGGTCATAATTGTGACTGAACATAAAACACCCGTTTGCACTAACCTTTTTCAAAAAATGATACATATTCCTTCATGAGACTGCATTCAGTGTAATTTATGAAGATACATAACTGAGATAAATTTGGGATTAAATGGGTTAAAGTATGAGAAAGAAGTAGGGATAAGATGCCACCACATTAGTTTATTAACTGACACAACATCTGCTACAGACAGTATAACTATAAGTAACTTACACTCGAGCATTACAGCGATGTCTCCAGGGTCAACTGCATGTCTGAAAATCTAGACAGAAACAAAACATTCATTTGTTTTTATTTAGCCTCCTTATTTTACAACATTAATGTACTATATCTGCAGGAGTTGCCATTCTTGTTGGTAAGAACGGTACAGTCATGTCATTCAGTAGAGGCATGTCTCAACTAACTTCACGGAGAATGAGAAATTAATATCTTAAAAAAATGCAACAACACATTTCATGCATTACACTTCAGCTACTTTTCTCATTCAGGATATCCAAACCTGACTTCACCACAGCTGTCTTTCCCCCACATGGATCATGTAAAGACCTGCCTTTTCAAAGGTCATCTTCTCATGAAACAGCAGAGGAAAGACGGCAGGGAGACATTCAGACTGACGGTACTGGCCCACGAAGCACATGCTGAGGTAGATATCATCCTTGGCTGGCAGATGAACTCCAGGACAGGAAACCTGAGAACAGTGGAGGAACATATATTAGCTCAATTAAACAGGGTTATAAGTCAAATCTGTGCTGGAGCCATTTTCTCCTGGCTGCTAGTGGAGGCTGACAAAAGTCCCATATTATTTTATGCTGCTTTAAGGAACACTCAACACTGAAGGCCATATTTTTCACTTGTGATCGGGTTAGACTAGCACTTTCTCCTGCTTCCAGTTTCCCTTTTATTCATATATTTATTTCCCTCTGAAATCGCTTTAAGGTTGGAAAAATCTAATCATTAACTCACACTGTCTGACAGAGTCATGTGTATTCTGTGTTGGAAAAATTAGCTCCACATTGCAATATAAGAACAAGGCTGCCCCTTCATTTCTATGTCTTCTACATGGATCATCGACTGGTGATCGCTTACTGCCACAGTCCACAATCCATCCCATATGACAGGATTGTCAAAAGATGGAAAGATTCCCATGTTAACGGCTTGGGAGCGTTCACATCATCAAGACAGAGAGGAGGCCATGAGGTGGTCATGTGAGGATTAAAATAGTGTACATTGACAATATAACAGCATATCCATTAGATTAGGGTTTAATTTGGACTTTGGCTGATATGAGTCATCCATATTTGTTTGGTTTTCAGGCACTTCTGTATTATTAAGCACCAAGTTGGATGTAGCAGAGCTTTCAAAAAGATCCAAGTTTCTCAGTCGTAATTACAACCTGGAAGCAGACGGGATTACAAGTCGGGAACTCATAATTACAATAATTCAGATATGTCTCACACAGGTGAATAGTGTGTGGCTAATTAGACCTTTTCTCAGTAAAGTGTGCTGGTTGAATTGGGGTTTTTATGCTCTTTGATATGCATTGAAGCACTGTCTTCCACCTAAAGCCTTTTCTAGTTTAAATTAATATTTATAATAAAAATCTGATGCATCTTCCCAAACTGGCCACCACTGAATGATTATGTCGGGACAACTGGATATAACAAATAAACAAGGCAAAGCTAGGATTACATGTCAGAAGACTTTCCATAAAGTTTGGTCCAAACCTGAAACACAGGTGCCCTTACTGAAAGCATTCCCAACTAATGTTTGTGTTAATTAATCTGTATTTTTTCACTGATTGGACAATTTTAGTTAGTAGTTGCACACATATATTATAGTGTTTACAGATGTAATGAATGCCATGACCCACAGCCTACAACTATCAGGCATGTCCCACGGCAACTGTTTTGAGTGGCAGGGCCATAGCCAGAGGGGTGGTGGTGGTTTGTGTTTGGGAGGGCCCCAGTGTAAGATGTGGCTTAGGGCCCTAAAACGTTCAGAAACGGCCCTACATACAACTTATTATCAATTATAAATATACAATGACCTTCCTCTGGTCAAAACTCAGACAATTAAACAAAAATGACAGACAATAAATAAAAAGTCTATGGACACTACGGCGGGTGCAACAAACATTATTAGGCTACATACATTAAATAGACACTTGTTATAGAATCAACAGCAGAATGAAACATCACCAAGGCAAACAACACAGAGATGTAGAAACAATATAAACTCCACAAAGGCTGCAGCCACAAACACACATATTAAAGCAAAGGAGAGACTGGACAGTTTTTACACACTGTGTAGCACACACACAACACTTCGTTGCTAGGCCTCTCTGTCCCACTATAACCAGTCCACTCAGCCTCTCTGTCCCACTGTAACCAGTCCACTCAGCCTCTCTGTCCCACTGTAACCAGTCCACTCTGCCTCTGTCCCACTATAACCAGTCCACTCTGCCTCTCTGTCCCACTATAACCAGTCCACTCAGCCTCTCTGTCCCACTGTAACCAGTCCACTCAGCCTCTCTGTCCCACTGTAACCAGTCCACTCTGCCTCTGTCCCACTATAACCAGTCCACTCTGCCTCTCTGTCCCACTGTAACCAGTCCACTCTGCCTCTGTCCCACTGTAACCAGTCCACTCAGCCTCTCTGTCCCACTATAACCAGTCCACTCAGCCTCTCTGTCCCACTGTAACCAGTCCACTCTGCCTCTGTCCCACTGTAACCAGTCCACTCTGCCTCTGTCCCACTGTAACCAGTCCACTCTGCCTCTCTGTCCCACTGTAACCAGTCCACTCTGCCTCTCTGTCCCACTGTAACCAGTCCACTCAGCCTCTGTGTCCCATTATAACCAGTCCAGTCTGCCTCTGTGTCCCACTATAATCTCAGGATCCACCATGAGCATGTTAGCCAGACCCAGCATGCACACAACATTGTGGGTGCATTTGATTTGGGTCACTAAGCGTGCTCACCAGGAGGTGCATTAAATCTGATTAATTAAGGTAGATGCAACTTTTTTTAACTATGCAGAGGTAGAATAATGCTAATCATAACCACACCCCATAATGGCATTATCCTTACTTTTATTGCATTGTTGTGCATTTTTGTACTGTTCACCAGCTGCCAGCGCGAGTTCGACTGCAGCCCCCACACTGGCCAGTGAATGTCCACATTGATCATGTGTGTTTTCCAGAGTGTCTCCTCTCTGGACACGGAGCTCTCTGGAGCTCAGCCCTCCTGACCGCAGACACACCAGCAGCTGCTTCTCTGCTCCTTTCTTCCGTTGCATCCTCACACAGTTTATCAGGACTTTTTCTTCTGACTTTTGTTTTTACTGTGATGCGACTTGAAATGTAGCTAAATAGCTACAATACTTGTGGTAAAAAAATAGGGTACTTATGCAAAAGTAAAATTACCGATTTTTAAGTACACAAAAAACGACTTTGTTACAGTAACGAGAGAAAATGTAATTCGTTACTTCCACCCGGCCTTTATGGAAAGCTTTCTGAATTACCACTAGGTGAATTAAATATCTTACAGATTCATACACAACACACGCTGCGTACACCCACTTGGTGGTGAGTCAGAGAGCAGGTGAACAGTCTAAAAGTTGAAATTTAGCTAATTGATGAAGGATATATTTGGTGCATTGCGTGCCGAATTGTAGGCTAACCCTTAACGCTTCATACAGCATTGTGAGTCCGGTGCTAACAAACGTGTGTATTTCCCGGCAGGTAATAAAATATTAAAATGACAAAGATTAGTTAGGTAGACTGGTGTTTGATGTGCCATTTTCTCATTACAGAACCCAGCAGTGTACATGTTTAGAGTTAATGAAGAAAACGACAAATCTTACCGCTCTGAACTTTAATTCGACCACCACTTTGATTGCTTTTCGGGACATTGGACTCTTCTATCAAATGTGATAAGACGGACTAGCTGCAGCTTCAACTGAATAAAGCTACTCTTCTCCGGTTTAGCGTCGCCATACCTTGTTACCATGGATACTACAACTTCCGGGACGGGTTTAGTTGCTAGAGCAACCAGGGCTGTCCATCCCATTGTGGATGACGTTCATAAATATCTTTCCGGAAGTGTTATTTGTTGCCTGACCATATAGTTTATTTGCCATGACGAATCTGTCCATTGCGTTTGATTTGCCTGTAGCCTACTGCCTTTATTGAAGTTGATCACGTGGTTCCACGAGGTTTGTCGTGTTTCCCTCCAATGCTGTGGCACTGCAATGCCAATACATTTCAACATTTTCACTGTCCAATGTATTTTGATGGCAAAGCATGGCAGTTTAGTTCATTCTTTGTTGGTCTACTTGTGACTGACCCACTATGGGGCCCTGGGCCAAAAGTGAGCTGTGGGCCATACTGTGTATGTATTAATTACTGATTAGGTTTTGGTAATTATACACCATGTAAGCAAAGTATAAACTGAAATTTTTTTGAAAGGCCTTAAAACTAGATTTGAACTTGGGCCCCTCATGAGACAGGGCCTCAAGATCAGGTAATAATGCAGGTGCTGCCATAAGGCCCTTATCATTTCAGTTCATATTGTGCTTTAATGGTGCATACAGTATGATCAAACAAATGTGCAATTCATCACGCTAACTGCCACACAGTGAGCCTGCAGGACTGGGGCCCTGGAACAGGATGTCTGAATACACCTTCTTCTACTGCACTTAGACTCGCCACACGTCACTTTCAGAATTTAGGCTACTAATGTCACCCAGTGCATTCAGGCCAGCACCAGGTACAGCCCAGAGTCTCTTTTCATCTTGATCATATTTAACAGTAGCATAGATTAATTTCAGAACAGGTGTAACATTAAGGACTAAATACTTCATTCACGTTGAAGTTGGCTGAGGCTTCATTCAGGTCAGGTCTAGACTATGGCACAGGCAAACTGGGCAACCTTTCCTTGGGACCCCCACACTCAAGTAAGATGTGGGTGGTCTATCCAATCAAAATCTGTCCTTGGGCCCTGCTTCTAGCATCCAGTACAGGCCAAGACTGTCTGTACCACCATCACACATCATCCAAATACACCTCAAAAATCATTCTTTGTAACTGCCGTAACTTTGTATTTACCGTTTCATGATTTCTTCTATCATTTGAATGTCATTTTTGGTTATACTTTATTTTTTAATATTCAAATATGAACTGACTGTCTCCAAATAGCAGAGTGAGAATAATATTGTTTCTGAAATTATATTAATATAAAAAGATCAGTTTGTAAAATCCCCCAACTTCCCCATAGAATTTATCCAATTCCTCCATTTTTATATTCTGACTATACTCTCAAAAATTCCAGGGCCAGTGACAATCATGGGCATGTGTTGACTTTATCCTGCTTTAAAATCTTTTTTTAATCAATTTGGCACAGGTCTGACAGCTTTAGTTTTGAGCTTTAGAAAAAAGAAATACAAATTCAAGTATAAATTATTTGCTTCAGTGTAATAACAACTGTACATTCTGCCAAAAATTGTAGCAAAACTGAAATTGTGTATTTCTATTAGATCTTCAACTAAGCTATTAGCCATTACAGCAGGCACAAAGTAAAACTTTCAATAAATAACTTTAAAAAAAAAAAAAAAAAGCATTTTGAAATTTGAAAGAAACCGATGCTTTGTTAACAAAAACATCATTCTTTAGCAAATAGCCTCAGCATCAATATATGTTGTTTGAAGTTGTCCATTTGAACTAAGTTTTAGGCTGTTTTCTCAGGTTGGTCTGGTGTGTCGGGGTCAGAGTCAGAGTCTGAATCTTCCTCCTCTTTTTCCTGGTCGACAGCCACGGCTCCTTTCCTTTGAGGCAGCACAGTGAAGAAGGCCTCCTGCCAGTTGCCCTTTTCCAGGTATGCCAGGACGATCTCAAACACTGCAGGAGGGATGGAAGCACACTTTTAAAACCAAAGATAAGCAGTGGGAGTTAGAGAGTCAAAGCAGGAATTAGCCAACCTCTTCACACAAAACAGCCATAATTAAGATCGGTCAATTGATCCTGTGCTAAGTTACTGCTGCTACACCTGTCAAGCTTTCTATTCCAGCGCTGCACATACAGTTAACAATGATGTGGTGTATGGTATGGTCATTTTTTAAACAATGGGTCCATGAGCTTCTCATTTAAAAATAGCTTCTCATTTTTAGTAGCTGACTGTCAATTTTGCCAGTTGAAATTACAACTGTCACTAGCAGATTTTATCAGCTGTAGCTAGCTAACTAATTAGCATTAGCGTCATAACCCCTGGCTGACTTTATGTCTTCAGCTGTCTTGTGTACAAACAAGAACCCTGTAAAATGGTTTTAAATATGCACTTGATGGCAACACACGTGATATGAGACTAACTCAGCGTGGTGTAATGATGTAAAACAGACTGAAGCTAAAGTTAACAGGTCCCAGGTGAAAAGTTAGCATCCTGACCAGTTTATAATCCATTGTAGCTTGTTGTATTGCAGCGTAATGCTAGTTAGCCCAAGTATTATATTGCAGTATTATAAGAAAATATTAGGCTGTTGTAGAAATATTAGTCTGTAGAAATAGATAAAACTTGTACAAGCAACAAAAAGGTTATATTTATGTTTTAAGGATAGTATTAAAGCAGTATCAATCAGTATCCTTCACTTTACTGCTATAAATGAGAACAAACCAATGACAAGTTATCCCTGGAAAACCTTCCCAAATCCAGTAGAGAGCAGGGTTAGCTTGATGTAGTAACATATGAAACTTGCTGCTATACTGTGGATGTGTCAGTACTGAACAGGGCTTTTTATAACAAAACCTGTAACCCCACAAAATAATGTCATGTTTTTCTCAACCTTGGAAATCATGCTAGGTTACAGCTGTGGGTAGCATGCTAGTTAGCTAGATATGCTAACAATTGTAACTAACATTTGAGAAGAAAAACACTGCTTAATCCATTATTTACACATTTGTTTTTGTGTTTTTTGGTTTTGTAATGGCTAAAAAAAAAAACACCAACCACCTCACACGATTTTTTTATATAGAGGCCCATGCACACACTGTTCAACATGTAGAGAAATCTAAAGCTTTCTGACCTGCCATGTCTAGCTTGCTAAGCCATTATTGTACACCATAGCTAAATTGCAACTAAAACTAGTCAATGACAAAATTGGGCATTTACCCACAAAGATATAAGGCGTTTTCAGTCCGGAGGAACTTTTTCATAGTTCTAAGAAGATTGTTCCCTGTTCTTGCACTGCAATCTTCTTTCAATCTTCACTCTAAGTAGTTCTTAGAGTGCCGCTTTGAGGGACTTTTTTAGCTCCTAGGTACTCTCCCAAAACAAGAGGAACGTTGAGTGACGTAAGTGTACGGTGATTGGTCGAACACATGAGCCAACCCATATAACAGCTCGTTAATGGTAGCCTTAAAAAATGGACCAAAATGTGGACAAATGGACCAACAGTGAAATCCAGGCTTTTGTGTGTGGCGTTGTGAGTGACGCTGCTCTACCAACCGCCGGCCGGCTTATGTCACTTCAGCGTTCCTATTGGCGGTGCAAATGCAAACAGAAAAAAAGCCCTTGAAGGTATGCAGTTCTTGGGGGAGCTCCCCAGTGGGCCGTTCCTCTCAGGGAGTCCCCAGAAGCACACAAAGCCACTTGTACAGTGGCTTAAAACTACTGATATCAGTGCCATATATTGGTCTGATACCAGTACTTACCATGGTTGACTGCCAGAACCTTCCGACTATTCATCTTAACAAAACTGCTCAGAGGAAGCTGGGCGTGATCGATCCCCAGCTCCTTCGCCCTCTCAAAGGTGATCCCCTGCAAACAAAACGCAGACAGAAAACTGACCGGCTCAAATCAACACTGGGAATCACAACCAGCATGGTATTGCAGCTTTGAAGCCAGACAGACCTTATGATGATTGTGGTCCACCAGGCCTCCTATCACATAGGCCTTTTTTTGGTCCAGCTCTTCCAGCACGTTGGGAGAGTCTGATGTCAGGTATACCAGCTCTTCCTTAGCCACAACTTCACTGTAGTGCTCTGCTTTAATGCTAATGTCCTGCACACAACAGCAGCACGCACATATACACAGTTATGCAACACTGCAGTTAGACATACTGTACAATGATATTAAACACAAGTCAAAATGATATCAATACGAAAATGGATGTGAATTGCTGCAATTGCAAGGATCACCACAGTCTAAAAGCTGTTGCAGAGGTTACAGTAAGAAGACAAAACATTTACTAGAAAATGTGTGTATTCATATCGACAACAGAAGTAGTAGTTTTAGATGACTTTATGATCAAGTTTTTTATTCTATTTAGAAAGAAGCTATGAGGATTTCTTGCTTTAACAAGGTTAAGTAAAAACTCGGCTGCACAGTCTGGATTGAAAATGTCCCAAACAAAAGCCAGACTGGAAAGAGTGAAAAGAAAATGTCGTGCTTACCTTCCAGTTTACCCATCCTTTGTCCTTTTCATCCATGCTCTGTTTCAGCTGTCCACCCAGGCTTGTCAGATAAAACTGCAGAAGTGAGAGAAGTGGTTACACATCAGACAGGATTGTCTCCACTGCGTCACGTCAGTCAGTGGACACTCACCTGCACTGGATGCAAGGCTCGTCTGTTCTCAGCGTAGCACCGCTGGATCTGTTTGTGAAGCTTCCGGACATCCTGAAGACGCGACAGGATTATCGGTCAGGAGAGTCAGTACCTCAGTTCATATCTCAGTATACACATGGTGAGTATCCCTCCACGGTGGTTCCCAGAGCTGTTTACCTTGATCAGCATGAGGCTGTCGAAGCTGCAGTCCACCACCAGCCTCAGTGAGCTGGGCGTCACCTCTCTGCGAGGACGTTTCCTGACATTCTGGGCTTCTCCTCCCTCCTCCTCCTCATGATTTTGCCTCTGCAGCCGACGCTGCTGCTTCCTCTCCTTCCGTCTCTGCCTGCAGCAGAAAGCACAGGACAGATGCTGCAGATGTGAGCAATGATATGACTCCACACTGCAGACTCCTGTATTTGATTACAGATCTAAAATCTAAAAATACACATTTGGTGCTGTAGTGAGTATTTCTGGAGTATATCCTACTTGTTAGTTGGATCAATTCATTGTTGGTTTTCCATGGAATTTGTTGACACACTACACTTACCATTTAAGTGAATTTCTAGTTTAGGACACACCTGCGTACACTGTATCCCAGTTATAAGACCAGTGTTGGTCATATTATGGAATGATGTTTTCATGGAACAGCTGGGTATTCATATGCGTGTATACATGATTTGTATGCAGTGTGATGGGCAAATGAAACACAAAATAGGCAGCATAGCCCGTTAATGTTAAGACAGTGAACCACATTAACATCTCAGGTGCATTCATTTACAGTTTTACTTCCAAATGAAGTGGTTGAGAAAGTCTGGATAAACTGCTGGTTTGTTTACAACCTGTCTGATCAGCTAGTGCTCCTGTCTTGTGGCTATTGTGCCCATTTTGTTGTTTTTGTTGATGTTCCCAGATCTGAACAATTACATTGTTGTTATCATCATAACTGAAAGCCCTGATGGCCGGAGTTAATAATAAAGCTCCAATTGTAATAAACCAGATTTTTCATTGGCGCTGATTGCTGATTTATCCACATGCTTCATTTAGCAGAAAATCCAGAAGGCCTTAAATAAATGAATTTTATTTTGTAAGAATAGGGCAGCACTAAAGACACATTAGGTTAATAAAGTTAACCAACATGCACTGAGATGGTCCATGCTTTGTTTTTTTAGTTCTTGTTTTGTTTACTTGCTTGCAAAGGTGGCATGTTGATTACAAGCTTATTTACTTTTATTAAATATATTATGGGCACATAGCACTACAAGCAATACAACCCTAAATTGACAAATGTTTGAATGTTGATTGGCATGTAAGGGCAAACTGGGGCTACCATGGAAAATAACTGTGTGATACTCATTTAAAAAAGGAGGATATATTATTCCTTTAGATAGCTCTGTAGGTGAATGCATGAATGCCTCTTGACAGTGCTGCTGACAGTGTTAAAATGAGCTTACGTACTTTCGCAGCTCCCTCTCTTCTTCCCATTTCTGCTGCTTCAGAAGCTTCTTCCTTTGCCTTTTGGACAGAGTTTGGCTTTCTGCTGCAGCCTCTCCGTTACTGCTCACTGTCTTCTGACTGCTCTGACTGTCTCCATTATCATTCTGCTGCGGGGCTGAAGCGTCGCTTTTCACGCTATCATCAGCCATCTGGAAAGAGCATGCAGAGGTGACTAATGATGACTGCTGCTGGCTGATGTTGCTGTGTCAACCAGCTGTTGATGTTAGCTTGATGGCTGCTCTTTGCAGAAAGCTAACGTTACCGGGCAGCATTGAATAGCCAATCAGAGGTCTTCCTTTTATAATTTCACGAAGAACGAAGCCTTTTAAAAGTGCTTAATCGCCCTGATATCCAACCACAGACAGTCACACACACCGAGAAAATAAACGAAACAACTAAACTGTTCTCTACTAAGCCACACAGTTCCACCATGGATGATTTCCACATGTATATTATGTTGGCGCATATATATGACGTCATTTAACCGCGCCAGATGCATTCAAATGCTATCAAAGCGAGTTAGATTGAGCTTGGATCATGGATGTATCAATACATACGAATGTATTACACACAGCAGCCCTTCAACTGATATTAGAAGACATGATAACGGAATTGGCAATATGTGACCTTCATGCACAGACAATATACAAACTATGTCAACAGCTGGAATGTCATCATGTATGGAAATGTGTTGAAACAAGTGTCCCAGTTCACGTGGGTCGAATTTAAAAAAATGACTGAACTGTAACTGAAGTCACTAGTTTAAACAACAGCCACCTGAGGAAATTTCCATTCTTAACGTAGTATTTATTAACTTACATGTAAACAAAATTACTTTGAATGAATGGGAACAAACACTACAAATTCAGAATTCTGAAGTAAGAGATAACGAGGAGTACTTGAAGGCAGCATCAGGTGGAGAAGCCAGAAGATGGTTCTTCTTTTTTTAATTTTCTGCAGGTGGTTCTGGGATATGTTCCAACGGTCCGAGGGAAAATACATATTTATTCATTTATTGTTCTAAGACGTTGTAACACAGTTCTGAATTTATATTATAACAACATACTGTAGTAAAGATACTTTTCTGTAGTATGAGTAGAAACCTGTAAATAAATGCATTTATTTGAAGGATGAGTGAACTACTGCTCTACAGCCACCAGGGGCCCCCACATTAGGAAATTACAAATAAGAAGCCCTCTATTAATGTTTGTCATAACTTAAAGCTGCAACAGTCAAAATGTTTCATATTAACAATGGATCAAATGACTGTGTAATGTGAAGGGCGTCACTTGTGGTGATGAACCCACAGAGAATTATTACCAACTCTGCAGTTCCCCTCATATGGTGTCAGATTTATGTCATAAGTCGCGAGCGCAATAACACATGCTCACGAGCAAATTATATTATTTCACACACACAGATATTAACTGCCACTTGCACAATATAACTCCTCGGGCAGAAATTCAACAACAGAGAGCTGTACAGGCAGCTGCGAGTGAGAAACTAAACACGCACCTGCATGTATAGAACTAAGCAGCACCACAAAGCAGCCACCACGTGCCACAGAGTTTCTGCTTGCAGGTTAACTCTGCTCTCGAAGTTGAATTCTGCTTGTTCAAATCGACCTGACTTTTGACAATTTGGGGACGGAAACCATCCGGCACTGGCCTTCTTATGATTGGTCACTTTCAACGCGATCACACACACACACCACCTCCTTGAACCTTGATTGACAGCTTCTGTTCTGTACATTGACAACAAGAGGTATTTGATATATTCCTCATAAATATATTTCTGATGCTGATCTGTTGACATTGTAAACACAGAGTGCCCTGTAAAATAGCCAGAGGCTTATGTGTGTGTGTTATGGCTCTGGATGTATGTAATGGAATGCGCTGCAGACAGCCTCTGTGTGTATACAGTTAGGGCTCTGCAACATGATCCGGCATCCCTCCACCTCCGTCCCCTCCCTAACCCAGTTTCTATATGGGCCCACAGCCAGCAGAGAAGCCTTTAACACTGACTGCTTATTTAGCACACATTCCAGCATCAACAGTGGTAAGCCAGTTTTCAGCCTGTCAAACACACCGGTAAGTTGTCAGTGCAGAGTGGGATTTCTAGAAGATGGAAACCATAAATGTCATTCAGTCTAAGTTATTTCTTGATTAATGGTGGCTGAAAACAACTGATTCTGAACAGACAACCTGGACTCCTCAACACCACAGATTGGACATTATCACATTTTGAGATGCATCCAAGTGCCACCTCTGTCTCTGAAGGACTTTCAGCCTCCTGAAAGACCAGCTAACAAGTGTCCTCATTTATTCAGTTAAATGAACAGATCAACATTTTGGAAAATAACCTCATTCGTTTTATTTCAGAGAGTGAGATGAGAAGATTGATGTCAACCTCATGTCTGTGTTTTAAGCACAGAGCTGGAGTCAGGATGTGGTTAGCCTAGCTTAGCATAAAGACCGGAAGCAGGGGACAACAATTAGCCTGGCACTGTCAAATATACCTGCCAACACTTCAACAAAAACGCTTCTTGTTGGCTGTCTGTAAGGTATTTTTTCCAAGAAATCTGTCCAGCAGATCCTGTAATTATTTGTTGAAAATATAGTCATCAAATGCCACTAAAATAAAGGTTATAATCTACAAAACTTCAACTTTTCAATGAGTCTTTACCTCGCTTAGCCTGCTGCCACTGCGACCCGGCCCCAGATGAGCAGCAGGAAATGGATGGATGGATAGTCTTTTCAGCTGCTCCAACAACAAACTGACCCTTTGGTGAAACACTGAAAGTAAAAGCCATAAGTCTGTGCCTACACGGAGGCAGATGGTGAGGTGCTACCCTACAGATCTCTATATGTTGCTGCATTTCCTGGACAAAATTCCACTCTTAAAGTATTGTGGGTTTTTTTTTTTAAATGATGTATTTCTTCTGATAACAATGCAAGTAATCATCCAGACTGTGGAGGCTGCACAGAAGAGCTATGTTAATGTTCTCTTTTCCCAAAGTCTGTGTCATATCCAATTTAGTGCTCTGAGAATGAATAACCTCCACATTTACACAGACTACCTTCATCTGTCGGAGGTATTTTAAGTATTTTAAATATAACATATAATCATGACAGCTGTTCTAAGAACCCTCTTTAGACATGAACGTTGTCTTGGTCTTTATTTGACCAGATTTGTTCCTTTTACATCACAGGTTCGTACAGATCCTACCAACACTGGATCCCACACCTGGAAGAACTTACCTGATGCTGTGTGTGGTCACTTGTGTTCGAATGTGCCACACACTCCAGAGGTTTAAGGATCCAAGGACTACGCAGTAGTTAAAGATAACCAGACATTTATACCTCCATTGTGTTTGCATGTGGTTTTTGAAAAAACACTGTTGGTATTACTTTAAAAATCAAAGATCAAGTGGAGCAGGAAATCTAAACCCTTATTGTTTTTGTACAACATGAATGGAAATATAAAATGTATAAAGGTAAAGGAGGAACTAACCAAAGCCTGTAACAGGTATTCCTGTAAAGATTCACCTACATGCACCTGTGGTTCATACTGTAGGTCATGAATTAACAACAATCAACAAGTGGAAAATATAATAGAGAGGTCTGCAAAAGGGTTTCATATTTATTACATTTTCACAAACACAGCTAACATCAGCATCGGATGAAAAATCCCTTGCGGTATTCGTGACACAATTTTGAACTGACTGTACATTTGCAAAACACATCAAAATTAAAAACCTAAGCTAAGCCTTCATTTGAGCATTTCTTTTACTTTGGACAAGATTTTCCATTGTTTCATTTCTCTCTATCCATCTAAACCCACCTTCCCCTGTGCTGCCTGGTGCGTTCACCATTTCACTCCAAATGAAAGTCCCCTCATTCCAAAAGTCACAGACGTCCTCACTTTTTCTATTCATGACAAATCTACTTTCTTTTACCTTCACAGTATTTGCTGTCTGTCCAGAAAGTTCATCGTTTTCAAAGCAGCAGGGTGGTCTGGCTTCAAACCCCCACCCTGTCTGAGTGTCCTTGTGCAAGGCTTTGTAATATACACCGTTCTGGAAGACTAACATCACATCAAGTCGGTGAATAAATATTATAGATGGATTATATTTTTTGCCTGTATTGCACATCCCTATTATATACTATGTGTTAATTTTCAAGTTTTATTTTGGCAGTTAGTATACAGGAAGTGAGAGACAATCTATCAACTGCACACTAATAATATGATAAAAGAAAATATTGGCATGAAATCCGTGAGCACAGATTGTCAAACCAAGTGAACGGATTGCTAAACTAAACTGAGCACATAGTTTAGGGGAGGTTTTTAAGTCCAGGTTCAGGAACATGCATCCAGTTTTCAGAACAAAAGCAGGGAATTATCATTCTTTAAATAAACAGCTTTAAAGTCATGTAACGCAGTGTTTAATTGTCAGACAAGCTAAATGAAAGCAAAGACTAATAACTGGCATCAAAACATATTACATCCCATATGCTGTACTTAATAGACTGAAACAAGCGAGTCACTGCATATTAGCCATTAAACAATTCCTCTTTGATTATTAAAGCACAAGTTCTATCTCAAACATCCCCTGGCCTCTACTTTAGGACTTATAAAGTACACATTAACCATCAAAAAGGACGTGTACAGTGTCTAATTTATGCTCTGTGTCTGACGGTCACTCTATCATGTGCAGCATTCAGGCGAGGACACGCCTTACATTTTATTTTCCTAACACTGATTATTAATCTGTTCTTTCATTTAGTGAGCATACTGTAAATAACATTTACATTACCTTAACACTATCTAATATACTAACCACATTTTATTCTGAAGGTCAGAGGTCCATATTGCAAATTGTATCATTCCCATGGAACTGAAATTTTGTTTCCCCTTACAGTTTATTTTTGCACGGTTTATCAACCCAGGCGCTTACATTATTCATCTGCCTGCTCAGTTTAGGAATCTACTTGCTTGGTATATTAATCTGTGCACTTGGTTCATCAATTGTTTTGCACCAATTTCCACATAAAAAAAAGAGATTTATTTACTTCAGCACAAATCTATCTACCTGTAAGAGCAAATCAGAATGTTTTTTGTAATCTTTAATTTTGACTTTTTGACAGTCGTAATAAACTGATAGACGGCAGTTGAGGCAGTGATTGAGCAACATATAAATCAGTGACCACAGCTTAGCATTTTCTACATTAAAACATTTCAGCAGCTCAGAAGGCAGAAAACTGACTTTCCTAATTCAAACAAAAACACCAACACAACCTTTATAGTCCATGTGACCTATTCCTTTAAATATAATACAATACCTTTCAACATGAACACTTCTTAATAAGACTTCTAAAAAACATTCACTGTGATCTTTTCACAAATGTGGTATTCTTTTATAACACCATCGTTACTGCAGTTATTATAAAAGAATGCCTGATGTTGGCTTGGACTGGAAATTCTAGTTTCCTAGCATAAAGACAGTAAAGTAACATATTTCCAACAGTTGATTCAAAATGAAAGAAGGGTGGATTGGCCAGCAGATCCACAGTCTGTGAACTATTTTAAGTACAAAACAATAAATCAGCGTCAAAATAATTACTTAGAAACAGTGATACGCATATTGTAGAAATACATGTCAAATGGGGCTAAAACATACATCAGTCTGCAGGTCACACAGGTGAGTTGTCCCTCTTTGCCCCGCCTGCCTGCTAGATAGCATCCTATTGCTGCACTGCTCTTCAAACCTTTTTAAAGCTGATTGGAAAACTAACATCTGATTCTTTACATTCCAGTGAGAAGGATTGGCCAGTTTTATTTCTGTGTGATCAGGTAATAATTAATCAACTTCATCTCAACATAACACAAATTGTGTTAACAATGTAAAAGATTCTTCACCATGTTCAGTAATGAACTGAATATTCTGCTATATGCATGATGAGAGATCTCTAGGATGTCTACCATTGTACAGGTTCAACACACACATTACAGCAGTAGTATTATGTTAATGAGTTCAGCATGTTTGATTAACTAATTATGACATTTCCAGGTATGTAAAAACACATGGTAGTAAATGCTGACTTTTGTGCATTTTAAAGAAATAGTAGTGTCACTGCATACAATCCAACACACAATAGATGGTAAGAAAATGTCAATTGGTATAGATATTTGGCTAAATATTACAAATAATTATTATAAATAATGTTTAGACAAATTGATATGCAATAATGTAGTGTAAAATGAAATAAATTACAAAGTCACAAAAAAACTACATAATCTGACATGTTAAAAATGATGAATTTCCAGAATTAAACCCTGATCAGTTTAACGGGTGATTGATTACTGTGCTAGCAAAGTCAATGCAGTATAGACCTACAAATTAAATTAGTCTTTCAAATTTTTACAATGTGATGTTATAAAACAAAGCAAGAAATACATACTATATATACATCTTGTACAAATTAGAGAAGGTGAAACAGGATGTAAATGAGCCCTTTGGTACAAGGGCCCTTATCCATCACCTCCAGCCAAAAAACTAAACATACGTAGCACGATGAAGAGACTGAAACCCAGAGCAGTCCAGCATCCACTCAGAGCTCAGCCCTGTTGGGAACCAAGAAAACAAAACAGACAATAAGTTCTTTCGAACACACCATTAACAACTGAAAACCAAATACACGTATTTACCAGAGGTACTTTCATTAGAGAAAACTTTGCTTCCACATCTGAAATCTTTCATCGTGCACAACAGGATGGTAGAGTCACATTTTCCCACTAAGAAACCTTATGTTCTAAGGAAAAGGGCTTTTCTCTTTATATGTCTGTATAAAGAATCACATGATACATTACATTGACATAAAAATATATACACTGTAGTGACCTCTGATCAAACTGCCTAACAGTGCTTTGGACCCCCCTGGGTCCTTTCGAAAACCCTGGTGGTCCCTGCAGACAGAAAACAAAATGTACACGTCTGCAAAACTAAGCTTACAGATACAAACGTCACTGTACAAGTTTGCAAAACTACGGTTACAGATACAAACCCCTGTTTTCAAGTACACCTTTTAGAATGATATAATATTCCATACTAAACAACTATACAGAAGATTATTAATGACAAAATGATTGAGCAAAAACTCAAACAGTATTCAATCTGCAATTTAAGAATGCTCTGAAACCAATTGGTAATTACAGAACATGTTTTGAGTGCAGATTCCTGATTTTGTTTACACAATCAGACTGAATTGCAATTTCGATTATTTTGCCCTTACCAAACAGTAGTGATTGAAGTATCTGACCCAGTGTCTAGTATAGGTTTCAATAAGCAGATACCAAACAGTTAGTCATATTGATGGAAGAAATATGCCAACTTAAGAGTTGTTATTTCTGTAAATTGACTTACAACAACATGTATAGGTGCGTTTATCTAAGCCAATGGCTCTGGCACAGCAAGATGATGCCCCCATTCTTAATCCCACCTACAATGCTCTGATTGGCTCATTGTTTTTCCATCTGGGAAAAAAACCGTCAATGAAATGAAAAGTAAATAAGTAAAACCCTTATATATATTATTTATTCTATGTAATTTTTATACTATATATTTATTTTATGTTTTATATTTCTTATGTATATAGAACTTTTCAGAAGGCAGTGTAGTGAAGCCAACACCAGGGTGATATGGGAATGATGTGGAGTTTTTGTTGGTAATCTTGCAGCAGAATGTTTACTAATTGTAGATATGCTACAGCGTCTTGCCTTAAACAAGAATACACTGTGCTACAATAGTCAAGAAATGAGACAAAACAATGGATGATTTGTTCAGGCAGTCAGAGAGATAAGAAGGGACGCAGGTCTGATTTGGGGCAAAGAGCAGAACTTCAGTTTTGTTGTGATTTAACTGCAGGAAACTAGTACTATTAGACATCCAGGCACTAATCTCCTTATGGCAATTGTGTAAAATGGCCATGTTTAACAAATACATAAAGCTGGACATCATCAGCATAGCAATGATAAGAGACACAGCCAAACTGGCGAATAATGTGCACTAAAGAGAACATGTAAGGGAAGAAGAAAAAAGGTCCCAGAATTGACCCTTGAGGAACTCCACAGGTCAGAGGCACACAACCACACACTTTGCCACCAATGTCCCAACACACTTCTTCAGACAGTGTAACAGAATATTATGATCTATGGTATCAAGTAGCACTTCGATCCATAAGAACTAAGATGCAGCTGCAATAAGCTGTCATTTGTTACTGCAAAGAAAAACCACACTGTAATCTGTCAAATAAATAGTTTTCCTCGACAATTTTCAAAAGTTGCTGGCTTTTTCTTACATTTTAGAAACAACACCTGACCTGCTTGAACTGCTGAAAAAAATCGATGCCTGTTGCACCAGCTACATGTAAGTTGTCTCTTAAGTTAGGGTGAAAAGTCCACACTACACGATACGTTGAAACAAGTTAGTTTGATACTAAAACTGTGTTGATGTTTGGTTGCACCAAGGTTCACCTTAGCTACTCAGGCGTAAAGACCACACTAACCAAATACTGTCGCAGAAAATGACGTTTTTGCTTCCTGTGGCCAGTAACATTACTGTGTTGTCTCTCATGCCCCATTTTCTTTGAACACTTTGCTACGCAATAACTAATGGCTAAAAACAAATCACCAAACAACAACAAAAAGGTACGTAAACTAGGACAAAGCATTATGACCAGGTGGTAACTACAACATAGGGTAATATGGCCTAACAGTACCCTATTATTGGGCAGATGAAGTTGTAACGTTATTACAAACACATAATGATAGCCTACACTGGCAAACTGTTAAATGAGTTGTTGTTAATTAGAAAGTCTTCTATATATTTTGCTTGCCGGAATAATTCGCTCCTCCTCATCCTGAAGGTATCTGCATTTATACCATCCCATGATCAGTGGGACCACTCATGTTCTTTTAAAAGCTTCTATCATGTAATCAACAGGGTCATGACGAGATCTCAATTCTGACTGTCTGAAAATGAAATCCTGCTTAAGGCTACACCTAGCTGCCTCAGAAAGGAAGAGACAGCTTCTAGTGGTGAAAATCAGAATTGAATTCCAATTGAACTGAATTCAATTTTACACAAATAGAAGCGGTTCTGTGAGGCTGTACTTAGGACAGCAGGGCTTTGAGCTAAATGCTAACATCAGCATGCTAACATGCCCACGATTACAATGCTAAAATACTGATATTAAGCAGGTATAATGTTAACCAAGTTTACCATCTTAGTTTAGCATGTTGGCATGCTAACATTTTCTAATTAGCAGTAAACACAATGTACAGCTGAGGCTGATGGGAATGCCATTAGTTATGCAGGTCATAAACCAAAGTATTGGACAGATTAAAACTTTGACGTGGAAGGAAAGTCAGAGGATCACCAAAGTCATTAGGATTCATCCTTTGGGCACCATGAATGTCTATACAAAATTTCAGGCCAATCCATCTGATCTTTGTTGAGATATTTCAGCCTGGACCATCCAAAAGACCAACACTGCCATCCCTAGAGCCACACCGCTAGCATGGCTAAACATGTATTATTTATTTATCTATGTATTTTGAACCATTTTGGGTCTCCATACAACTGCAGTTTGATTTTACTTTTTTGTGTCCTTAATAAAGTTATTATTATTATTATTATTACTGAAGGATCAAGACATTGTTACATTCACAATGTATTTGCCTTTGTTAAACCATGCTCTGTGCTTTTGAATCTGTCCATGTACACTCTCATATTTTGCCTTTGCAGACTAATCACTGCCCACTTAGTTTTGACATTAATTAACTTCCATATTTTTGAAAGAAAAAGAAAAAGAAAAACCTGCACAGTTATTCATTTCCCCTTACATATCAGTCTGCCTTTGGTTTCAAAATCTGTATTTTTAAACCCTGCAGGTAAGTGTCTCTACACAGAAGCATTATCTGTTCTAAGGAGGGAAAATGACAGCAAAATCAAGCTTGACCTAATTGTGTTTTGGACCCCCGGCACCCTTAAAAGACCTCTGTTGGTCCCTGGAGCCCGAGCTGGGTCCCACTGACTTCAGCTGATGGCACTTGGGCGTCTTCTCCTGACAAATGTGGGAGTTCATTGTCACACTCAAAGGCATTCTTTAGTTACATTGTTCATTGATTTTTCCCACATACAGTTTTGCATCCAGTCTGTAGGATTGGAAATTGGCTTCCACTCAGAAGCCACTTTCTCCAGCCTCCAGACTATCAGACTACAGACTATCTGTTTACTTTATAAACATAACTGAGCCCTCCAGTATGTGGCTGTCATTCTCAGATGAGAAGGGGAACTCCAAATGTTCACCCACATTGCAGCTGAGGCTATCTGCTGCTATGTTGCATGTTGTGTTTGCTGATCAGAGGCCATGTGAACCTGGCTTCTCACTCTCTCTGTCTTTAAATGACTGGTCCTATAAAAAGCCGGCTGACCCTGCTGCGACTCTGACCTGCCAGGCAGCCTCTTGATGTCTAGCAGCAGCTGAAGCAGTCAGTGTATACACATAACAAACGCCTGCCTTCACCTGACCTTTTACTGCAGCACACACTATGTCCACCATGCCACACACACACACATTCAAAACACCTAGCCCATGAAGAATCTTATATCAGTATAATCCTCTGTATCTCTGCTGTGATATCAGAATTCAAAAACTACCTTGTGAGTGCTAGTGCCTGCTGAGGTACTTAGTTGCAAACTTTACAATCACATCATGTCTCTTCCTTTTTCATGCATGTTGAATCCTAGTACATGATTGGATGCATGCAAAATAAAAAAATAAGACATTGTGAAATAAATAATCATATGAATAAATACAGACATAAACTATAAAACAATGACGTTGTAAAATAATACAATACAATTTTCAAACTCAGCTCACTATTATGAAATGTTATTTCATCCTGCTTCTTTTCTCAATAACAGAGTTTACTGCAAGTCGTTTTTTGTTTAATTCCAGCAGCTTTTATTTTTAATGTTTCCAATATTCTCTGAGTTTTTATCTCACGAGGCCATTTTTACCACACTGCCAAAACTTTGGGATAATGAAGCCCAACTTGTATGGAGACCTAAACAGATTTTTAAAATAAAATAAATAAATAATATACAGTAGCATAACAGATAACAGATTCATAATGCCACGTTTTGGGGATTTTCGGATTGTTTTATTACTTTGTCTGTATTTATTCATATCATTCATAATGTCGTATTTAATTTTGAACACTTTAAGTCTTCATACAAGTTGGTCTTCATTATCTTGTTCAATCAATCAAAGTTTTAAGGTTTTAGTAGTGTGGAAAAGTTGTAAAATAAAAGCTGACTTTGGAAAAAGAACAAACTGCTGAAATTACATGAAACTGACTTGGAATAAACTATTTAATTGTGAAAATAGGCAGGGTTAAATAACATCTCATAATAATGAGCTGTAATGAATATTGGATCATTTCACAGTTTCATGGCTATATTATATATTTTATCTGTATTTATTCATATGATTATTTATTTCATAAAGTCTTCAATTTCATTTTGAACACTTTGGGCCTCCATATATTTCACATTGAATCAACTAGAACTACAGTATTATAATTAGAAATGCAAATTCATCTTGTAAATGAGTACATGGGAGCAACAAATCTGAACAAATTGAAAAAGCCAAGTTAAGAGAGCAGCAGCAGCAGCAGTAGCTCAGAAGTAGTAGTAGAAGTTGTAGTAGTAGCAGCAGCAGTAGTAGCACTAGCATTAGTAATGTTAGTATCCTGTTGTATGCTCAGACCTTCTAAGAGGCAGGGATAAAAATTAAAAAGACGAACCTCTTTCACTCACAGGGTTAAAGGTTCACTTTTGCCATATGGTCACACCAGAATGGCACTTAATGCTAATTGAGAGAATTTTGGCAACTATGGAAACTTTGTCAGTATAGAGGGGTACTGTAACCTGGCCAGCCAGAAAGGTACTCAGTCTGCTCAAGTCTCACGTTTGTGTGACATTATGAAACATGGAAGTGTCCCATTAGGCCACATATACATCCCAATAAAATAAGGGTTTCAAAAGAAAAGGTGTCCCTTCAACATCCTCCCTGTGTGCACACCACTGAGACTCATAACAATTTAATTTTACAATTAGGACTTTTACTTGTAACAGAGTGTTTTTATTGCTACTTTTACTTAAGCAAAGGATCCTTTTTCCACCTGTGATTACTAGAAGTAGCAGGTGGTGAGAATGTTTTTGTCAACTTCTGTTTCCAAGGTCAAGAATGAACTTTCAATCTCAAGTTCTATCTATTATATTTAGAAGAAACAGTAGTACTGTTGTAATTGTTATTACACTAGTCCTGTAGATTCAGTCTCCATCTTCCTTATCAAAAGCAGAAAGACAAGAACATATGCAGAGATTAGTTCTTGTGCATCGTATTTAGATTTTTGGGAGACAAAAGAATGCATGAACGTCACTATTAAAATGATTAGAATGTAAGAAATGGTTATCTGTGCTTCTAATGGGCTTAAAGGTGTTTTGTACAGCAGCAAAATGTACTATTTTTAAACTACCAAGAACAAATCATAAAGTCAAACCTGAAACTGTACATAAACAAGGTAAACAGTCAGAACTACTCACCTGTCCAGGTAAGCTGCCGTTCATCTGTGCTCCACCACGAAGCTCATGGTGGTCCCGTCAAATGAGGGTGGGGCGATGATCCTGGGCCCCTGCTGGGAGGTGATGCTGATGACTGGCTGCTTGATGCTGGAGAAGCCCTGTGGCGGCCTGTTGGTGGTGGCCTGCTGTTGAACCCCGTAGGCCGTCTGGGGAGACTTTCCAGTGGCCATGTAGAAGGGACTCTCCATGTACATGCCCTCAGCCCGCTGTGACGAGACTCTCTCCCCGCTCTCCGCCTCTGACTGCACCGACATCTGCGACTGCACCAGCGTCCGGGCCGGGATCACGGATGGTGTTGGCATGAAGCCTGGGTAGATCATGTAGGTGTGTCCGTATGCTCCTGGACTGAGGGCCAATGGTGAGATTGGCATGGGCACCGGGGTCATAGGAGGTTGCGGCATGGGCACGTCCACATACTGGCCTGTTTCAGGGTCAAAGAGGCGCTTGGTGGCTGGTTGCACAGGAGTGTCCACCAGGTAGTAGTTTCCAGTGGTGGGATCCAGGAGCATCTTCCTCTGGGTGGCCTGGAAGGGGTCCATGGCGGGAGCAGGGGTGATTGCTGGGGAGAAGCAGTATACCTGAGGCTGATTGGTGGACATGCCCAATGGCAAGGAGTGGTAGACGGTGGCAGAAGGGATCTCTGGTGAGCGTGTCCCCTTCACAATGCTTGAACATTTAGGGGACTGGTCGTTGTCTTCCTGGCCCCTGCTGCCAGATCCCAAGTGTCCCAAAGGAGTGGTTGGGTGTGTCTGGGTGGTAAATGTGTACACTGATGTTTTATCAGCAGGTGAGGCTTGTTTGTTGCTGCTGGCGTGAGACTTGACCGGAATGGTTAGGTAGTTCTCGTTGTCAGCTGAGGTGCTCAGGAGCTCCTGCGTGGACCTCTCTACCTCCTTTGATTCAGCTCCCTCATATCCACTTAGCTTCATCTGGCTGATTTTTAAGGACACGGGCAATTTTGGGGACTTTGGAACAAAGCTTTTGGTGCTGAAAGGTGTTTGTGTGAGGGTGTTTGGCTGGGGTGTCTTTGCGGTTGTGGAGCCATTAAGGCTAGAGCTGAGACTGAACATGTTTTTGTTCCCTGTGGTGCTGGTGGCTTGCATTGACTTAGCAACCAGCCTGTCATCACGGCTGCTGAGAGTCTGAAAGACTTTGTCCTCCCGCCTCAGCAGGCTGTCAGTGCTGGGGGACGCTGCTACTGCTGGCGGCGTCTTGTTGGTGTTGGGATAGGAGTCTCTTCTGACTGTCTTGTCCATGTTGGACCCTCTCCCTCCTTCCTCCTCAGGTCCTCCATGTTCCTCCCTGGCTATCAGTGAAAGCACATGACTCTCTGTCAGGGGCCGCAGCTCATTCTTCCTTTTCCATTCATTTCTTTCAAATACATAGAGCTGCTCCATGGTTTTCACAGCAGCCTGGAGTTTTTCCAAGGCCACTTGGTTTGCCATCTTTGATTCAGGTTTCTTATCTGTGATATCTGATGTTTTTTCCTGCCTCTTTGAAGCTATTCTGCTCTCAGTTCTCAATCCAATGCCTCCCTCTGATGAATTATTTGAGTTACCTATGGCTGCTCTCCCTGCTGCCCTTTGCAGTGGAGCACTTTTAGCGCCCTCTGGAGACGATCTGTCTGTGTCAAACGGCCCGTCCCTTTTAGATACCTCAATAAGATTTCCAGATTGTTTTCCGTTACTGTTTGTATTCACAGACTGACATTTTATCACTATAGGGGACACTGAATTAGGATTTCGATAGGACATTTGCTTCTTTTGCTCGGAGTGGCTGTCAGCAGAGGCAAAGTTGGATTTATTTTCGTTGTTATCTAAAGAAACAAAGTGATAGGAACTTTTGACCAATTTACGCACATCTCTCACTTGGTGTATGGGCGTCTGCAGCTTTCCTTTATTATCTCTAATGTCTCTAACCATGAAATGCGGCACTTTATCTGAAGACTCACCTTTCAAAGCTGCAGCCAGCGCCTGGCATTTGAAGTCATCTGTTCTGATGAGGCTGGCTGTGTTACAGCCTATATTAGGAGCGCGCAGTTTGGAGACGCCAAAAGGCTCCGTTTTATTGTTCCTGACGCTCCTTAAGTTAATTTTAATTTCCGGAGATTTAGATGTAGACACACTTCTGGAGTCTTCGATGTATAAAGTGTTATCAGGGCGCAATTTTATCCCTCCTCCATCCCCACATGGAGAATAGTTCCTGTTCTGCAGCTGCTGTCCGACTTCTCCGTCTCTGGACAGCAGTTGGATACTTGGCACAAACAAATGTGACATTTTAGTCAGTTTGCCGCTGCCCGATGAGTACTGATCCCCCTCGCCCTCTTTGCCGTTAGCTGAAGGCGACTTCCCCTCCGGAGTTTTATCGTTTTTATGATCCTTTTGAAACTCTAGCTCCTCGTCCTTCCAGCATCTGAACGCGCTATTTTGGCTGCGGAGCAGCGTGCTTTTAGACGCTTCCAATGCGCCTTTTTTAGTATCGATTCCAGCTTCATTCGCCGGCTCCAAATTAGTTTCTGGTGCGGGAACGGCTATGTCTCGTCTCCGAGAGTCGCTCTTGGTATCACATGAGCCGCTGTCCACGATGTCCCCTAATTCATCCACGCACATTATGGCGTAGTCAGAGCTGCTCTCTGAAAACTTGGAGGTCTGTCTGTGCAGCTCCCTGCTCCCCTTCCCCCTGTGGCTGTCGCTCTCCTGGTGCACAAAGCACGGGGAAGGCGTCTGATGCGGCTCACTTATCTCCCCTCTTTCCATCTTGCGCTCCTGCTCGAACTGCATCTTCTTAGAAATCACATTTTTGATCAGGCTCGAGGCGAATATGGCTTTCTTGTGTGTGTCTTCCATGGTTTTAGAGGGCGGCTTGCTAGCCCCTCTCCTCTGGCCGCTTGGCAAACTGTTGGTAACTTCATCTGTGGAACGTGATCCTGCAGCGTTTTGTGCAAAGTTAGTGCGCCTTTCTCCCTCAGACATTCCCGATTTGACATTGCAACAAAAATTAAGAGTCTCTGTGAGTCTAATCACCCCACTGTGGCCCTGACTGAATTTCCCCATCAGCGCTATTTTCTTTGTAGATGATGATGCGCTGTGAGGATTCCCATTCAGAGTGAAGATCTTGCTGGTGGGCGGTTTGATGCTTGCCAGTGCAATGTCCTTATAACCTTTATTGTCTATATTTTTGGCTATTTCTAATGAGGCCGAGTTTTGGGAAACAACACTTTGGTCCAGTCCCTGTGACATATTCATATTGCCATATTTCAGGTCGACAAACGTGGACCACCTGTTTATCCCTAGCCCATGCTCTGATGCAGAGGACTCACTGGAGGTGCTGAAATTAATGGCATCAAAGTAAGGATAAGCCAGGCTCTTGAAGGCTTTGGCTGTCAGGTTGCGCACCTCCTTGTCAGCGTCGTCCAGCTCGCTGACAGCGCTGGACGCACCGCTGGAATACCCGGTGACCTCTTTTCCCCTCAATTTGCGGCCAAAGTGTAAGCGTCCGGGCGCGGCTATGAAACACTTCGCCCTGTCACACAACGTGTCTGCCTTCCCATCAACTCCTCTAAACACATAGCGACTCATGTCTCCGGAGCGCCTGGCATGATAAATAATATTTCCCTGTTCTTGGATGTTGCTAGGGTCATTTATAGCTCGAGAAGTGGTTCTGATTGACAGGTGGATCTGTCCCGCACTGTTGCCACTGCACTGCTGCTGCGGGGGCTTTGACACACTCTCATCTGAGCTGGTGAACTTGGCCGCGTCGCACAGATCACTTTCAATTAGAGTGCTGACTGCTGCTGCTGCTGCTGCTGCGCCCAGAGAGCGAGGCTGGCGACCGTCCCCCCTCTCCTCCTCCGCTCCATCACCGTCAAAAGACGCGTAATCGACAAAAGAGTACACCTGGTTGTCATCCTCAATGTCCCAGCTGGCGGAGGAGCCCACCCCGACGTCGTAGTCCCCCTCATGGTCAGAAAGCTCCGAGAGCTGGATCTCGTGTGTTGTAATATAATGGGACTCGTCCTCCGTTACGCACGGGGCGCAGTCGTCCGAAAGCACCAAACTAACATCATCATCCTCCTCATAATCATCCGACTCACTTCTCCCGCTCATATAATTATCACTGCAGTGTAATTCCTCATCTCTTGATGGGTTTTTCTTGTCTTCTTTATTTGGCACCTCGGGCTGCGTTATGGCGTGCTCGATTTTGCCTCCTGGTTTGAGGCAATCCTCTGACCTTTCGTGAAGACAAGGAAGATCTGATGACGAGGATGGATCAGAGGGACCCTCCTTGACATCTTCTGCACATTTCCCAACTCCAGAATCCTCTTTCTTCTTAGTTTCAGTCTCAGTTTTAATCGCCAACTCATGGTTTGGTGCCGTTGGGCGCGGAGCTCCAGAGCCGCTGTTGTTAATAAGGACAGGCATTTGGTGTCTTACACCAAAGCGACAGTCTTTCTCCGGTTTTGCCCCGTCTGTGTTCACGTCTACTAAGTCCAAATCGACGTATTTGCTTTCGTCTTGCTTCTCCAGGGAAACCTCTTCTCCGTGCGCCAGTTTGTGGAGCAGATCTTTGACCCCCTGGATAGCGGCCGGCGTCTCCACACAGCTTTGCTCAGTCTTCATAGCTGAACCCTCCGGTTTAAGTTTACATTAGGTGTCTGACAGAAAAGAAACGGCAGAGATGGAGACCCCCCAGGATTCCTCAGTCCTTCAGGCAGAGATGGTGCCGCGCTCAAAGATCCGTGCCCGGTTAGGCACTCTGATGACACGGAAGCGCTCCAGACATTCCAGTTCAGTGCGGCATGAAGCCTAAAGCCGAGTATCTAAAAAGGACCAGAGACATTACTAACTACTGTCTAGGCCACACGGTTCTCAAGCCGGGGTTCGCGGACCAATAGGGGTCGTTGAGAGGAACCCCTGCAAAATTAGTTCATTAAATATGATCATTAATACTCTAAATGGTTGCCACCAACAGAACATCAACTCTTTATAATTTTGTAATGAATCATAACTAGTGAGGTTCATAAATCCACTCACTTTGCCCAATTATATGGACTGTGTCATTATAACATTCGTTAAATAACAAAAGTTCTGGTTTATTTCTTACTAAAAATAAAAGTTATTAGTGAACACTGGTAGCTGGACAGTAAGTACATTTACTGTATTTCAGTACAATATTGAGGTACTTGTACTTTAGTATTATTTAGTAGTATTTCCATTTGATGCTAATTTATACTTCTACTCCATTTATCCTTTATATTTTAGAGGGAAACATTGTACTTTTTACTCCATTACATTTACCTGACAGCTGTAGTTACTTTTCAAGATTCTTTTATAAAACATGTGATCAGCTTCTTAAAAAGGGTTAGGGTTAGGCTTCTCTTCAATTTTAGTCTGTAACTGAGTCCTATTATTTATTTTCAAAAAGTGAAAAAATGGGTCAATGCAGTAAGAATTTTCTAACCTGTTTTCATTTCAAATCAACTTGTTTCAAATAGTTTCTAAAGTTTCATGAGTCTTGATTTCAGTGCAGCATCTTGCCTATTATTTCCTGTTTCAATATACAGGGACACATTTTAGTTTAAAATGGATTAAAATTAAAAATGAGTTTAAATCTTTTTTTTTCCCACCTGTTTTAAGAAAATAAGAACTTGTTTATAGACAGACATTTCTTTATAAGACTGGGGTTTTTGCAGTTATAGATAAACTTTGACAAATTACAACATTAAAGGAATGGTTCACCATTTTGCTGAACTATTCCTTTAATCCATTACATGCAATTACATGTTAATGCATCTGTAATAATAATCATATAACTGTGAACGGGGTCATTCTACTTTTGATACTCTAAGTACATTTTTCTGTGAATACTTCTGTGCTTTTACTGAAGTAACATTTTGAATGTAAGAATTTTACCTGTAAGAAATATTGAAGTATTGCTGCTTTTACTAAAGCTAATGATGTGAATACATCTTCCTCCATGGCTGGTAAATAATCACATTTACCAGATTTCCTCAGACTGAAGTGTGGAGCATAAAACATTTTAACATCCCCACTTAATGGCCATGTAACTATGTGCCTATAAAAGCTCGATTAGATTGGTTTCCTTCAACAAATCGTATCAAATCTGGTCTAATGAAGCCAGCTGTCGGCCCCATTTGTGCCTGACCAACAGAAAACATCTCCATGCAGACAGACGGCTCTCTGGCTGTTTTTAAAAATACACGTCAAGCTCAAATATAGGCACTGTGACAAAATGTGAAAACTGCAGCTATGTTAGACAGGAGGGAATGTATGCAGGGTTTTTTGACACCTCAGATGAAGGCTGTCTGGCAGATAAACACCCGAGTGACAACAACTCAGCAACAACACACCCCCATGAGGAGTGAGCCCCTGTGCACGTTTGACTGCTGAAGCTCTCCGGAGTTAGGGTTTGTCAGTGGGGTCCAGTCTGGGGTCCAGTCCACCAAAGCATAAATAGATCACATTTAATATTGTTGTCATTTACTTTCAGGTTTGGTTCCTGATGTTTTAGCAGAGCTTTGACATCAAAACATATCCGGGAAACCTCATGGCTACTGAAATAGCTGTAAAAAACAAAGGTCAGGTAGCAGGGCAAAGTCACATATGCACATGTGTAATGAGTATGTCTTTTTATTATAAATTCTACAAACAAACCCAGAAGAATTCAGGCACTATGTGCTGAAACATTGATTTATGGAATTACAAATCAAAAGATGAAGAAGATCTGTCCTCCAGAGATGCAGAAGACATTATACACCTGTTTTCACAGGCTGAATAGTACTAACCATGACGGGTAAAGTGACCTTGACTTGTACAATCAGCAGAGTGCCCCTTTAAATGCTTCATATTACACTGGGATGGTCTTTATCTCTAAACAAATGGGGGAAAAAGGAGGATGGAGGAGGAAATAAGAGAAACTGTAGGTTTGAGGGAGCTTTACTAACACCACAAAGGTGCTCTGACCGAGGACTTAATGTGCTGTATCCAATTTCTCCTCCGTGTTCCACCACTTCATTGTAGCTCCCCAGTGAGAGAGAAATATTCAAATACCAGATGTAACAGTGTATCATACGAGCCTTGTTTATTGTTTTATTCAAATTTCCCGTAACAAAACTACCAACATACACATTTACCCCAAATTTCAACCTCACAGTTGGTATCTTTTCTAAAACTCTGGCATGCCCAGTAGAATTTCAAACATCTTGTTAAAGCTCACAGTGTTCATGAAACTGAAAGAATTAAAGCGCACAAAAACACATGGCATCAAGGTGAATCTTCAGCACCACAGACAGCTCATCTTTTGTAGTTCCACTGCAGGCTAAAATACAAATTTTAAAGGGCCAGCACACGCACACACACACTGTTTCCAGTTATTCTGGCTGAACAGATCTCTGCACAGGTTGAAGCTGGGCGGAGATATGCCTGGGGGTTTGTGATGTCACACACAGAATAAAAAAGCCACAAGTTGTCCAGCTCTGACAGTTGAAGCAAAACCAAGAGTAAGATGTTAATCAAGGACAGCCTGCACACACTGTCGGATAAAAAGAAGTCCAGCTTGATGATACACATTTACTTTTTGTATAACATACCAACTTATAATAAAGTTTTTCACAACAACACTCATAGCCTAAAGTTACAGTGAAACCTCCGAAATAAGTGAAAACACCTGTGCGTGTTTTTAAATTAGTAAATGCCACAACAAAGCAAAAATCAGGACAGCCAACAAACGGTCCAACAAACATCACAGATAAATGACAACAATCCTTTTCACTTCTTTTGAGATATACTGCAAAGCCCTCAGCTGTATTGAGCATCTTGCTGCTGTACATTCCAGATTTACTTTAGTAATTACATTATTTATTCAAAGATATTGCATGCAGATAACAAGAACAATCCTGGATTCACCTTCTATTTTCTTTTTTCTATGGGGGGTGTGGGGGTGAAGTAAAACTAGAAAATAACACTCTCCATTATATTAAAGGAGAGGTTCACACTTTTTCAAGTCTTTCTTAAAACAATAGTCAGGTGTCCAGATGCATACTGACACAGTTACCTGTTACATGCTGTAATCATTCCTCCTGTTCATACTATAGACATGAAGAAAGTCCTTCCTAATGCAATTTAATGACGGGGACAAAATCCACAGTCCTCATTTTGTGCAAAAATGTATCCAAATCTTATCTAAAGCTAACATGAGGCTTTAGCTGTCCAAGTTAGACAAATCAAGTGGATATATTCTAAAGTTACATTCTTTGTAGTATAATATTCCCACTTTGTGTTTTCTGTTGAGCTGCAGTGGACGGATAGTAACAAAAAGATGGAACATTTTATACTAAAAAGACTTTGGAAGATATCCACTTGACTTGTCTAACTTGGACAGCTGAAGTGCCATATTAGCTTCAGATAAAAATCTTTCATGGAGGATGGGTTTTGTCCCCCATCACTTACATTGAAAGCACATTAGGAAGGGATCTTTTAATGGCCTGTATGAACAGGAGGAATGATTACAGCAAGCAAGACCTGTTTCAATGTTCAAGTGGCCACTTGACCATTGTTTTAAGACAGACCTGAAAAAATGTGAACCTATCCTTTAACTTCAGATTGATATGAGAACCATCATTATAGAGACATAGACAAGGATTAGGATAATAGGCAGTTTTCCTGAGATCAGCTAACACTCTGTTAACAAGTTGAACACTCCCAGAACATATGAAGAAACCTTCCTGCAGAGTAACACAGAGGACAGATGTAGCTGGGTTGAAATTTCATCTGGAATCTCTTGCAGGGTGTAGTGCATGCTCTGTGAATAACTTTAAAATGAATAAGTATGAGTTGGTTTTTATATGTTATATTAAGATTTGACCATCTATGAACCCAATCAG
The DNA here is from genome assembly GCA_008360985.2 of Macquaria ambigua. Classification (NCBI taxonomy): domain Eukaryota; kingdom Metazoa; phylum Chordata; class Actinopteri; order Centrarchiformes; family Percichthyidae; genus Macquaria; species Macquaria ambigua. Next base: position 113,197 of record VMKM01000334.1, read on the forward strand.
GCTCTTAATTCAAATGTTGTAACTCCTGGTTTCATAATGTTGTAACTGGAGGAGGCTTTTACAATATGTTCAATAAACGTCTTGTAGATCACATGGGCCAAAACTATGAGTGTTTAATCCAATCTAATATTAGATGAGATCAAAATATTGTTTGACATGTTTTTCCTACAAATGCCTCCTAGAAGTGGAAGCTCCAACTACAACATTCAGGCCCATTGGATACAGGTCCTGAGAAAAAAGATCTGGCTTATAAGAGCTCTATATCCAAAAACACAAGGTTGATCAGAACGGTGAGACTGAACCAAAACATTAAGCTAAAAGAGGCTAAAGAGCTCAGTAGAATGGAGGGGAATTACATAGTTATAGTGATAATTCTCACTATGAGTGACCCCCTTCACATTACACATAGTCATATGATCCATTGTTAATATAAAAATATTGGTAAGTGCAGCTTTAACTACAATTTCCACCATTTCTTCTAAAAACAAAAACCTGTGCTACCAGCTACATTGAAAAAGAACAATATCTAAGAAAGCATACAGTACATTAGAAGGAAGGTGTAAAACTACAGTATGCTATCAGAAACACTTAGAGACTACAGAAGGTCTAATCAGGCAAAATAAGTGAGTTACTACACCTGTGTGGGTGGACCATGGGTGTACAGGGGCTTTTCTTTTACAACCTAGTGCTTTTAAAGTGCTTCTCCTATAAAAATGGTGGCTCCAATTATTTAAACTATAAACCAAAAAGTGGAATCAAAAAAGAAAAATCAAAAAATTCATAAAATCAACTACTTGGATGAAAGATTTCACTGTAACAATTTGTTTCTCAAGGGGGTTTTTCAAAACATTTCAAAAGACATTTTCATTATTTTAACAGGGTTGTTTGAAACCAAATCAAGTAGTTTCCAAAATTAAAAAAAACAGTTTAAAGTCCCTATGTGTAGGGTTTAAGAAAATTTCTGACTTTACGAACTCCTAATGTTACCATCAAAAAAGACACTATAGCAAACCTCCACCCCCCCAAAAAAACAACTCTAACTCAGGGGCACATTAAAGCTGCATTTATGGGTTTGGGAAAGTTAGCAAACAGTTGCTTATTTACACATCCAGCAGTTGCAGAGCAACATAAGCATTCATTTGAAGTCCTGTTTGTGTCACCTGATGAATGTAAGTGTAATAATCCCTCTCTGTTAGCTCTATGTTTGGTCTCCACCAACTCCTGAGAAAAATATCTGGCTCTTTAGCTGCTAAATGCTCCACTATGTTCACCAGCTAGTCTCTTAACTGTGTCTGTCTGCTGTTTGGTGCTGAGCAGGTAGTGGACAGTGGCTTTATCTGAGCTTTTTACTGAAAACAGCTCCCTGCTGCTGGAAATGAGTTTGATAAGAGCAGTGAAAGTGAACCACAACAGTAAAGCTGTGGGCCGTAAAACCAAAACAATGAGGTAAAAGAAGCTAAAAAGCTCTGTAGAGCTGAGGAAACTGCAGAGTTGGTGATAATTCTCTGTGGGTTCTTCACTATGTGCTACACCTTTCACTTTACACATAGTCATGTGATCCATCATGAATATAAAATATTGATTAGGGCAGCTTTAACTACAACAATTTTCATCAGTAGTGTCTAGTTTTTCTGGATGAGACATAGATATATAAGTGAGTAGAATCACCACTGTAGCTTACTGTAGAACTCAGCCAGCGTCAGGGAGACCAGTCTAATTGGAATGAATAACTGCGCATGCTGATGGTTGGCTGGCAGGAACCCTGAACTCACCACCAGGCTATGAGCGGGGTTGTGATGTCTGCTGTTGGTAGGCAACAACAGACTCTCCCTGACCCCCTGCCAGCAGTGTAATACAGTAGATACTGAGTGGGAAACCAGAGATGACCCTGAGCTTAACTGGGTGAAACTCTGCCCTACTTGTGTCAAAGAGTGCGATACAAGTATCCAACCCATATCCTACACCAATATGAGCTGATAGTAATGTTGAAAAGAAGCATGTGGTTTTATAACTGCAGGTATTCTATGCTGCAGATTTGACTGTCTCAGTATTTTTATTCTCAGGTGTCAGCTTTCTGTTGATGCTGCCAAAATGATGATTATTTTGGCAATTAAGATCAATCCAATTTTATTTGAGGTACATTCAGAATGCAGGTGTAATGGCTCAAATCAGCTATTGACAATAGTTCAAGTCTTACCAACTGGGAAGTTGACAGTTGGCTATTGGTTTGTGGTGATATGATTAATGGTAATGTTGTTAGGGAAGACTGAAATATGCACCGTTACAGCACAGTGTCAACTGACATGATAAAGGTCATCATCATCTCTGTCCAACAACTTTTTATTTGTGTGTATCTTTGTAGTCTTGACTCATACAAATGAAGATAACATTCGGACACATTCGGTCTCTGCTCAAAGGCTCCGAGGTGATGCAGGGGTTTGGTTTCAGAAGTGGAGGGACACATGAAGTCAGAGGTTCTTCAACAACAATAAAAAAAAAAGAATTTAAATATGTGAATGCCATTTCCTGTGTTTATATATTTATGTCAATCTAGGGAATAACATATTATAATGGAATTGTTATCAGGCTTTCCAAATGAATAGCAGTCAAATAAAAATGATGCTGATGCTTTATGATAGATACATATTGTATTTGCATCACTGTCCTTGTCCACATGCCTTATCTTTGATTGATGTTCAGGTGTGTTTAGAAGAATACTGACATTAAATAATAACATACATTAAGTTATTTTTAACTGGAAAAACGTTCAGATGAGTCTGAAGTATTTTTAGACCCTGAGTAGGGTCTGCAGGTCTTCCTCTCAGGCTGCAGGTACAGCCTCCACCAATCAGAGCATAGGGCAGTAGCCTTTATGTAGCCTGAAAATAGGATTTTGAAAAGTGAGAGGGACATCGACCCCCAGTTGTAGGCTTGGCACTATACTGCTTCTAACAACTCAGCAGAAATACCTGCTGATTCATTTCAATGAGGCAAAGGCAATTAGCTGCATCAGTTTCTGATTGAGATATTTCTGCTTGTGATCTGTATCATAATTAGGGTATCATAAGTATTATTGCTACAGGTTTATGAGATCTTGCAAAACAGCAATTTTTCCATGTTTTTACAGATAATGTTGGGAATAAAGAAATTACACAAGCTGAACAAAACTCTAAGTATTAACTGCAATTAGTTATATGACATTTTCAGTAAAATATCAAGTTATCAATGAGATTTTCTTACGAAACTATCTGCTAACTAGGCGAGTGAACCTATACACATGTAAGCCTACCTATACAGACCTATAAGAAATATTAGAAAAATTTAAACTATAAAGGCAATTTCAGCTGTAATTTTCATGCGGATAAAAATGAGCTCATCAGCTAACTCCGGCACATTTACACTGATGTGTAAACTGAAATGGTCATGTGCATTGTCCCTGGTAAATAAATAAATAAAATAACCGGAGTTTTACGTACATTACTGCCACTTAACCATGGATGTATTTTCTTGAACCAAATGCATAACTGCAATGCATTTTGGGTGATATACACCTGAAGTGACCATCTTTGATGACTCGCTCCCTCAGCCCTCCGAGGGTCCATCTCACCAAGTTCACTTCAGTTTTTCAGACAAATGGAGCAACACTTATGATGGCGGTGGGGATTCCCCCGAGGGCAAGTCAACGAGGGCATGTTGAATGTCTAATGAAACGCAGCCTTAGTTTTAAACTGTATTATTTCAGCTGATACTGTGTGTATGTGGTGCATATGCCGAAATTAATTTGTGTTTAATCAAACTACCACACAGCAAACCTGGTGCCAGGAATAATGTAGACATAATGTAGACAATGCACAGTGAGGGGGTACAAAGGGGGGTTAATAGGGGCCTAGCAGCTCATTTTGCCCCTGGGCCTCCAAGCAGGTTAATCCAGCCCTGCCACAGTGAATACATAATGTGAAATATCTATGAAAATATGACCTCAGCAAAAATTCTAAAATGCATGTTAATGTTTGCAGAGCGAACATAGCCTTCCAGACACATGGTTGCATTCCAGTTTTGCACCATATATCCAAAAAGTCCACGAGGCAAAAGAAAAAGACTTTAGCAGCAGCTTCTTCTTGTTCAAACTGATTACTAATCCTCAGATTTGTGTCACATGTGTAGGAATGAAACCAGAAATGGGACACTCAGCTGCCCTGTTACTGTAGCCTCAGTCTGGCTTAAATGTAAGAGTTTTGTAAAGGAGTATTGTATAGGAGTTTTCCCCAAACTAATTCATCTCCAGATTTGCCCTCCTAGACAAATTTTTTAAACTGTCTGCTGGCTCAAACAGTATGAGAACCTCAGTTGTTGCTCCAAACATTGACTGGAGCAGAATTACTGTAAACCCAGCCGCACAACAGGATATATTTAGAGTACTATTTTAGTGAGACGGCCTGGTGACTGCAGGTCTTGAGGAGATACAGTTACTTCTGGAGTCCACATTAAAACAGCACGCGGTCAATCATGTCGGACCATTAGTCAAAAAGGATTAAGCAGGCGTCATAAGTGGTTAACGAGGAGAGTGCAGCCTTCCTTTCATACACCCACAACTGTAATTAGTGCAGTCCTTGTCACAGTCTACAGTATATCTCCATAGCAGCAAGCAGAAATAACTGCACATCATTAACACTTAGGTCATATATGTAATATACTGTTTCGAGCTCTGGGAAGTCATGAAATAACTTGTAATAACTATCTGTCTCACGGCAAAGCTAGACGTCTTCTTTAGAGACATCTTCTTTAGACTGAGTCACTAATAGAGACTCATTCAGACACTTCCATTTATCTTCATGAGTCATGATCAAAGGGCTGCTCTGCTGATTTTACACATGAAGATCAGTTTACTGATCACAAGGAGTACTGCTCAGTCTGTGGAAATAGTTGTATAATGTCTTCTGCGGCTCTGGAGGAGTCTGGAGGGTGCTTTCAGGCCGCCAGCCGAGATGTTCTGTATTTTGAATCGACAGCAGCAGGGTGCAATGGCTACCTCCAATCCTACCAGCCTGTACACCACAGGCTGCTGCTATTCAGCTACTGAAATCTCATCACACAGCTAAATAGAACTGGTTGTAGCTTAAAATAGATGCATTCTGGCTAGCATTAATATAGCAAGAATTGCTAACTAGTGTCATAAACATTGTTAATTGTCCCAGATAATCAGACTTTGAAGCTGATGTTGCTCCAATACCGTTTCTCTTGTCTCAATTTGCATTCTTCCGTGCTTACACTTGTTTTAAGATCATTAGTGCGTTCACACTGACATTATGGCAAAATGCAGTGCACCATGAGTAACCCAGATGGTGTACTCACAACGGTCAGAAAGTGGAGTGTGAAATTTTGGCGGGTGACAATCGCGGTCAAAAGTTGGCAATAATGTTCCACCCGGCTGCAATTCATCATTAAAAAGCAGAAGAAGAAGAAGAAGAGGTCAAATGTTGCGATCGTCATTTCCGGTAAGTGCACAACGGCCGTGTTTGATTTGAGACAACACTGCCCTGTTGAAATGCACGCACTACGCAAGTAAGTACCTAGTGTACACAGTGTATTACATGGAAGTGTACTAACGGAAGAATCCAAATTGAGAGACAGCATTTGTCTCCATCCATGGAGGTTAACCTCAACCAATTCAATTCTTTCAGACTCAAACAAAGACTCCATCTTGCTATCATGGACCGATATGAGGAGCAGATGACTGACTCCACAGCAGTGGCAGAAAGGTCATAACATACAGCGTGCGGTCCGCTGCAGGGTTCTTGAGTGCAGTGCAGCATTTGATACAGAAAATGAGCTGTAATTTTAGAGAGGATGTGATAGTGCTAACAACTAGCCGAGGTCCTGAGACCTTATAGCCAGACTAATCTGTTTTCCATCTGTCACTAACCTTTCATCAGCACAGAGAGGGGGCAGAGATGTGTTCATATCCATCATGTGCTCTTGACTCTAGACGTGACTATAAACTGCCAATAAGTGTAATTATGAATGTCCATCTGTGTAAGCCCTGTGATGGACTAGAAGTCTGTCCATTTGTCTTTGCCTTTCTCTCAATGCATGCTGGAACCGTCTGCCGTCCTCCACCGCCCTCAGAAGGAATGCATTGATGGAATACAAGATTTCATTACCTGGGAGCTCCACTGCATATAGTGAGGGTATCCAAATCATAGAGCGGAGATTGAGAGAACATGAGAGGGAGCTCATCTTCAACATGTCAGTTTTTACATTTAATGTTGCTTCTGACCCCTGAAAAACCTTAAAGGTTCTTGCATAGTGAGCCAAATTAAAAGGTGCTAGCTTAGCCTAGCTTAGCATAAAGACTGGAATCCATACACAAACAGAAATGTAAAAATGAAAAAAAAAGTGTGTCGTCACAGTGAGGCAACCAAGTTCATCCAGAAATAGTCCCAGCGCATAACTCCCCCTAAAACCACAAACTCGTAGTTTTTCCTTTTTTTTCCTTTTTGTGTGTGCGTGTGTTTTATTTAACAAACAAGACACAACATGTTCATGAGTGAGCTTCAGAGGTGTTGGTAGGTGGATTTTTGAGCTTTGGACAGAGCCAGGCTAGCAGTTTCCCCCTGCTTCCAGTCTTTATGCTAAGCTAGGCTAACCACGTCCCGACTCTAGCTTTGTCACACAAATCAGTGTCACCGTTCTCATTAGTTTATACTAATTATACCAAGGCATTCATATAGCCATTGCTGACAGTGCTGTGATCCCACCTTTAAAAAGTAAGAAAAACACAATGATTTAGTCTTCTGACAAATATACTGAAATGGTATCATAACCTAAAAATACCTCACAGTATATGAAAATGAGGTGAAAATGAACAGAGCTGATAATGTTTTTTCAGGGAGAAATAGACACTTGCATTGTATTTTTTATATTTTATGAAGTGTCATATGAAAGGTAAGTCATACTGATAACCAGAGCAGACATGTAATGTCCCTCCTCTCCACCCTCCATGACCTTTGACCCAGGGAAACTTTTCTGCCACCCACACACTGAGGGATAACACAGAATACACATGCGTGCATACTGTGCTCTCAACTATTGCAACCAGGTTTGTAGAGCAGGCTGAGATCAGCTGTTGTATAAAGTTTCCTGTATTTCCTGCTGCAGTAAACACAGACATGATGCTGGAGGAAAGGCTCCACCAACTGATAAAAAAACTGTTTAGTAACTCTTTACTGTCAGTTTTATGACCTTCGCTGAAAGCTTGTTGTTTTTAAATCATCTGTTTTTGTCTTGTGCTGCATGAATGAATTTGGACTGAATCTGATGTCTGCAGGATGAATGTATTCTTTCCACCACTAGAGAGCAGTGCATACTGCAACCGGCACTACTATATGTTTGTCAATCCATGAAAGACTGAAAATACAGAAATGTTTTATTGTTTTTTACCATAACGCCAAATTATAACCACAAAAGTACAATAAATAACATAAATATGATAAATCAACAATTACAACACCAATGTACAGTCATTTGAGTAAATGCACACACACACACACACACACACACACACACACACACACACACAGTATGTTACATATTGAATTAAGGCTTAAGTACACTATGCAGCTGCTTACAGTCACCACAACAACAATAAAGTCAGTGCCACGCTGTTGCACTGGGTGACATGTTCCTTCATCACCATGAACACACACACTGCCCCAAATACTCACTAGAGCACCAAATGTGGATTAATTCGCTGCTGAAAATAGTCCCCAACTAATGCACTATTTCCTCCTGTTTGATAAAAACTATAGTGAGCACCTGTTTTAGGAAATGACTGAGCCTTTTTTTAATTACAATACAACAATATATTTCTGAGTTCTGTTTTTAAATTAAATTATTAAATTAAATGTATGTCTTCAGTAGGAACCAATGGGGTGGAGCTGAGAGCCACAGACAGGGTAGGGAAGTCAAAGTATTGAGAGCTGGACTGACACACATTGTTGCTTTTGGCAGAATATAGAATACCATCATCCTCATCATTTAAACAGGTTAACGTATCTGCACATTTTCACCTTGGAAAGTCAATTTTTAACCTGTTAAGCTGTTGTTTATCTAACATGTAATGTGTGCTGTTGTGCAACAGTTCAGTAAGCCACTGATGTGTTTCATTGTTGTTTATAATATTTCTATGTGTCAGTATACAAATACAACAGTGGTATGTCAAGAATTTACACTGCTTCACTTTCCCCATAAAGTACCGTTTTGGTTGTGAGACATGAGACAGTTGGTGTTGGAGTTTGACTCATTCCTGCTGCTAATCCTAACATTCTAGACGTGTACTGTGTGTGCGGCTCATTGTTCTCCTGCTGCTCCTTCTCTCCTGAGCCGTGTCGACACACAGTCAGTTCGTAGTTTTCTGTGAGGGGGCTGGCTCTCTGACTTCAGACTCACACATGAAATGTCCACTTCCTACTTGCTGTAAAGTAAAAAACAATCAGCCTGAGGAAGCACTACAAAATGCAAATATTGCATCATGGTTCTGCTTGCAGTCCTGAAGAAGGATGAAGTAAGAGGCGGGTCTCTGTTTACCGGGAGAAAACTGCTGCAAGGAGCCACAAACTGCACCTGGAAAAATGATTCCTCTCAAACTCAGACGGGCATTATGATCAGCTCCTCTTAGCTGCAACACAAGGACCACAAGAAGACCTCAGAAGAAGAATGTGAGTGAGTACTGAGAGAGTTTTTCAGCAGTGTCCGAGCTCTCGCTGTGGAAGAAATGTTCTGTATTTACAGGGCGTGCTGAGGCTAATCATATACAAAGCTTGATTTACTGTCATCTTTCCAAGCATTAACAGCTGAAGTGAAGTGTAAAGAAAGCTTAGAGTTCAAATATATCTGAGAGTGGTACTTATTATGCAGTTTTTATATCCAAGATGAGCTCATAAAACTACCCAGGGTGAAAGATAGAACTGTTTTCTTTAAGTTATTATTATTTTAGCAGTCAGTCTATATTACTAGCAACTATATAGAGTTATAGAGTAATTCATATAATATTAGTTACGTTAGGCACTGAGCAAGAAAACATTCCTTGGAGGTCATATTATTCCAAGGTATATAAAGGGATCCATAGACTAGCTCTAATAGCTCTGATAAAGCCACTGTCCACTACCTGCTCAGCAGCAAACAGCAGACAGACACAGTTAGAGACTAGCTGGTGAACATAAAAACACCAAAAACAGAGCTAACAGAGAGGAAATATTAGCTTTGACCTGATTCATCAGGTGACACAAACACCACTCTAAATGAATGCTAATGTTGCTCTGTCTGCTGGATGTGTAAATAAGCAACTGTTTGCTAACACATTGACTATACTTGTACAACTTGTTTTGCCAAAAAAAAGTTATTAATGCTCCTTTAAGTAATCCCTTGGATGAAGACTTTCAGTTTGAATCCAGCCACTTGATTTGAGTACTTCCTCCACCACGTGTCCCGGGGGCGGTTGAAGGGTTTCTGGGCCACACCGCCGACCTGAGAAGCGCGTGTGCGTCGCGGAACCTCTTGCATTTCATTTGGCGCCCATGTTAACAGGTTAGAGCAGCCGCACAGCCCGCGTGAGACGTCTCACGCACGTCTCACGCGCGTCTTCAGCGCGGCTCATCAAGAGACTCGGCGTCTCGCCTATTTTTTCCGCTTGACGCGCGCGGTTCTCAGCAAAAGTACACAGTGAAATTGATCTGTTGATAGTCATATTGACATCAAACCAGCAGCATCACACCTTTCAGTTTCAATATCGATATCTGTAGAACATGTCACAGACGTGAAAAAATCGAAACAAAACTTTAACTCCCCAGTTACAATTGAGCACAAGCCTCTTAACCTTTTTCTGTCTGAACTAAATATAAATGAAATGTATCATGAAATGAAATGAAACATTCTATTATTGATGGCCATTATCAAAGACACACGTGTACCAGACGCAGCAGTTCAGCCAGGTAGCCCTCAGGCGCTGCTCAGGTCGGGGGTGTGGCCAGACCATATATAGTCCTAGTGGGTTGCACTGGCGCTTGCGTGGGTACTACAGTTCTCTGACGAGCTTTTATAGGTGACTTAAAAAGCACCAGGTATCCTCAAGTGAGAAGTAATTGAATTCCCTTGCAGTGATGGAAGAAGTAGCCACATCCTCTATAAGTAAAAGTACCAGTGCAATAATGTAAATACCCCCACGAGTAAAAGTCCTGCACGCAAAACTGTACTTAAGTAAAAGTACTGAAGTATTAACAGCAAAATGTACTTCTCTTACAGGCTCAGCTTCAGGCTTGTCTACATTTTCTCGTATAACCTACTCCAGTTCTGTGGACACACATGGATACTGGCTAATACCATAGCCAGGTTTCTCACATTTGGTCAAGGTAAGGTTTATCAGAGCAAACCATGAAGTTTCAGATTCCAGCTAATCAGAGTACTGTGAAATATGGATTTGCATATGAAGCTTTTTAAACTCTTTGAAAGAGCAGCTCTTTAAATCATTATTGGTTTTAAGTCAGGAGAGGAGGCATATGTTAGTCTGATAAATTACCATATTTCTCTTTGCAGATGCCTTAGCAGACACATTTTACTCTGTTGGCTTTGTGATGAGTCTGTGCCAGCTGCTCTCCATCCTGGAGCTTTTCCATATCGCAGATGGGATTGAGAAAGCCAGACTCCTTCCTCGCTTCGTCCAAGTGTGTATCGCAGCTCAACCTACTGATGGAATTTCATTTTTAATAAGTATTAAGTTATAAAATGCTTAAATATGTAATCATGAGCTCTTTATCCTTGCTGGATTGGTTGGTGCATGCCATCTGTTTTTCAGGTTATGGAGAAGAACCTCCTGCTGATCATGGTCATCATGCTGGAGGAGATCCAGAGTAAACCAGTCGTGTGTGTACAGTTGTTCTTGTGGAACATTCTGGACCTCCTACGGTATGCACTGTCGTGGAAAAACTGCCTTTACTCTTATGTTGAACAAAACGCAAGAAACACTTACAGATCGTTGACAAAAATATATTGTACAATAGGAGATCAGCCATCTATCTCTTAGAGAAGATACAAGAATACAGCTTTTATAGTATTCTGGAGACAAAGAAACTCTTTTCCATTGGTCAGTGTTACATGTTATATAAGTTTGGACCTAAAGAATTTACCAACCCATAACAGACTCCACAAGTTACAGTCTGCCGAGCAGAAAACGTTTCCATATAAGGACCTGTATTCCACCATATAGCTGACCTTTTTGACCTTATTTATACAAGAGTCACGTTGCTCAGCATACACATATAAAAACCTGAAGACACGAAACTAGGTAAGAGTTCAAGACTGGAGACAAGAATATAACTAGAATTATTAACTAATTAAAGTCAATACACAAGCATATAATTACTAAATATTAAGTATACAAACAAATGATTATGAATAGATGATTAACGTGTGAATAAATGATAAGTTATGAGCTCACAACAAAGTTTACTTTCACAGCACATCACTTACTTGTCTCTTCATTTCACTTCATCCATCCTGTTTGCACTTTTTGCGATAGAAGGCAAATTTCAGGTCTTACACTAACGCAGGAGCTGCACTCCTGTCTATTTACTTCACAGATATTCTTTACATGGCAAAAATATTGTTTGTTTTGAAGTCAGTTGGTGTCATTTATCTGTCAAATAGTCCAAAGCAAGATGTCTCGACAATTAGGCAGTTCAATATTCATGGTCTTCAGAGGAGGAATTCATCTCATTTTTGGACACATCATGGTATTTTATTTTATTGTGCAAAATCATCCATATTGTAGCCTCTAGACACGGCCGGATTAACCTGTTATTGGGCCCGTATCAACCCCACCCACACAAAATTAAGAAAACACAATACAAACTAAAATACAGTCATTAAGGTGTTAAAATAGATTTTTACCACCTCCTTCTTTGTTGATATTGCACAGTAGTCATGCCTATTCCCTAACAAATCTACAATTAATCAAATTACTAAAAGCCAAGTGCCTGAGGTTTTTGGGCCCCTTGGTTGTTGCCCATTTTGCTAGCTTGGTAGTCCAGCCCTGCAGTAAATGCTCCCTTTGTGAAGCTTCTAATATTCAGGTTTTGGTGACATTGGGTCAGAGAGGAGTTGATTCCACACTATGGTCATTGGAAGTGTTGTATTACATTGAAATGCATTATACTGAAAGATATATACTGACGTTTTGTCCACCACTTCACCTTTACATACATGAGGAGGCATGCAGGCACAATATTAGAAACACCTCCTAATAATATACAATTCTAAAATAAGTCTAGATTTATTTCCAAAGAGATATAAAGGGAATTCATAATTCTTGGTCTTATTTTCAGAGTTTTGGCCATTATCTCTATCAGCAATAATAAATCACACTTCTACTCATCAAATTAATAGCTGAGATCTGGAAACGCAGAAACATCACTAAAAAGAAGTCCGACGGAGCAGAAACACCATCAGACTGGTTGTAAACAGGCCAACAGTGTCTGAACTCTAAACCAATTCATTTCGAGGAGAGTCCAGAGTAGTAATGTAGTCAGGAACTAAATACTATGACCTAAATAGAAAATACAACCTTTAAAAGTGATCACTAAAAAAAATCTTAAGCCTGAATCGATTTATTCTTTGGCTACTTGTGGCCCGTAAAACCAAAACAATGAACACAAAAAGGCTGCAAAGCCCTGTAGAGCTGAGGGAACTGCAGACTTGGTGATAATTCTCTGCAGGGTCATCACTAACAAGACACTTGCTTTACATCACAGAGTCATTTTATCCATTGTTAATATAAAAAATAGCAAAGATTAGCGCAGCTTTCAGATCAGCTGAGAAATGCTCAGGATGCCAAGATGCTAAAATTGGGGTTCAGGCACCGCTGAACTCCCCTCAGAGCTTGTAAAGAATCTGGCTGCAGAATTCTGAACTAACTGGTTGTTGAAGGCAGATTAAATATATCTAAATTGGCAGGTACATAGAGAGTTGCAGCAATATCATAGATTATAGTGAAAATGAGTGTGAGGAATAGTCTTTCTAAAAGATAGAGAGAACTGTGTAGTGTAAGTGTATTGGCGAACATGGGCATGTCTTACTATGATAAAAAAAAGGTTATGCTTACTAACTGATCCAATCAACTGTCAGTTAATGTGTAATAGTGTGCCATTATGTCCTTAGTTGGAAACCTCAGTTAATATTTTGATGTGTGTTGTTTGATGACAGATACCCACATGAGCTGCTGTGTGTCATGGATACACCCTCCATCGCCATGCTGTGGGCTCGCTACACGCTCTGGATCCCCTTATACATCCTGTCAGTGGCCACTGAAGGTGACGCAATCATTTCATTAACTTCAGTTTGACTATCACATTGTGAAACTGGCAGTTTTACAAAAGCAGACCAAATGGCTAAGCATGTTTCAGACTGCATCTCATGATATTTAGGATCATAAATGGGCAGTTACACTGTAGCTGACTTCACACATGCTGAACAATAGGAGCTGCTTTCATGTGTCAGAGATTGGTATTGCATAACGGAAGTATTGTGAGCATACAGGAAATTAGTTGGCAAAGCAGAGCCGATGATAAAATGTCAGGAAGTGTGTGAGGAAAGTACATTCCAGCCTCTGCTGAGTGCGTGTGACAGAACACGCTACAGACAGCTGTGAAGCTCTAGTATATCAGTAACACCCAGGCAGTGGTCAGATAACTACTCCAACTGGCAGAGTGCGTGTCCTTGCAAAACACCACATCCACTCTTACTTCGCCAGGAAATGTTCTTTATTGGACTGCAGCAGAATGTTTTATAAGAATCCTTTAGACAGGTTCTCATCTGGGCCGTAAAGAACATCCTAAACCATTTCCATTTCTGCTGCGGCATGAGTGTTTTATTGTCTTCCTCAGGTGTCACCATATACCAGGCCCTGCCTTATGTTGAGACAACAACACCAAACTCATCCCTGTTGAATTCCACAGTGTCAACACACATTCACATCCCCTTCCTCCTGATGGTCTGCCTGCCTGTTCTTGCTCTTGGTAAGATGAGTTAGCCAATGTTCAGACTGAAAACAGCACTGTGTTGGACTGCATTGGTGCAGACAGTTTGAGTAGCAGACCCAAGAGTTCAAAGGCTTATCCAAAACGCTGCACAGCAGTTTATAATACTATGAGGAAGGATTTTATAATTCTAGAAAGCTATCACTGTCACATTTATTCTATCTTTTGTCAAGATAATCGCCAGATAAACTACAGAAATATGGTGATCTAGCAGGAATGATTTTTGCCCAGTGACCCTGCGGTCTTTTGCCAAATGTGTCAGAGGCAGCACCTGCGCTGTGGAAACGCAGCAGTCCCATTGAGATGAATGACGGGGCTGTTATTCTCACGCAGTGCTATCATCTGTAATGTTTTACTAATCTCTATAAACAGATTCTGCATATGAATGCAGATCTGTAGGCAAGGGACAAGATGTTGGTATCGGAAGCGTTCTGGTTTCTGTTTGTAGTCTGTTTGTAGTGCGAGTAGTACTGGCCAATCACGTTTGAGCGGGCTTTGGTTGCATGCAGGTAAACAGTCCGTGTGGAGAGCAAAAGAGACGGAACGCATTGGCCGAAATGCAATCTCGGAACCCATCGGCTGTCGTAGATTAGCTTTTTTTTAAAAATCAATCTCAGAACCCTAGATATTAGCTTTTATTAACTTTTTGTAAATTTATCTGCATTCAAATCGTCGTCTAGCACCACCAGCAGGTTGACATTTTAATTTGTCCAATACTTACGTCCAAATACCTGCAAAACTAATGACATTCCCATCAGCCTCAGCTGTACTTTGTGTTTAGTGCTAATTAGCAAATGTTAGCATGCTAACACACTAAACAAAGACAGTGACAATGGTAAACATAAAACCTGCTACACATCAACGTGTTAGCATTCTCATTGTGAGCATATTAGCATGCTGATGTTAGTATTTAGCTCAAAGCCTCAGTACAGCCTCACTTACATGTTAATCAGTGAGCTTTAGAGGTGCCAAAGCCAGGCTAGCCGTTTCCCCCTGCTTCCAGTCTTTATGCTAAGCTAGGGTAACAGTCTCCAGGCTTCACCTCTGTACACATAGGCATGAGAGTGGTATCAGTCTGCTCATATCACTTTTGGAAAGAAAGCAAATAAGGGTATTTCCCAAACTGTAGAACTAGTCCTTCAAACTGATTGGGATTAAACCTTAAGCATTACACAAAAGAACCAGTAACTGTCAGTCCTGACTTGATCAAGAGGTTACTGGTATATTACTGAACTGGTAAGTCAGGCTGTAGTCAGACTGAAAGCTTTGCTGTGATCACAGCCTAACAAAGCCAGAAATCAGCGGTGTGTTTAGAATAATTGAGTTGTGGCTCATCATGCTGCAACATGTAGCAACTCCAACCAAAGACACTACACTTAGTTTACTACCAAACTATTTATTACCAGTACCTGTTCACACTATTTAGTTTATATCTACAGCATGTTTTATGTTGTGCAGCTGAATTTAGACTTTATATATTTAGACAATATCTGCACAAAGACAACTCTGTAATGACCATCTTTTTGCAGCTAATAGATTTTTGCCATAAATACAAAATGACTATAGACAAACAACAGTGCACACACTGTTTGGTTTTGTTCTGATTATCTAACTATAGTGTTGTCCTTTAGGGGCCTCTGTAACAGTCTGGCAACTGCTGAAGGAGAGACAACACCACCTGGAGAAATGGAACAAGAAGATGAAAAGGAAGTGATGCCTTAAAGACTGACCGTTTGGATGGTTCAAGTCTTTCAGGAACTTCCTCTGAAGTTTATATTTTTTGAAAAGACAATGGGAACTTTACCAATCAAAGTCTGTTAACTTTTTATATTCAGAGAGTTTGATGATCATCCAGACGTGTGATCATTCAAATCTATATCAAGAGCCACAAAATCAAATTCACACCATTAAATGTTTCCTGTATTTGATGAACTTTTAATGGGCATATATTGTTTTGACAGAGCACATTCCTCTTGACGTTGTCATTCCTGTATGTAATTGAAGTAGAGCTACAACAGCAGTGCAGTTTCTGCAGTGAGCCTCAGTCGTCTCCACACACTCAGAGCGAGCACTGTATGTCCACCATGTCCAACAGTCAGAGACAGGAAAGATGTAGCTTGTGTGTTAAAGCCCCAGACATGTTTTTGTAAAGAACCTCTGATTATGTTGCCATGGTAACAGTGTGTTGTGGCTCCCCTGGCTACCAGCCGTATGCTCTGGTCCACACGGCTTTCTTCTTGAACTCAGCGGAGGACTTCAGGGCCAACAGGGCAGCTGAAACGATCACATAAACCACTCTGAACATTTCCAGTTTACAATCAAACACAGTTTTCATTTCTGCCAAGAATGTTGTTTGCTCTGTAAACATGTATGATGTCAGTGTAAGAGAAAAGACTGTATGTTTCAGGTTCCACCTGTATGGGTTTCTGCTAGTCACTGCTAATACTGATCTTATTATGTTTCAAAAATACAGACGTCAGTGTTTCCTCCCCTGTGGAGTCTTTTAAACAGCTCTGTTTATGTTCAGTTTCTCACCAAAACCCATTGTGTATATCTTGGACGCCTAACAAACATGGTGAATGCATAAAACATTTACAAAGACCAATTTGTGTATATTTTGAAACTTGCATGGTCTAACATCATGGATGTAATATGAGAACTGGACACCAGACTCCACGATGGCGTCATCTCATTCCAATGGAAGCTGCACACCCAGCACATACAGCGGAAAGGTTTCCTCTCTTCCTGGTCTGCTTCTGCGTTATGTGGCCCACTACACATGTGAAGTAGCCCACCAACTCTGCCCATAGACTTAACACTGAGCTGATGCCACACACATTGAAGTTGTTGTATAAAGACTACAGAAAGTTTTGCAAATACTAAACCTTCACGGTTTAAAAATTCACAATACAAAGAGTAATAATTGACCTTGTTTGTAGTTGTAGCTGTCCTGTCAACAGCTTTACATCTCTTTTATAATGGTGATCTATGGGGGAAAACGCTTTTTGGGCCACAGGGGATATTTTTAGGTGTAGTACCACAGTTGGCCACTGGGACTTCATTTATCCTCACAAAGGAAATTCAATAAGAAACATATTTTTTCAAGTTAGCAGTAGTTAGTAATCTAAGTTCATTTCTAGTGTTATGAAGTGTGCAGACATTTGTGGCTGAAACACGTAAACTAAGTATGAATGGCATGTCACCACTGGGGGGTGGGTGTGTGTGCTGGTGTTCTAGTTAGTTAGTTATTGTAGTTTAGCCGTTGATTTGGCCCACTCAACAACACGGTTAGCAGTTGCAGCAGCAGCAGCGGCTGTGAACCACAGCTCATGGGGGTGATTACGGTACTTTAAAACCCTTAGCGCCTGATTGCTGCAATTTGTGCCAAAAATCGTTCTTCTTCTCTGAGTGATAACTCAGTTCAATCTGAACACACAGGCATGGTACACACATTTTTAGATTCAACGTGGATTGTACTCTCCGAGGATATCATTATATCAGCTGAATAATCCATACGCTTACAAATCCTAGAAAAAGAGACGCTCCTTTTAACTGCAGAACTTGCCTAAGAATCATATTTTTAAGTTTTCTTCAGCATCACAGTAATCCAGATAGTTGTCTGTGTGTACACTGCAAACAGGAGCTGCTAACAGCTAATTCAGCACACCTTTAGTGGTCTCAATTTGCCAAAATGTAAACAAATATAGGCTACAAAACAGGGTCATTGATGAAGCCCACAGCATAACTCAGTAAACTGAATCCATAGTAACATCATACTTCCTGTTTACATTTCCCATAGCATATGGGAACTTTAGTTCCAAAACTTAGAGCATGATCAATAGAAGTAAGACAAAGAATTAGAATAGGAGTGAACCTATTCTATGTTGTATAAATAACTGCTTTGACATAACTGATGCTCAGAATGTCCCATCAACATGGGGGGGGGCACAGTTGTCTCAACATCACTGTGTTTCTGTGGCTCAATTTTTAAACTGAGTATTGTATGTGCATTTTTACCTTTGGCTGTGCTGATGGTCGTGGCTGACAGACTCTGTTCAGGACCTTCTGTGATACTGAGAAGCCAGTCTATGAACTGAGACACACACACACAGACAGGTTGATAACAAACTGCCCCATAACTTAGTCATAATTTTTCACATTAAAATACACTAATCCAACACACTAACCTTGTGTGTCTGGCTGCTCCAGGGCTCTTTGTCCAGGAGCAGAACCAGGCTGTGGGACATTCCCAGCAGGCACTGCGGCAGGGCGTGAACAGTGAATGCCTCCTCACCGTACAGACTGTGCTGTAGAATTTGGGGCTTGGAGCCGGGTTGCCATGGGAACCACTGGGCCCTAATGCCAAGGAGGAGGGGCATGAAGTGGTCACCCCAGGAAACTACAGCAGCAGCAAAAACCTGGAACAGGAAGTCTGTGGCCTGTAGAAAGACACAGGAAGTCTAAGTTCAGCTTAACTAGTCAGGATATTAAATACTATCTGTAGAGTTTGACCAGTTTTCATGAATTTTCCAGGATGTTTTCAATGACCTACTATACACACACAAAACACATTGGGAGCTTATTACACCAACAGTATGACTGTCATATTAAGCTCCCTGATTCAGCAGCCACAGTTTCATTTAGCAGCCAAAAATATCTTGGTATAAAATACTACAAAAGAATGATTCTGCTGCATCTATTTTGATTCTTACTTTGTACATACTTTGACAGTATACTTTGATATTTTTACTGTCCATTATGAGTTATAGCAGTGTTATAGGAGTGCAATGCTTAATCGGTGGAGTTCTCTTTTAAAGACGTCATCATTAGGCAATATGACCAACAGCGAGTGGAATGGGATCACAAGCAGGAAAGAACAAACATGTCCTGGTGGTGCATGCTGTGTTTTTAAATTTTGTAATAAAACCATTGAAATGTTAATCTGTTACATGATCAAACATAGTGTAACAGTAGCACAAGTAGAGCAGAGTCATAAAGTCAGTGAACTGACTCAGTATTGTAATCTATCTATGTAAAGTTTGCTAACATTAGCCACCTTAAGAAAGAGGAAGACTGACTTGGTTTCGAAACACTGTGTTGGGTTAATTGTTAAAAACATGAACTTGTGAACTTTATATAAACGATGAACTCATTTAAATAATTGTGCGACTAGGGCTGGGTTATGATTATGACTTATGCTAAAATTTAGTGTAAAAGTAGCACAAGTAGAGAACAGTCAAAAAGTCAGCAAACAGACTCTGCAATGGTTAGTTACACAACAATAACACACATTTAACTTATTTTAGTGGACACACCCAACATGACAGGAGCTGCATTCCAAACCACCTCAGGAAGTTATTCCCGAGGAGCCCTTAACTCTCACCTACATGCTGAAACACAGAGTTTTTATCATATGGACTGTCATCTGTAGCATGTGACAACAACACACTGACAGCTCTAGAAATACCACACTGCAGCATGGCTCAGCAACATACCAGTTTGGTGTCTGCACATGTGACAGAGGTTGCACCATAGGCAACATTTCGGATGTGTCCCATCAGCTCCAGGAGCCACTCCATTCGTTTCAAGACACCTACAACAAAGAACAAACCATATCGACATGTGGACTCACTCAGAGGTGGACAATAACATGCAGTCAAACTATGACACACATGTACTGTACTGCATGAAGAGAAAATAAACAAACAAAAATGAATAAAGAAGAGGCATACTATGTGTTGTCTTGCCAATAAATCAATCATTAAAACCATTATGTGTGGACTTTGAAAATTCTCCACTTTGGCACCACCTAGTGGTCGCATCACAAAAAGACAGACACTATTTTCTACTATAGATTTTACTTTTGAAAACTTAATGGATAGTATTTTCTTCCACAGTATTTATTTACAACTATATGATGTGAACACAGCAAGAGAAGCTTTGTAGTTCCAGAAGTTGGCTTGTTTCTGGCCTAACCTGTGTTGGAGTTGGTGGACAGGCGACACTGGTAGAAAGTCTGCAGGAGGAGCCAGCCGATGTTGCGGCTTGGCCAACCATGAAGCACACCGGCAACGATGTCATTGAGACCCAGGAGGGGAATTCTGCCTTGGGAGGTCAAGTAAGCCAGGACAAAGCAGGTCTTCTCCATCTGAGCCTAAACAGTACAGAGCTTTATTTTTTTACCTTTTTAAAACCTTTCAACTTTGCTCTCCAGTGGTAGTATCAAAAAAGACGTTGGTGCAGACAACAATGCATGCTGCTAACCTCTAGTCTGCACCAGTATTCACCTGGCTTGTCTTGTTCTACTAACAAAAATGTATGCCAGCAGAATCATTTGAAAGATGCTACAATCACATACAAAATCGACAACTACTGGCTTTAGGCTAGCTAGATTAGCTAGAGTTGGCTAGTTGAACTCACACTAAAACCACAAAAGTCATTCTTAAATTTCTGTTTTTGTTTAAAGACAACATGTTAATCTGTGAGCTTTAGAAGTATTGGTAGGTGTTTTTTTGAACATTAGACAGAGCCAGGCTAGCTGTTTCTGCCTGCTTGCAGTCTTTATGCTAAGCTAGGCTAACCACGTACTCCAGCTCTGTAGACACAGGCATGAGAGTGATATCCACCTTCTCAATTCACCCTCTGATATAAAAAAAGAATTAGCATATTTTTCAAAATGTTGAACTGTTTCTTAAAACAGGTCAAAGCAAAGTTGATTAGTGAGGATCATATTTACAACTAAATCTATCAATATCATTAATCTGTGGTAGACAACTTATTTCCAGCACTGCAAGTGGTGGTTCTAACTTGTAACAGACCATAAAAATGCTCCAGAAAGAACCACCAACAACCAAATAACATTTAAAATACACTCTGTAGTTAAGACATAAGCAATACACACCATTACCCTTAGCAAATGTTAGCACATGACACAAGTGCTTTGTTTTAATTATTGGCTCTTTGTCACATCATACTGTACCTCTGTGACTCGAGCGATTCTTTCAATCTCTGTATCAGACATCTCAGACAGACATTTGGTGATTCCCACATACAAATCCACGTCAGTATCCTAAAACGAAAGAATTTTTTATCAGCAGAACATCATTAATGGAAACAGGAGGATATTCTTAGGTGAATGGCCTGGTACAATTGCTGATACAGTACTATCTTTAAAACAAATTGTGTTCAAATGTCTTTGCATTTGAGATGTTGTAGTTCAAACACTTAAAGCAGTTTAAGTTTCAGTTGAAATTGAAGCACTAAAAGGGTTTGAAGTGTCTATTGAAGTATAAGAGCTAAAAGCAGTTGAAATGTTAGTCTCAAGTGTTAATATGTAGAAGCTAAAAGATGTGAATTCTCATTTGAAAATATGAGATGAAAACAGTTGAAATGTCAGTTGAAGCAGAAGTACCAGAGGCAGCTGAAGTGTGAGTTTTGTAAATAGTTAAAATGTCAGTTGATATGTAAACAGTGACAGCAGCTGAAATGTCAGTTGAAGCACTTGAACTATAAAAAAAGTGTCATTTAACGTGTAATTAATTGAAGTGTCAGGTTAAAAGTAGTTCCTGAATGTGTACCAGCTCTGTACCTGGATTTGGTTGGGCAGGAGGGTGAAGATCTTCTCGGTGGTGGAGCGGAGGATGGTCCAGCAGTTGTTGGGGGGGTTTGGAAGGGCCATGGCCTGTGTGAGGCCCTGCAGCAGGGAGCGGCACTGGGACAGACGCTGGGGTCGAAGGTCCTCCTGGAACTGCTGCAGGCCCAAACTCTCCACGTAGACCTGAAGCTTGTCCTCAGCAACATGCTTCATCCACAAGCCCAGGTTCTCATACAGGTGAGCCCGAGTCTGGTACTGGGGAAGAAATATAAGCTCTCCAAAGTCATTTCTGACTGTACTACAGGTGGGGCTAGGTATTCACCTTCAGTACTTTTCGTGACTGACTTGCGTGTATCTGTAGCACTGGGTATCGAAAACTGTCAAGTACCAAAGCTGGCATTGAACATCTGGTCATAGTTACAATCTCATTTACTTGTTCTTTTTCTTAAATTAAAATTTAAGTTCTTGTACGGCCGCTTGTGTTTGAACATGTAACATTTGAGAAGTTCGACTTTTTTGTACACATAAAAGGGTTTTGTAGAAGAAACATGTTTATACTCCTCAAAGTACGCTATCAAAGAAGTATTGTTTGAAACTCAGGTATTGTATTAATCGAACAATATCCTACTTGTAGATTGCATAGTGATCCTCACCAAAAAATCTTAACTTTAACTTAACCCTTAATAACAAGAACAAGTCTCTCAGGAGCACTGAGGCTTTCCAGTCAGTTTGATCACTGATGCATTAATTAGTCATAGCCTCTTTGAACACAGTGTTCACTAGTGATACCTACTGGTAACACTCATTTAGACCAGTGTGCCACTGCCACAGTGCAGTTACATTACACTGAGCAGATAATTGTGCTTGGCTCTAAATCAATAACCAGTAAGACTCTTAAGATACTGTATCAGTGTATAATACACTCATAGACTCTAGTTTATTAGGCTTGGTTTTCGTTGTAATTATTTCATTTTCAAATATATGTGTATATATAACATAAATACACTCCCTGGCAACTTTATTAGATACACCTATACAATCTAATCCAGTACAACAGCTCGGCCACATATTCTACTTTTACACAGCTTCTAATGGTCAGTTCTTGTTCAAACTTTCAGAGAGCTGTTCATTGAACTATATGTTTATTACTGAGGTCCTGGACTGCATTTTTTTGAAATGTGTTTCTAATATTCTGCCCCCCTCATGTTTGAAAATGGGGTGGGCAAAACATTAGAAACAGCTCTCAACATAATGTAGTCCAGTTCAACACTACTGCAGACTACAAGCTTAATTAATTAATACCTCTCTGACAGTGTCAATCAAAACTGAACATTATTTTCTTTGATAGGTTAGAATTAACGGCTGAGCTGTTGTATTGGATAGCATTAGATTTTGCAGGTGTACCTAATAGAGTGGCCACTGAGTGAACATCATATTGTTGCCGTTTTGAAAATGGGTAAATAATATACATACTGATATATATGACGATGTTGGGCCAGATGAAGCTAAAGTTATATGGAGAGAAATGAGTCTCAATATTGGTGAAAATAAAATGATTTATAAATGTGTATGACAATTGTGAGTACTTGATGGTGTTCACAAATGCATTATCCAATCCACAAACTAATACCAACCAATTTGAACAAATGTAAAACAATTTTAAAATACATCCCATCTTGAATAAATATCAGTATTTTACATAGATATTTCCAACTTTAAGTTCTTAGATCTAATAACATTTGCTTCTGAAAGGCTTCCTTTGCATGACAATTAAATATTGTCCAATCAAAAAATGGCCTTTCCCACTTTGAAATTCCACACGAATGTGCTTAAAAGTTGGACGTCCAAATTTTCCACCATCACTTAAATGCAACATGCATTTGTGTATCAGAGACTGTGAAAAGAGTCTCATAACTCCACACACAAATGTAACCCAATCCACATATGTCAGGCAATCCGTGCACACACATTTAACCATCTGTAAATAAATGCAACAAAATGTATAACATTGTTTAATATTTTTAGACATTTATATGCGCAGGAAGCTTTTCAGAAGCAAATGTTATCAGATCTACAAACTGGAAATAATACTGATATTTATGTTGGGATGTATTTATGTGGAAAATTGTTTGTTTAAATTGATTTGTATTGGTTTGTGGATTGGATAATACATTTGTGAACACCATAAATTACTCACAAATGGTCATATACTTTTGAAGATCATAAAACACGCATTTGTCACCAATATGGAAACTAATTTCTCTCCACTAAGTTTGCTCACTTTGGCAAAGTCATGTAACTGTAGCTCAGTTAAACAGAAACATGTCAAATCACAGAAACCAAAAACAGTTTGCATTACAAACGTGTGATCAAGCAGTGTACTGCATCAAAGAAGCAGAAGTGATTTGCCCAGGCAGAGAACAGAGACCCTCCCCTCCACTCAAATCACAAGGGTGCCATATTCGTCATTCAAACTGGCGTGCGAGGCGATGAGTTTGCAACTATGATAAAAGAATTGTGTGTAAGACATGCACTGAGCAGTACATTTTACATCTGAAAAATGATTTTGTCAGAGCTCTCTGGAGACTTCAAACCTGCACCTGAAAGTCTCGTCTGTGCCGGGTTGATGTCAACATTCGGTAAGTGACACTTTTTTCTATTGGATGCTGTGGACACATTTTGCTCGGCACTCAAAAAGTACTGAGGTTCACTACCAAACGCTACTCAAGAGAAACTTACACTGAGACTGTGCACAAGGGGCGGTGACAGCCAGGAGCCCAGAAAGAGAGAGGCATTCTGAGAAGACTGAGCCTGAGATGCCGCCAGCACCACACACTGATGCTGGACATCCTCTCCTGTCAAAAAAATAATAAATTAAAAAAAGATGCTGAGTTTGGGGCTTTGGCTGTGCTAGCCCTTAAAGAGACAAATGTGTGAGAAGTCTCACCGAAGCTGAGCCTCATCAGAGGAGACAGGACAGCACTCCAGTTGATGGGTGGGTACTGGAAACTGGCTCCAACTGATGCCAGGGGGGTCAGAGCAGTCCGAACCAGGGATGGATGTGTGAACCCTGGACCTGGGACCACAGGAAGAGAGTATATTCACTAAAGCAATAGTGCAAGTGAAATTCTAACACATGCAGGCAATTTGTAAAAATATATTTTTAGATTTGATGTTCAAATGTGTGGTATGTTGTTGAAAAGACAGTTATAAACGGGGCTTCTCCTGATGAGTTTAAGGTTTAAGGGGGTAAAGGTGAGATAAGAGATAAACTTGACGCAGTGATGGTTGATTTAACTAAACCAGTCAACAAACCTTTTTTTCCTGCCTCTGTGATGAAGTCAGTGATGGATCTGATGACACTTTTCTCTGAGAGGTAATTGAAATCCTGAGGAACTGAGACGAGGACAGGAGAAGAAACAGACACATCACATCCTTTTGTAGACAGACAAGAACTATAGTCGGCTCCATCCCAGTCCATCATGGGAACAGTTGCTGTACCTACCTGCGGTGTGACTGTGGCTGGTGGACATATGGGCCAAATGCAAATGACCCACTAAACAAGCACTGTTGGACTGCAAACCAATGGCTCCTGAGAATGTTATGATCTGCAAAAGAGAGCCAAAACAACCCCATGTACATAAAGAGCAAAATCAGTCAATCAATCAGTCAAAATGGATCCTCAAAAACAGAAATCGTAAGCGGAGCAGGAATATTTCATGGGAACCTGCCTCGTGGATATTGGAGATGCCTAGATTGGAGCCTAGTAACAGTAGTTACAGACACACTGGTACAGTGACGATGCAGCACTCCAAGTTTTAGCAAAAGTAGACAAGACGTGTCTGCCATTACCTGAGCCATTATGTAGTATTTAGTAAGAATAATATTGAGAGGAGGTCACATTTTCACCACTGAAAAATAGCATTGAGAACAAACATACCTGTGAGATGGCTCGAATAACCTCATTCAACCTGCTCTGCTGCTGGGAGGAGAGCTCCAACTCACTGGTTAGCTGCACCAGAGGACAACAAGCTCAGTCAAACTCACAGTTTATGGATGTAAATGTTACGTATTTTGTCTTTCTCTACTTCTGTTTTTGTTACCTTCCTAGGGACTATGGATGTAAATTAGCATTCTTGCTAACTATGTTTACATCTTGTATTTTTGTACTGGTGTTCATTAACGCGCTCTGTCCTTATCAAATAAACCAATAAATAAATCATAAAATAAACAGTACAGTATGGTAAACCGAAGGTTACAGTAACATTCATGGCCTCATTAGAGCAAAAATATTTTAAATATCATTTTAATCAATTTATAGTCTAGCAGGAAGACTAGCGACCACCAAATAAAGAATAAATAAAGTTTAAAGTGTAAAATGTAAATGCTTGACAAATTCTTTCAAATGTCATATTTCTGTGTGGTGCTCAGCCATCACACCAGTGTAAGGGGTGTAAACCTTTTTGTGATTTTAACTTAAAAGTAGAAATCAGCTGTGAGACATCATCACTACCTTTTGGGCCTAACCACTGTGTGCAGTATGCACTGCCTGCCACACCCAGTGAAACTAACAATTGTAACTGATGCATCTCTCACCTGGATGAGGTAACTCTCAGATCCTACTAAAGCCACCAGGCCGTTGACGGCAGCCAGTCGCTGCATAGTGGGACAACCCTGAAACACAAAGACAACTCCTCCACTGAACACTCAGCACAGACTGGGAAACACACTTCCACATACAAGGCTTGGACATATTTAAATACATTTCATAGAAGTAACAGGTTCTTTCTGCGTGGAGTTTGCATGCTCTCTCTGTGTCCGTGTGAGTGTCAGTGTGCTTGTCCATCTATTTGTCTTTGCCCTGCAATCCTGTCTGAGTGCCTGCTGGGTTAGACTCCTGTTTTACATGAACAGGATACATGGGATCAATAATGGACCAAAAATGGTTCAACTCGCTCATCTGAACCAACCACAAACCTGCTGGAGGTGTTGACACCCATTTCTTTAGTTTGTATGCCCTGTCCATCAGCCATATGAAGCCTGATTTTAAAGCTGCACTAGGTCTTTTTACATTTTGCAGGGATTTGAAAAATATAAAACAGCAGAAATCCTGGTTTCAGACATGGCTTCTACATTCACACTGTAAGCCTTTGTGCTCAATTCGGATTTATTTCTTGGCTGTTCACATTATTTTTTAAATGTGGCCAATATCAGATTCCAGGCTGTTGTTGCTGAGGTTTGATTGATCCCATTCGAAATCATTTATTTTAGGCACAATAAGAGTGAGTCTGTAGTGTTTCTGTTAATGGTGACGGCACATTCTTCACTATGATGGAAACGCCACTTTGATTTAGACTGAGATGTTCTATGTAATACAGCTGTAAGCAGGAAAGACAATGTAGATGTAATACCTCGGCCAGTAAGATCTTGATCCAAGCAGCCAGCAGACGAGGATGGATGTCCTCTGCTTTACCATGGCCGGACACTGACAGGCCGTGGACCACCAACCCTAGAGCTAGGGAGAAGCCTGGAGTCTGAAGAGAAACATTACAAAAGCATGGAAAGCAGGGGTTAGACTACAGAGACTGCCTTAAAATTGTACTTAGTACAGTAGTAAAGTAAATGTACTACATCAAACGTGTTCTGCAAAAACTAGATGACCTGGATTTTGGTGTAATGAGTCTACTCTGGCTTCACACTTATTTTCTCATTTATTTTTAATTGCTTCTTGATTAATTACCCTATTTACACATTGACTTAAACGTTTCTTGGCCTAGTAGTGGGCAGTGTAGTCAAGATAATGAAAACTGCTTTTTGTAAAATGTATCTATTTTTTATTTCAAATTAATGTGGCTCAACAAGGTACAGTATATACAGTACAGTATATAAAGATGGACGGCGTGACAGCTTCTCGAAAGTGAAGCCAAAACATCTGGATTGCCCCCTGGTGGCTGGCTGCAGTATAAGTCATAAGCCCCGCCTCCTCCATGTTAGCGGATGGGACATGGGCCAAACTGACAACTGTGAGTGTGCTCGCGATTGGCTCAGGCGCGTGTATAGGCGGGAACTCGATCCCAACTGCGCAGACTCTGGCTCCAAATGACGCCACCAGCGCAAGATGGCAGCTCCCGTATCCGGGGTATTTTGGCTTCATTTTTTACAATGGGAGGAAGTGGAGGCGCGTCGTCCATATTTATATACAGTCTGTGGGTCTAACTTTTTATGACGGCCAACCAGTCGAGGCAGATGACCACTCACCCAGAGCCTGGTTCTGGTTCTGGTTCAGCTCAAGCTTCCTGCCTGTTAAAGGGAGTTTTCCCTTGTAACTGTCACCTAGTGCTGCTCATGATGGGAATTCTTGGGTCTCTGTAAATATAAAGAGTCGGTCTAGGCCTGCTCTATATGAAAAGAGCCCTGAGATAACTTTGTCATGATTTGGCGCCTTATAAATAAAACTGAATTGAACTGAATTGAAGCAGCTGCTAACCCCTCTGAAACAATTTCACTGTTTCCTGCTGACCTGCTGGCTCTCCTCAGTCAGGGTGCGCAGAGTGTTCATGACCTCCTCAGCCTTGGCAGCATTGATTAGGCCTCCGCTGAAAGCTGAGACGCCCACACATGCCACAGAGTACGCCAAGACCTGCACAGGTGGACACATTCAAAGACACTATTACAAATAATTTCTAACAAAAGGTTCAGGTTTTTTTTTTTGCTTTTTTGTTGAACCCATTTACCCTCAGCCCGTGTGCTCTACATCCACATTAATTAGTCAGGATGTTTTGTGGCTGCATTACAATTTACAACAACAAGTTCTACACATTTTATAACAGATGTTGACAGTATTTCAGTCTGAACCTGCATTGTAGTAAAACTAGTGTTGTGTAGGTAGGGTGGTTTGTTTGTACCTCCTGCAGCATGCGTCCCTGCCCACTGCTGTCCTGCAGGCTGGACAGTAGTTTGTCCAGTGTTTGGGTGACGTGGACATGTTGGTCCGTCTGTCCACTGGCACAGAGAGCTGCGAGCACCAGACCCAGACCTAACATACAGCCAGTACTGAGGGAGAGGAGAGAGGAGGAAGGGGTCAGGAAAAAGGAAACTAAATACAGTGCAAACCGCTTATAGTGATCAAGTAGTCCACTTACAGTGTTCATTTTGGGTCTTTTCATATATGACAACATATGGAAAAAAAAGGAAAACTATGGTAATTCTATTTTTTTTTTTTACTTTACTCCCATGATACTTTGCCTTGCAGTAACCTGTCTGTTTCCGGCTGGCCCCCTGAGGCAGGTGGGGGGATCATATGACCAAAAGAGCTGTCTTTGATTGTCTAATTGTACTGTAAAGATGTAGCTTCGTTACTTATTATATATATTTATATTTTGCAGTGAGAAATGACTCTTCAAAATAAAAGTGCACTTCACTAAACTTCAAAATAATGTTTTATGCTCACGAACCACCAGTTGGGAAGCACTGGTATAAACCATACATGATATTGTTACACCCTCACTGGTTAGTAGTTCACATCATGTGTGAGGACTCAGCACTGACTTGTATTCCAGGTTGGGGTTGAAAGAGCAGCTTTCCAGAGCATCCAGAGAGCTGAGGAGGAGATCAGTGTCCTGCTGAACAGAGACATCACTGCATAACAGAGAGACAGACAGACAGACAGGTGGAAACCACAGAATGTCAGCTCGACAATAACTGATGGGTTACAGCATGTCTCTGAGTCATTGCTACAGACATACAGACCCTACCTGAGGTGTTGGTGGTGCAAACTGGACAGCACCATGCCGAGCGCGAGGCCGGAGTGGAACTGGACGGCCTGGGAGTCGTCGGCGGTGGGGGAGCCCGGCAGGCCGGCCTGCAACGCTGACAGGACCTGGACCAGACCGTCCCTCTGCCACACCACCAGCACCGGGACCAGCAGTGACAACGCCAGGCTGGCACAGGAGCGAGCTATGGCACTCGCTGTGTTCTCACCGGAATAGGAACGCTAAGAGGGAAGGAGGAGGGTGTCAAGGGTGTCTGATTGGTTCTGTAGCATTCACACAGTAATCCAGACATTAATCGGTGAGGAGAAGGTAATGCTGGGTTGTGTTTACAGGTTGTAATAGCATTCTCAGTGCAGCCCATTTAGACAGCAAAGAAACAAGGACACCTGCAGGAGTTTGAGGCTCATTACATGTCATTTCTCAGCACCAACTTTCTTAAATATGTATCGAGATTTCTGGAATTCAAAACAACATACTTTTTTGCTCTGGTTTTTGACACTTACAGTGTACACACAACGTTGATACGACAAAGAAACCTGAAACACTGTTAGCATTTCCTTCAATTTCCTGCATGGAATTACATTTTTACAAACAGGAAGTCAAAATTTCTAGCCTTTGTCTAGAATGCAGCGTAATTAGTGAAATAAGCAGCAGTTGTGTTTAGAAGGAAAACCATGTGCTAGTTTATCGATTATTTTCATCATCGATTAATCTGCCTGTTATTTTCTCAATGAATCGATGAATCCCATTGGTTTATAAAACGTCAGAAAACAGGGAAACATGTTTCAGCTCTATATGCCTGGCTCAGGTTTGGACAGCACTGATGCTGCGAACGTTGCCAAGTAAAGGAGTTGGTTTCCTGTTGGTTAACCAGCTGTAATTTGTTACCTAAATCAGTGGTTTCATGTTATATGTTATGAGTATTTATTACAAAATCTCAGATGAGGTCACAGACTTGTTCACTTGTAATCTGATGGATGTACACTACGTGGTAGTTTGATTTTATCTACAAACCTAGATAAATAAATGGGGTTTGCTGTGGATGCAACAATCAAACTGTGACTAGTCTTTTGTTTTTACATTTATGTTATTTGATAAATATACATGAAAAAAGTGATTCAATGGGTTTTTATGTCAGGCCTCAAGGCAGTATCGAGAGTCAGCCTGGAACTGTCAGATTGAAAACTGGATTAAAAACATCTGAATGAACCAAGCTGTGACCTACTGTACATCCAGCCCTGAATCCTTATATTCATAGTAGCTATTAGGGCAGACAAAGACACAAACACATCAAGCAAAAGCCTCAGAAGAAACTTACATGTAGGAACCATGGGAACACCTGACCTCTGGCCTTGTAGCTGCTGCTGCTGATGCTGAGCAGGGTGTTGAGAACCATGGCCAACCAGCTGGCTGTGGGCACAAACTCTGGTCCAGCCTACAGAGACGAGTCAGTGCAGAACATGTATTAACTGTACCTGCCTTTGCTTGTAATCCCACCATGAACTCGATCACACCTTTTTATTTGGAGGACAGAGCTCATCTGAGGACACAACTAGGAAATATAAGTTGAAGGTTGACGATGCAAACCCTCGCAGGAGACCAGAAGATTTGAAAGTCATGCCTGTAACGGACTGGTGGACAGTGACGGGACGAGTATGGGTGTCATATACGTGCAACAGTGTGGCTCATTGTGTTTTTAATAGATGTGCTTTCATTGTTGGTTTTGGTCTTTTCATGGGATTTGTTGACAATTAGAAAAACATAGAATATTACCAGACTTATCCTTTAATTCTTTAATAACAAGACATTTTGCTGTTACCTGTTTCACTACAAAGCATGGCCTCCCTCTAATTATAGAGAGATTTATTTTATGTTTTTGACTGTTTTCAATTAATAGATAGGAAGAAAATACTGTATGCAGTTATTGGTTAAATACCAAAACATTCTGCCATGTCATATATACATTTATAACACTGCTGCCTGCTAGTACAAAACCACAGCACTGCATGAGGATTTCTTCTGAAATGACAACACTTAACTGAATACATGAATCAGATGAATCACATATAGCTGATGATCTAAATGCCTGTATGTCAAATATGTCCAGTGCGGAGCCGAGAACAGCTGTTTACAGGGTTCCCACACATTTTCACCAATACATTTTCAAAACTTTTCCATAATATTTCACCCCATTTCCACGACTTCATTAAAGTAGTTTAAAATAGGTAGGCCTATATAGTGATAATAAGGCGCAGGCTGGGGTCTGCCTCTCTCTTGAGCCATGTATTATATTTGTCGTCCGAAAGCCAAACTTTATTAAACATGCACTTCCCATGCATTTGCGGATAAGCAAACTGCTAGCGCTTGCTAACTTCAAACATTCCCATCGCCAACTAGCTGCATACGCCAATCTGTATCACGTGATACTAGTGACGTTTCAACGGTCACGCAGCACAGCACTAGATTTTAAATTAGTAATACAAGGAATGTATTTCGCGTAACGTTAGATATGTTTTGGGATTTTTATGAACATATTTTAAACAGTAGCCAAAACTATGTATATTCAAAACATTTCCAAAACATTTAGTTAATTCCAAACCATTTCCAGGCCTGGAAAACAGTTTTTCTAATTTCATAACTTTTCCAGGAATTTCATGACCCCTGTGTTTAAGTTTATCCAGTGAGGTTTGAAAGGGTTTCATGAACTCCATGGTCTTAGAGTTCATGAACACTTATCAAACATCCAGTAATAATTCACTTTAATAACACTACTGTTTATAATAACAGTAATTGTATTCATTAAATCTAAATTAGATTAATAATGTATACTTATACAATACAAATAAATAGAAATTAAGAAATAAATGAACTGATATACCATGCCACCTGACTGATGTTTTTCCCGTCTAGCTTATTGCTACTACAACTAATGTCTATACATTGGATCCTTTTTATTTATTTATTTTTGCCATTGTTTGGTAATTTCCCTCTGTTCTTTCCTTCTGAGTGCGCTCTTGGTCCCAGGGGAGGAAGAGAGGGCTAAGTGGTGGGTACACTATGGGGTATTGTCTGTGCTAGTTCAATATGTGTGTACATGTTTATATGAATGCAAACTCCTTAAATAAAGTTATGAGAAAGACAAAACTTACCAAACTTACCACCTACTATCACCTTCGTGAAGACCAACCTAAGTGGAAGTTTTACAATGACAGTATAGTCAGTCACACAGTGATGAGTTGAGATATGGAGTATCCTACCCCGAGGCTGCCGTCGCTATCAGCAGCCAGGTTGCTCTCATATTTAGCAAGCGCAGCAGCCAGGCCGCTCAGAGCCAGGATGGAGTTTCCCTGAACAACAGGACTGTCCCTGAAGAACACACTGGTGTTAGTACTGACGTTCACAAGGCCAGTGATCACATTTCTGTATTGTAACCTACAGGTCCCCTCAACTGTTTTGTTTCCTGTGAATCTAAAAGTGATCACGACAGGCAGGGGACTCACTTTGTAGCAGCTTTGATGACGTCTGCCAGCTGATCTCTGGCCCTGAGGGGAAGGAGAAGACAAAGATGGAGAGACAAATAAAGATAAAGAAGAAAGGATGAAAGAAAAAGAGAGGAACAATGATTTGGAAGTCACAGCTGCATGAAAGGAAGACCCTTCTTCTTCTTCTAATGGAGTGACGTATGAACAACAGCAAGCATTCAAAGACACAGTCTGTCATCAGTCACCTGGCTGATGTTTGTTCGAGTAACATGTGTGACCTACTGTGTTCTCTTTACTTTGTGTGTGTGAGTGTGTGTGTGTGTGTGTGTGTGTGTGTGTGTGTGTGTGAGGGGGGTTAGGACTTGACAAATATGATGTTTAGGCCAGTACTTGCATTTTTAATGCAATCTGTTGATTGCTGTTCTTCCATCAGGGTGAAAATGTGTCTGAAGCAGCATTCAGACCACGATGGGACACTAAAGCTCTCTACAGAAAGATAGACTAATGAACCTTTACTAATGAATCAGTGTTTTTAATTTTTTTACTTTTCACTCATAATTTACAGTATATTTCTAGGTCTATATTTGTAACACGGTAACACAGATGTGCCTTTATGAACAGTTTATTCATTACCTGTAATCTAGAACATTGTAACTGGTACCTGCTGCTTTCACTCATGTGTTGCACTATTTTTCCACTTTTATTTTTATTTTAGTAGATATATATAAACACATACATATATCCATACACATACATACTGTATATATATATATATATATATACACACTGTATATACACACATACATACAGTACCAGTCAAATGTTTGGACACACTTTCCCATTCAAGTGAATGCATATATGTATGAACACATACATATATATACACATATATACGCGCGCGCGTGTGTGTGTGTGTGTGTGTGTGTGTATATATATATATATATATATATACATACATACACACACACACACACACGTTTAAAGTATGTATATAGAAAATAGCTTACATGTTGTTATATACAGTATGTATATGAGCAAATTTTTATTTTTTAACAAAACTGATCAATTTGAGGAAAAAATATTTTTTGTACATTCCCGTGTTTTTTGTTTGTTCTTTTTTTAGATTTGGTGCTCAATCTCAGAAATTCTGAATAAAGAAAAAGCTAAAGAATAAAAGGTCCTAACTATAGTGAATAAAAGTATAGCATGAAACAGCAATATGCAGTGGTTTTTGGTTTAATATCTTGGCCATTTTTGGATCAATCCCTTAGCTAATCTGAGTCAGTTTATCAATTGCTGTGAATGAACTTTGTCAAATGTCATTTGAAATGTCATTTGAAACCTGTGGTTTTAATGACATGTGACATTTAAAACCCAGAATGCCTTCCAAAAACATTTGTTGAACAATACATTTCACATCTCTATGTGGAAGGGCTGGTTCTTGGCAATTGTTTGTGTCCAAGTCATGAGTCACCATTACAATGTGCCAAATATGAACAGGGGGCAGTGAGCTCTTCACTGGTCAGCAGACTGTACTGTATGTGAGACTGGAAGCCAAGCCCAGCCGCCTGAAGAAATCCTCCTACCTGTCTTGAAATAACATATATCTTGGGTACATCTAAAAAAATATTTTTTAACTGCAACCTTAACAACCTTCATCATGTTATCAGGTTTGCTCATTTTGAGCTCCAATGTCCTGAAAGAGTAGAGAAAAGTATCAAGGTAATAAAATAAGTGTCGCATATAGTACTCTTTACTACATACCGCTGAACCCCCTTTAGTAGTAAACTGTATTTGCATGTGTGTGTGTGTGTGTGTGTGTGTGTGTAGCAGTGTATCTGTGTAAGTGATTCTCACCACAGCCAGGCACAGTGCTGCTTGTACTGGAGCTCCTGTGGGTTCTCTTTGCCTTGTTTCTGCTGCATCTCCAAATCAGCACGTCGACCCTGAAGACACACACAAAACAGAAAACCAGAGTTACGTTTACTATGACATCCAATCCATTCTGCCAAACTCAAAGAAAGACATACAGTTTGGGATTTGACAGGTACAGTGTGGGTTTTTGAAGACCAATACGATGGCAAAACCTTGAAATGACAGTCCGACTATTACACAGAAAAATGGAAATAAATAACCGTGTAAAATATGCATTGTCAAGTTGTTGCATTAGAATTGATAAGTAACAACTGTCAGCATATCAACTGTAATGGCCATTACACCTTTACAGTTTTCCAGATATAACTCAGTACCTTCAGAACAAGACACAAGCTGTGTCT
Organism: Macquaria ambigua; assembly: GCA_008360985.2. NCBI lineage: Eukaryota > Metazoa > Chordata > Actinopteri > Centrarchiformes > Percichthyidae > Macquaria > Macquaria ambigua. The sequence goes on from VMKM01000334.1 coordinate 148,408, forward strand.
CATTTCGCATTCTTCCGTACTTCCACTTGCTATTTTCAGTGCATAAGTGCGTTCACACTGACAATTACGGCAAAATGCAGTGCACCATGAGTACCCGGATGATGTACTCATAACAGTCAGAAAGTTGAGTGTGGAACCCTCAATGGTCGCCATCTTGGCTACGTAGCGGAAGGGGAGGGACTACCAGCCTATGAAAATGGCAGCCGCTGTTGCGACTGTTACAGTGAACACCGCACTCAAAGTAAAAGCATGTTCATTTTTATTCATTTTCAATAAAATTGAATTGAAATCAAATGAGCAAACAAGCCAGCAGATATTTTGGCGGGCGACAATCGCGGTTAAATGTTGGTGATAATGCTCCACCTGGTTGCAATTCGACATTAAGAAGAAGAAAAAGAAGAAGCGGTAAAATGTTGATACCGTCATTTCCGGTAAGTACACAATGGCCGTGTTCGATATGAGACAACACTACCCTGTAGAAATTCACACACTACGCAGTACATACACAGTGTACTAATGGAAGTATCCAGATTGAGACACAGCAATAGTCATAACTATGGAATTCCAGAGCTGCCAATATTAAAATGAAATCATTGAATCAAATTGAAATCATTCAATTAAGTTGAAATTTCATTTTCAGTTTCTGCATTCATAATGTATGACAAAAATACATTTAGAAATATCACATTTCCATGCATAATTACTGCCAAAATGAAAATAAAAAATGTAATGGAAATTATCTTTTTCATGGTAATTTTTGATAATGGCTGGTCCTTCTTTGTGAAATATGTCAAAGTCAACCATCAAAACCAATGGGCGTGACATAACTTCCAACTGGCCAAAACCCACCAATCCGAGGCAGAGACAGAGGAAGGCTCTGGTGTCTGGCCAGGTTTGCCAGGTCTGCCTAGTATAAGCTTTGACCAAAGCATGGTCCACTTACTGCTATATACGACAACCTGTTATAACATGACCATCATTCCATACGGAGGTCATGCTGTATAAACCTTTTATGGCCAGTCACGTCTAGTCTGTCATGATGTGATGTCACATGTTTACTTCTGGTGTATTTTCATTATAACAGGTGTTATTAATCTGTTTTTCATTACCTCTGCCCTGATGAAAATCCTGTGAGCTTTTAATATAACTTTTCTATTTGCTCTACTTAACAGCGCCCAGACAACGTTTCCTTTCTAGAACCACATGTAGTATTGATCAATTCTTCAACAAACATGTAATCAATCTATCAGTTGTCAGAAGCACAAACCTGTAGGACAGCGTGGAAAGCTCGGCTCATGAAACCTCGCCAGGCCTGGGGCAGGAGGAGAGCACGGTGCCATTCAGATGGCTGAATGTTCACCTAAACATCATAAACGACAAGCAGGAGGGTTTTTTTTAACAGTTAAAGCCAAAGAGGAGTGTGAGAGGCAGAGGAAGAACAGGTTTAGATGTACTTCATGAATGAGGGCTGCCAAGGTCTGCTGGTAGCTGCGGCTGCGGTTTATGAGGAAACGATCGATTGGTCTGCCGTCACGGTCCGTCTGCACAGGCAGCTCGTAACAGAGCAGAAGTCCAGCTGCAACACACACACACACACACACACACACAATCAGCTATAGAAGCTTTGTAAATACATTGGCTGTGTGCAAATAGTAAAACATGTAAAAACTAAACTCATGGCAGAAAAAACCCTGACAGATTAAAGCTTTAATTTATTGATTTTTTTAGCCACTTGGGGCCAGAGGCACACCACAACAATCTGTAAAACACTACATCGGATGTATTATCCCCTTATAAAGTTGATGTGGCTAACGTGTTAGCAAACAACTGCCTGTTTACACACCCAGCAGACACAGAGCAACATTAGCATTCATTTGGAGTCGTGTATGTGTCACCTGATGAATGTAAGTCCAGTATTCCCTCTCTGTTAGCTCTGGTTTGGTCTCCACCAACTCCTGAGAAAAATATCTGGCTCTTTAGCTGCTAAATGCTCCACTATGTTCACCAGCTAGTTGCTAATTGTCATAGCTGCGATATCATTAATTACAAATATTTAGAGGCATTAAGCTGAAAGAAAAATTATATATATGTTGTGTATGTCTCACACAATGACAAAGTCCTGAGCAATGATGCCATATTTTAGGGTGAGTTTTACCCAGGAAGAAAATCCTTTATAACAATAAGTTCTTGAACAAATACGGACATAAATACACCTATGGCTTGTCTTGATTAGTCAGGCATTGCTTGAAATGTATCCATAACAAAACAAAGGCATAAATGCAAAAGAAGTAACAACTAGTCTCACCCTATCACATCATCCTGACATCACAGTGGGGAACAGTAGCTGAGGGTGGACACAATATCATGTAATCCAACACAAACATCTCCACAAACCAAGGAAACAAAAATGTAACATCTTCAGCCTCACACTGGTAGGGGATGGATGTGGTCACCTGCTAGTCCAGGCTTCAGGCCAGGCTGCTTGTTTTTCTCGTACGTTTTCAGCATGAATGATGGAATTCCTGCCACCGTTTTACCCTGGTCTGAACGCAGGTTGCCCCCTCTCAGGGCAGAGAAGTATACCCCCCGTGGCATCTGGCTCATCTCCTGCTTCACCAGCGAGGTCAGGAAGAGCCTGAAGGCTGAGAAGAAAAAGAGAATCATGATGAGCGTCTGTAAGGAGGAGTTCTAAAGTTACTGTGATTCAACTTCCCAGAACTGTAAGGTAAGACAGAATGAAAATGATAAACAGTAGCAGAGGTTCACACTGTCGCCCTAAATCCAACCCCTCCTCCAACACGATGGCTTCCCACCACGAATACTGCCAGCTGATGGAGTGCTTGGCCCAGCTGGAAGCACCATATACAGTGGTGCTTGAACGTTTGTGAACCCTTCAGAATTTTCTATATTTCTGCATAAATTTGACCTAAAACTACATCAGATTTTCACACAAGTCCTAAAAGTAGATAAAGAGAACCAAATCAAACAAATGAGTCAAAAATATTAGACTTGGTCATTTATTTATTGAGGAAAATGATCCAATATCACGTATCTGTGAGTGGCAAAAGTATGTGAACCTTTAGGATTAGCAGATAATTTGAAGGTGAAATTAGAGTCAGGTGTTTTCAATCAATGGGATGACAATCAGGTGTGAGTGGGTGACCTGTTTTATTTAAAGAACAGGGATCTATCAAAGTCTGATCTTCACAACACATGTTTGTGGAAGTGTATCATGGCACGAACAAAGGAGATTTCTGAGGACCTCAGAAGAAGAGTTGTTGATGCACATCAGGCTGGAAAAGGTTACAAAACCATCTCTAAAGAGTTTGGACTCCACCAATCCACAGTCAGACAGATTGTGTACAAATGGAGGAAATTCAAGACCATTATTAACCTCCCCAGGAGTGGTCGACCAACAAAGATCACGCCAAGAGCAAGGCGTATAATAGTCCGCGAGGTCACAAAGGAACCCAAGGTAACCTCTAAGCAACTAAAGGCCTTTCTCACATTACCTAATGTTAATGTTCATGAGTCCACCATCAGGAGGACACTGAACAACAATGGTGTGCATGGCAGAATTGCAAGGAGAAAGCCGCTGCTCTCCAAAAAGCTGCCCGTCTGCAGTTTGCTAAAGATCACCTGGACAAGCCAGAAGGCTATTGGAACAATGTTTTGCGGACGGATGAGACCAAAATAGAGCTTTTTGGTTTAAATGAAAAGCGTTATGTTTGGAGAAAGGAAAACACTGCATTCCAGCATAAAAACCTCATACCATCTGTGAAACACAGTGGTGGTAGTATCATGGTTTGGGCCTGTTTTGCTGCATCTGGGCCAGGACGGCTTGCCATCATTGATGGAACAATGAATTCTGAATTATACCAGCAAATTCTAAAGGAAAATGTCAGGACATCTGTCCGTGAGCTGAATCTCAAGAGAACGTGGGTCATGCAGCGACCCTAAGCACACAAGTCATTCTACCAAAGAATGGTTAAAGAAGAATAAAGTTAAAGTTTTGGAATGGCCAAGTCAAAGTCCTGACCTTAATCCAACAGAAATGTTGTGGAAGGACCTGAAGCGAGCAGTTCATAGGAGGAAACCCACCAACATAACAGAGTTGAAGCCGTTTTGTACCGAGGAATGGGCCAGGAATTCCTCCAAGCCGATGTGCAGGACTAATCAACAATTAGATTCTTTTAGATTCAACTTTATTGTCATTGCCCATGTCACAGGTACAAGGCAACGAAATGCAGATAGCATCTAAGTGCATAAGCAGTAGAATAACATAATGAATATAAATATACAGGGTATATGAATATTTACAGTATATACAGAAAGTATACATAAAGTGCAGAATGTGCGGTTTGAATGTCCAGTAGTGCAATGGTATTATTAGTGCAAGCAGATTAAAAAAAGAGTACTTAATAGTGCAGTGATGTCAATTCAAGTCAATTCAGTTCGGTCCAAGGGGGTTGGTAAGTGTGCGTGTGTGTGTTGGGGGGGGGGGCAGAGTTCAGCAGGGAGACAGCTGATGGGAAAAAAACTGTTCCTGAACCTGGTGGTTTTGGTCCGGAGACTCCTGTAGCGCCTCCCAGAAGGCAGGAGGGCAAACAGTTCGTGTGCTGGGTGGCAGGAGTCTTTGCTGATGTTCTTTGCTCTCCTGAGACAACGCTTCCTGTAGATGTCCTCAATAGCAGGAAGTGAGGCTCCAGCGATGCGCTGGGCGGTTTTCACCACCCTCTGCAGCGCCTTCCGGTCCGAGACAGAGCAATTCCCATACCAAACTGTAATGCAGTTGGTTAGGATGCTCTCGATGGTGCAACGGTAGAAGTTCATGTCTGAAGAGAGGTGGTTTTTCTTTAGAGTCCTCAGAAAAAAGAGGCGCTGGTGAGCCTTCTTAACCAGGTAGGAGCAGTTAGTCAACCAGGTGAGGTCCTGCGAGATGTGGATCCCCACGCTCCACCGCCGCACTGTTGATATGGATGGATGGGTGTGTGTCAGCATTCCTCCACGATGAGTTCCTTGGTCTTATTGGTGTTGAGCAGCTGGTTGTTCTCATCGGACCACACAGCCAGGCGGTCCACCTCCTCTCTGTAGGCTGACTCATCGTTGTCCTTGATGAGGCCAATCACTGTGGTGTCATCCGCAAACTTGATGATGGTGTTAGAGTCATGTACAGGTCTGCAGTCGTGAGTGAAGAGGGAGTAGAGGAACGGACTCATCACACAGCCTTGTGGTACGCCGGTGTTTAGGGTGAGGGTGGAGGAGCAGTGGTGGTCTGACCGAACATGTTGAGGCCTGTTGGTCAGAAAGTCCAACAACCAGTTGTAAATAGGAGCACTGATGCCCAGATCTGTCAGTTTGGTGATTAGTTTGGAGGGGATGACAGTGTTAAATGCTGAACTCAAGTCTATGAACAGCATTCTGGCGTATGTGTTGACATTGTCCAGGTGTGAGAGGACAGAGTGCAGCGCTATGGAGACTGCATCTTCTGTGCTCCTATTCACGCGGTAGGCAAATTGGTGGGGGTCCAGGGTGGGGGGAAGACAAGATTTGAGATGTGCCAGAACCAGCTGCTCTAAACACTTTGTGATGATGGTGGTGAGTGCTACTGGGCAGTAGTCGTTGAGACATGTTGGAGTGGAGTGTTTTGGTACTGGTACGATGGAAGTGGTCTTGAAGCAGGTCGGCACAACTGCATGGGCCAAGAACATGTTGAATAAGTCCGTCAGGACCCCTGCCAGCTCCCCAGCACATGCTCTAAGCACACGTCTGGGGATGCCATCGGGGCCAGCAGCTTTGCGTGCGTTGATCCTGTTCAGCACTGCTCTGACATCAGTGGGGGAAGAGTGTTAGGGGTTGGTGATCAGCAGTCAGCTCTGCCTTAGATGCAGGCTCCTGGTTGTCCTTGTCAAAACGAGCGTAAAAATTGTTAAGCTCGTTGAGAAAGGAGATATCAGAGGATGGGAGGAAGGGGTGGATGGGCTTGTAGTCACTGATGACCTGAATGCCTTGCCACATACGTCGGGGGTTGGAGTTGGAGAAGTGCTCCTCAACCTTCTTTTTGTAGCAGTGCTTGGCCTTCTCGATGCCCCGCTTCAGGTCAGCCCTGGCTGTACTGTAGGCTTGTACATCTCCTGATCTGAAGGCGATGTTGCGGGCCTTCAGCCGTAGGCGGACATCCCTGTTCATCCGGGGTTTCTGATTTGGGTACATGGTGATCTGCTTCTGTGTGGTGACACTGTCTATGGTGATGGAGATGTAGTCCAGTACAGAGGAAGCACCGGAAACGTTTAGATGCAGTTATTGCTGCACAAGGGGGTCATACCAGATACTGAAAGCAAAGGTTCACATACTTTTGCCACTCACAGATACGTGATATTGGATCATTTTCCCCAATAAATAAATGACTAATATTTTTGACTCATTTGTTTGATTTGGTTCTCTTTATCTACTTTTAGGACTTGTGTGAAAATCTGATGTAGTTTTAGGTCAAATTTATGCAGAAATATAGAAAATTCTGAAGGGTTCACAAACTTTCAAGCACCACTGTAGTACCAACATGAAGCGTGACGTTTGACCACAACATGAGTGCAATTTACCTGGTAGAACAGATACAGGGGTGAGAGCCATCAGCTTCACATAAGATGAACCTGGGATGGAGAGATCCTTCTCTTCTCCCTCTTTCTCCTTCCCCTGTTCATCCTCCTCACTTTCAGGGAGCTTTGTAGCTGGTCTGGCCTACAGAGCAGACAGAGCAGCAGCAACAGAACCAACAAGATGACGTAAACAGATGATGAAAACAGGCCACAATAAGAGATGTGAAAATTATTACCACCTTCAGGGTTAAGAGATTTTGGGGAAGAGCTATGGAACAGACAATCTTAACTGACCATAAATCTATAGCCAATCTAATCACTGTCTATAAACTGACCAAAATCTAAATGACCATAACAATTCAGTTACCCAGGGTACGTAGAGTTTTCGTAGACTAAAATTCAAGCACTTTCAAAGTACCCAAACCAAAACTTTTCAGACTCTCGAAGCCTTTATCATCACATCAAAATTGTTACTATAAATGCCAGGAGACAACAAACAAATATGACGACGGGATCGTTTCATTTCAAATATTAAAAGATTATTAAGTGAGTGATAATGAAACACCAGATTATGTTCAATATCAAGCATTTTTCAAGGAGTATATTCGACTTCAAGCATATTCCTAACCTTGAAAACTCAACAGTTAAAATTAAGCATTTTCCAAACTTTCAAGACTTTGTACGAACCCTGTATACCTCAGGTGTTCTAAAGCTAAACAAACTGCTTCCAGTATTGGTTATTATTTTGTTTGTTTTACAGTTTGTAAGTTAGTTTTAATTCAATGCACAGTTTATTCTGTTTTTTTTTTTTACTGTATATTGATAACACATAATATTAAACAAACAGTGGGAAGATCACATGGAATTCACAGTATATCCAATATTTGAAGGCAGCATCTGCTAGCTACTGTTTGCACGGTGCAGTGGAAGTTCTAGGAAATTAGGAGCTAAATACTAGGCCTTCACTGAAAAGTGAATTACAGTGCACAAACTGTTGAAGAGTAATGTTATCTTCATTTTTTTCTCTAATTTGAAAGACTACAGTCCGTCTGTGAGGCTGTAGTTAGCCACAGCAGTGCTTTAAGCTAAATGCTAACATCAGCATGCTAACATGCCCACACTGACAATGCTAACATGCTAATGTTAAGCACCATCTCATATTAGCATCCTAACATTGGGTAATTAGAAATAAACACAAAGTACAGCTAAGGCTAATGCAAATATCATTAGTTTTGCAGGTATTTTCCAAACCGAAGTATTGGACAAATAAAACATTGACCTACTGCTTATGCTAGATGAAATGTCGGGTGATCAGCAAATAGTTTATGAGATATTTCACTGTGGACCAAAGTGGTGCGACAGACCACCATTGCTGTCCTTTGAGCCATGCCGCTACCGTGGCTGAAAAGTATGATGCCACCACAACTCAATCAAAACTGCACTAGCTAACTCACTGTGTTATATGGATATACAAGCTTTACAACATGACGGTGAGCAGAAAAACATAAAACACTGATATCTGAATATTTTTTTCAATACCTTACATTTAGATCATTTATTGTAAAACTTATTTAGGCTTTTTCTGCAGATACACTGTGATAACCTTTAATGTAATATTGAAGATATTTAATTCAAATGTTAAGTTTCCCACATAATAATTTGCATGAAAAAATACAAGTTGTGTGTGGAGAAAAACGATTCCATGTAAAATTATAGAAAGTTATAGCAGGACTCTTACTGCCTCAGGAAGGTGATTTATTGTGTGGACTGCTTCAGGAAAATCTGCCAAAGCCTTGTAGCCACAGCTGGCCACCTCTGGATCCTGTTACCTCAAACACACACAGAGTTATTTTTTTTACTTTTTAAAGTGTTTTGTACATAAATAGATGACTCAACATTTGAAATATGAGCACACGGTAGGAGACTATTTTTACACAGATGGCTATCTGAATGAGCAGACTTTTGGGGCCGTAAAAGACGCTAAAAAGCTAAGTAAAGCTGAAGGAAGCTGCAGAGTTGGTGATAATTCTCTGTGGGTTCTTTACTACAAGCGACCCATTTCATGTTAAACAGTCATTTGATCCATTGTTAATATAAAAATACCTGTAGGTGCAGCTTTAAGAATGTGCTGGGTGTCAGTTCAGCAGCTGCCCTCCCTAAACCTGTGCAGCTATTTTGTTTCATTCTTATTTTGTAAGTTATATGTGAGAAACACACACACACACATACACACACAGCAGATATCTTCAGTATACAGACCTCGCTCACAGCATAATTCCAGAGAAAGCTGACCACCTCCTCTTTCAGTTTCTGGAAAAACAGAGATAAAACGATATTTTAAAGCAACAGTAACATTCTAATTTTCAAAAAGCCAGCTGCAAATTGTGGCTGTCAGGAAAGTCTGATATCATATTAATAAGTAACAACATATATTTAATAGCAATTCAAGGCTCACCAAAGATAAGCTGTTATTCCATTTAGCCAGTGATAATTCTAACTTACAAAAGGAGTTTCAGCCCTATGGTCATCATCACCAGCTGAAGGACTTCTAACTCATTTTCTTTTCACCATCATTATCAAAATACCCTGTTTATCTAAATAACCCATTTATCCTCAGCATAAGGAGCATTCAGTCCTGGTTGTTTCTCATATATTATTTCTGTTCAGACTTTTCAGTAGTCCTGAGCTCACACTGACCAAGACAGCTAAATGACTGCACCATTGTGTCACTCACTGGTTATGTTATAGCACCCACCAGTGACCCCAAACATGTTCTTCCAGCTCCAAACTTTATATAAACAGTTTAACATTTTGGGAAATATGCTTATTTCTTTCTGAGAGTGAGATGAGAAGATCAATATCACTCTGTTCAGTACAGAGCTGGAGTCAGGATGTGGTTAGCCTAGCTTAGTATAAAGACTAGAATCAGGGGAAACAGCTAACCTGGCTCTGTCCAAAGTTCAGAAATAAACATACCAACACCTCTAAAGCTCACAGATTAACATGTTGTATCTCATTTGTTTAATCCGGACTACAAACAGAGGCTTATTTGGTAATATATCCCACATTTCCATATAACTTGTAGAATAGATATATACGCAAGTTCTTGATTGTTGGATTGTTGAAAAATTAGTCAGTGTCTTCTTTGATACTACCACTGGGGGGGCGGCAAAGTCAGAAACAGACTGACAGAGAGACACAAAACCCCCAAAACAAAGCTCTAACAGTGCATCAAACACATTTTGATGAAGCGGATCAGATACCTCGTACTCCTCTGACTTGACAGTGAGCTGGGGAACCAGAGCCAGAAGCTCAGCTATGACTTTGACCATCAGTGGACGGGAGTCACAGCTCAGCTCGGGCCCCAGACTTCTCCATGTTGAGATGATGTCCACTACCTGCAAAACAATCCTCATAAAACTCAGTGTGGCTACGTTTACTCCATGTACAGTAAACAGCTGGCTGTGTGTGTGTGTGTGTGTGTGTGTGTGTGTGTGATACCTCTGCCCGGCACAGCTCCTGTAGTCCTTGCAGGGCGAAAGCAGCAGGGGTTGCCATGTCTGGTCTGGTGCACTGGTTCAGAGTAAGTGTTATGGCAGCCAACATGTCACCTCCATGCTGGTAAGGCCTAATACACACACACACACACACAAATGCAATTATATGATATATGATATATGGCTATGTTCTAAATCACAACACATCCAAGTATATATATTCAAGTATAGTAAAATAATATAATACAGTATACTGATTGATCAATCATTTGTCCCACACATAATGCCCAGATCACCCTACATCTGTACGAAGCCATTGCTCTACCTTTACTGCAATTCCATCTTCACCTGCCTCAGCAAGTCATCTCTGGACCGTCTACAAATGGTCCAGAACGCTGCTGCAAGGCTGTTGACCCGGTCCAGCAGGACAACTCATATCACACCCATTTTATCCTGCTTACACTGGCTTTCCATCAAGTTCCGGATTCATTTTAAGGTTCTTGTTCTTACGTATAGAGCCCTGCATGGTCAGGCACCAGTGTACATCTCTGACCTGCTCCATCCTTACATCACCAGTAGGTCACTGAGGTCTTTTGATAAGGGCTTACTGGTTGTTTCTCGTGCCCAACTGAAAACAAAAGGTGATCGTGCCTTTGAAGTGGTAGATCCAACAATCTGGAACGCCCTTCCTATAGACATTTTTTTTTTGTGTTTTTAAGGTCTGGTGTTGCTTATGTTTTATTGCCTGTTTCTTTTTACTGTTTTTATGGTCTTATTTTTAACATTTGTACTCTTGTGAAGCACTTTGTGATCTTGCTCTGTGAAAGGTGCTATACTAAATAAACTTTACTTACTTACTTTAAGATTAAAGCTTATATTGTCTACAGTACATTTACATACAAGTGCTCTTTTGTCAAGGCAGTAAGCTTGTCAAGGAAAACTCTGTAGCTGCTTTATTAGAACTTACCAAATGTGAATGTAATTTAAGTGACCAAAGAAGAAACATCAGATATATGGTTTCCCTTTACTCAATTCTTTGTCAGTCTCCATTGCATTCAATCAATCAGACCCTCATGTCATGCCCCTGTCAAAAAAAGCACCACTTCATTTCACACCACATCCAGTGTGTGGTGGTCTGACCTCTCTCTGCAGATGTCCCTGAGGCAGGCGGCCCTGGCCAGGATTTGCTCCCACTGGGAGTCCCTTCCCACCACCACCCTGCTGTCCTGCTGGCCCAGTAGACGCTGCAGCTCCGGGTAGATTCGATCCTTACAGGATGCAGGTTGTGAGGAAGAAGTAAACAAGAAGACAACACAGGAAACATATTAAAGAATAAATAAGGCCTACATATTTTAATACCATGATTATGATGACCATTTATTATTACAGACCTGTTTCTTCCAAAGAATAGTCATGAGGCGCATTGCCACTGCTCTCAGCTTGGGGGCACTGGCCAGCATGTGGAGAGTCTGCAGCACCATGGGAACACAGAGCTGGAACATTAAAGCACATGGTGTGTGTTAATGATTAAGACCTGACTATGGGTCCTCTGCACATACACAGAGTTTTTTATACTCAGCATATGAATTGTGCTTTAATAAGAACAAACTTCAAAGATGATGATTTGAAATAATGGAGGTATACACAACAGAGATGTGACGTGTAATGGCTTGTATTTCATGTCATAACATCTTCATAGTAAAGTAGGACAGCGGAGGCCAGAGGTGCCCAGTACCTTATGAGTGCCAAGGTTAGGCAGGCAGTTCAACACAGCATGAGCCAGGCCTGGATTTGTTTCCTTCCCCAGCTTGAACAACAGAACAGGAATAAGGGAAGGGACCTGCAGACACACATGCCAGTTTGGATGAAGGGAAACCCAAGTGAAACAATGGATTGTATTTATCAAGCATTTCAGAGTATGAAATCAGTCAAAAATGGTCCTGCTTCCAGGACTAGGAGTAAAAGTGTTTTCTTAACATAGGAAATCCCTCCTATCTGTGCTGATATTTAAGAGAGCTCCAGAGGTGTCCTGACCTGTAAGGAGTCACCAGGAAATGGCGTTCAGGCAGAGATATTCCACAAGAGGGGAGGTGTTTTGGGAATGATTGATGACAATAAGCTTATTAAATGATCATTTTGACAAAAAACGAATAATATTTGAGACTGAATATGTGTGGGATGCAGTGAAGAACATGTGCTGTCCCTGCAGAACCTTTGTTTTAAATGTTCTCATTGAAGTATTTGACACATACAGATGCTTTTATTCATACTTGCAACTGGACATTAAGTGCCCTGTTTCTAATAAAAAAGAAGTATTTGGATTGTTGGCATGGTGCTATTGTAATTTACATACTAAGCATTGATAGACTGGAAAAACTTGCTTTTTGACTCGCAAGTCACGTCTCGACTTGAGGTTTGGCTTGGACTTCTTGCCCTCTAAAGACTTGAGACATGACTCGGACTTGCTCCAAAAGATTTGAGATGTGACTTGGACTAGTCCCCTAAAGACGTGAAATGTGACTTGGACTTGGTTCAAAAGATTTGAGATGTGACTTGGACTAGTCCCCTAAAGACTTGAGACATGACTTGGACTTCCCCATGACACATTTCCTATTTTGCTAACAGAAGCATTTTTAAAGCTGCACTAATAAACATTGTTATATTAACAATGGATCAAATGAATATGTGTTATGTGAAATATGTCGCTCATACTGACGAACTAACAGAGAATTGTCACCTAACTCTGCAGTATCTCTCAGCCCAACAGAGCTTTTTAGCCTCTTTTTAGCAATTTTACTGTTCTAGTTTGGTCTCAACGCTCTTATCAGAGTCATTTAGATCTATAGATCTCAGTAGTAACGACTTCATGAGCTTCTTTAATGATAAAATTCTAACTATTAGAGACAAAATTCAGCACCTCCTGCCCTCAGCCGGTACTGGCTTATCTTCAAACACAGGAACCAACTATAACTATACTATAAAACGTGATTTAGACTGCTTTTCTCCCATAAACCTTAAATCAACTAACTTCAATGATTTCTTCATCTAAACCATCAACGTGTCTCTGAGACCCCGTCCCAACTAGGCTGCTTAAAGAAGTTTTACCCTTAGTTAGCACTTCTTTATTAGATATGATCAATCTGTCCTTATTAAAAGGCTATGTGCCACAGTCCTTTAAAGTAGCTGTAATTAAACCTCTTCTTAAAAAGCCCACTCTTGATCCAGGGGTTCTGTCAAATTATAGACCTATATCTAACCCTCCTTTTCTCTCTAAGATCCTTGAGAAAGCAGTCACCAATCAGTTGTGTGACTTTCTACACAACAATAAGCTGTTTGAGGATTTTCAGTCAGGATTTAGAGTGCATCATAGCACAGAGACAGCACTGGTGAAAGTTACAAATGACCTTCTAATTACATTCGACAAAGGACTTGTCTCTGTACTTGTCTTATTAGATCTTGGTGCCACATTCGATATCAGTGACCATCACATTCTATTACAGAGACTAGAACATTTAATTGGCATTAAAGGCATCGCACTAAGCTGGTTTAAATCGTATTTATCAGATCGATATCAGTTTGTACATGTTAATGATGAATCCTCTATGCATGCCAAAGTTAGTCATGGAGTTCCACAAGGTTCTGTGCTTGAACCAGTTCTTTTCACCTTATATATGCTTCCTTTAGGCAATATTATTAGGAAGCACTCCATACATTTTCATTGTTATGCAGATGATACCCAATTATATTTATCGATCAAGCCAGATGAAACCAATCAATTAGCTAAACTTCAAGCATGCCTTAAGGACATAAAAACCTAGATGACCTGCAATTTTCTGATGTTAAACTCAGACAAAACCGAAGTTATTGTACTTGGCCCCGAACACCTTCGAAACACATTATCTAAAGATATAGTTTCACTAGATGGCATTGCCCTGGCCTCCAGCGACAACGTAAGGAATCTTGGAGTTATCTTTGATCAGGATATGCCCTTTAACTCCCACATAAAACAAACTTCAAGAACTGCCTTTTTTCACTTACGTAACATTGCAAAAATCAGGCACATCCTGTCTCAAACAGATGCAGAAAAACTAGTCCATGCATTTGTTACGTCTAGGCTGGATTATTGCAACTCTCTATTATCAGGCTGCCCCAATAAGTCCCTTAAGACTCTCCAGCTGATCCAGAATGCTGCGGCACGTTTACTGACAAGAACCAGAAAAAGAGATCATATTTCATATTTAAAATCCTTCTCCTTACCTTCAAAGCCCTTAATGGTCAGGCACCATCATATCTTAAAGAGCTCATAGTACCCTATTACCCCACTATAGCACTGCGCTCCCAGAATGCAGGGTTCCTTGTGGTTCCTAGAGTCTCTAAAAGTAGAATGGGAGCCAGAGCCTTCAGCTATCAAGCTCCTCTTCTGTGGAACCAGCTCCCAGTTTGTGTACGGGAGGCAGATATCCTCCTCACATTTAAGAGTAGGCTTAAGACTTTCCTCTTTGATAAAGCTTATAGTAGGGCTGACTCAGGTGACCCCTGAGCCCCTTAGTTATGCTGCTATAGGCCTAGACTGCCGGGAGACTTCCCATGATGCACTGAGCTCCTCTCTCCTCCTCTCCCTCTACATCTGTACGCACTCATATCCCATCAATGCTTCTTACTAACTCAGCTTCTTCCCGTAGTTGTGTGCTTTCTCTCCTCTTTCTCTCTCTCTCCTTCTGTTGCTTTCTGCAGATGTTTCTGCCTCTGGAGCTGTAGAGTCTGGATCTATGGTTGCACCTGCTGTCCCCGTGCTCCTGCTCTACGTCCACTGTTGCTATTACTGTTATTGCCCTTATTATTAGTTTTAATATTATGATGTTGCTGTTATTTCTGTTGATGTTGACATCAATACCATTACCACAACTACTACTTTACATCTCTATGTAGAACTGTACTGTGCTGCTGTATGTTCTCTCCCCCCCCCCCCCTCAACCCAACCGGTCGAGGCAGATGACCGCCCACCCAGAGCCTGGTTCTGCTCAAGGTTTCTACCTGTTAAAAGGGAGTTTTTCCTTGCCACTGTCGCCTAGTGCTTGCTCGTGGTGGGAACTGTTGAGTCTCTGGAAATATAAAGAGTCGGTCTAGACCTGCTCTATATGAAAAAGTGCCCTGAGATAACTTTGTTATGATATGGCGCTATATAAATAAAACTGAATTGAACTGAATTGAATTTCCAGCAGCAGCAGGCAGCTGTTTTGAAAAAGCTCTAATAAACCCACTGTACACTACCTGCCCAGCACCAACCTGCAGACAGACACAGTTAGGGACTAGCTTGGGAAGAAAGTGTAATATTTAGCAGCTAGAGACAGATATTTTTGTCGGGAGTTGGTGAAGACAAAACCAGAGCTAAAAGGAGAGTGAATGTTGGACTTACATGCATCCGGTGGACACAAACACGACTCCAAATGAATGCTGATGTTGCTTTGTATCTGATGGAGGTGTAAATAAGGTAACAAGTTCACTATATCAGCTTTATAAGGTGATACTGTGTCAATGTGGCCAAAAAAATCAGTTATTGTAGGTTTCGAAAATCATTATAAAATAGTGTATCAGGGACCAGTTTCTTCCACTGAACAGAACCATATATGGTGATGCATACCCATACCTGTACATATGCACAAACCCCAGCAGGGTAGGCTGTGGTGACAGTATCAAGACGTACAGATTAACCACTCCAGGTTATGGGCTGTCCCACCTCCCAGTATCATCATGGTCTGACCCATGGTCAAGGACGTCTGAGTCACAGCTTATTTCCCCCAGATCCACTCGGGCCAATTAAAGCTTCATGGATACAAGTTAGAGAGCGGATTGAAGGACAATGTAGGGTTAACAGTTATTCATTCCCTTTAGTGCTGAGGTCAAAAATAGGAACTAGCCAGGGTCCTTGGATGCATGTAGTCAACAGCTCTGCAGTGTAACAGCCTTTAATTACCATAAAGCACTTACTGCTGCCCTGCACCTTGGCCGTTGCATAGCAACCATGTCACCTGCTTGAGAGGAAGAGAAGGGGCAGAGAAGAAGAAAATGGAGGTTTTCCTTCAAGTTGAATCCCTGAAAGGTCTGCTGTAGGTCTGACCCTAAACCACAAACTTCAAATCGACAAAATATTATATAAATAATTAATTATTATTTATATATAATAAATACTTTTCCTCTGCACCACCTTTGCAGCTACACACAGTGGCTAGTTTTGTTATTTTCCTCATCTGTGCAAACATACTGCAAACCTATAAGGTGTTTCGAGTGTTACTGTAAGCAGGCAGATGTGAGGTGATACTGCGAGGAGGGAAATCCAATGGATTCAAATATGCCAATAACCTTCTACCAACGCATCAAACCACCACCGCAAGTGGCACTCTGGGAGCAATTAGACCAGCAGGGGAATACTCCGAGGCATCTAATGAGCCCGAGTAATGAGGAGCCTATAACACCATGTGATATTTCACATCATCTTCTGGAGCTAGTGACTCTTTTTACAGTCCCGGGGGGCAGAGGGAAGTCATTTTAAACCTCTCTCTTTATGCAACTGCAGAAAATCCAGCAGCTGAAGCCAGCTAGGGTTTTTTTTAGGAATGCATTTTTAAGAATCAATTTCAATGACACATTATCTCCAAAAGATGTAATAATATCAACAAATTGTAAATGAAATTATAAATTCAAGGATCCAACCAACAGAGGTTTTGCCAGTTTCAACCCATCAACCATAGGTCATCTTTCCTATTCTGCTTTCAGTACTCACCGCTGATCATTTTCCAAACCTTTCAGGCCATCATTGATTTCCATTTCTTTCAACAGATAATGAAAATCAAGTTGCAAAGACTTAGCCTGGTTTCAGACCTGAATTGCTGAACAAATCAGAGATGTGGGTGATCATTATAAAAGGTCTAATGTTGTGCCCATTGACACCCATTTCCTCTGGTTATAGAAACAGTTGACCAATCAGAGCACTGCAGGCGGATCTAAGAAGGGGACTGTCATCTTCCTACATAGCTAGCAGCATCTATGAAGATAAGTGACTGAAAAATGGTGTAAAAAGTGTAACCTATGATGGACGCAGCTGAACAGGTTGTTGTGAGTCAGAAATACAACTCTTATATTGATATATTCTTTGAATCTATGTTAAAAACATTAAGTGCTCCTAGAAACCGCTACCAAAGTGACCAGCCAACTTGGTGTAGCCTGGTTCCAGACCTCTGGATCACTACGTCTCCTATTAGTTCAGCGATTCAAATCAGTCTAAGGCTGCATTCGAAACCGCCTACTATACTAGCAGTAGGACCCGATTCGTAAAAAAATCTCAAATATGCATCAGACCAGTCTCCCTCGCCTACTGTGTCCCACAATGCAAAGCGCTGGCGGTGGTTTGCCATTAGCCGTGCTATTGTTTACTTCCACTTACCAAAACCGGAAACTGTACTGAGTATTATTTGAATACTGGTTTTTATTTAAAAACGTATGGCATTTTATTGGTACTGTACACCTATTAATGACCACTGGAAGTATACAACTTTACAAAGGCCAACAGACTCCTATCTCGCTTGGTTTTGGTACATTTACCCCAGTGTACTGGAGTGCTGTAACTTGTTATTATCATTGTGTGAAAATTCAAATGAAATGCAATGCTAATAAAAACTGTTACTAGCGTTACTTGTTTTGCCTCGAGGTGAAATGTGCATATTTTAGTTTCAACTAAGCACTTTACTCAAATATTCAAGTCACTGAGAATCTCTCTGTGCTGAACTAAAGCCTGGTGGGTGATCTACCTGGCAGGGATCGGCTGCAGCGATGGCCTGGCTTGCACTGAGAGCCAGCTGGCAGACGTCTTCCTGACCCGTGATGATGAGATGGGTCACAATGAGGGTGAGGGAGGAGAGCTGGCGCTGGCTGGACGACAGGGCCGAGCTGACCGACAGCAGCCAATCAGCTGCCACGGCTGGATCATCTGCCACTTTACGCAGTATGGAAAGAGCCACGCTGAGCTCGCTGTACCAGGAAGTGAGAGGAAGTGCCAATGGTGGACCAGACTGAGTAGAAGGAGAGAGATGAAGAATTAAAAAGCAAACGTTTATCTGTTACTTGCTAAAATCTATGATGTAACACATAAAAAGATGAACAAATCAACAACTGAAAAAGAAGAAATGGCCTCTAAATGAGAGCTTCAGCAAGAGTGGCAGCCTTTTAAAACGTGGCCTGCTGATTCTTCCACACTTACTTACTGTATGTTGGACTGTAAATGAACCGCATATGTGATTTTAACCAAAGTTGGTTTGTGAAAGCCAACACTGATATTGCCAAAATCTTTTCTTTTGAACATATCCATCCTGTTTTCTTTTCTTTATTGTTTTTTCTTTCAATTTCTTTTGCATGTCTTTTAATTTCTTTTATATCTGCACAATTAATGTTGTTTTTCTGTTATATACAAAAAAGAAAAACAACATCATTTTTCCCATGTTCTATATACATATATATATATATATATATATAGATATATATATATATATACACACTGTATATAAGACTGTGCACTCCCACAGTTGTCCTATTTCTGTTTTATTCGTTTTAATTGGCTGCACCTGACCCTGCGTACCTGCGTAAAAGAGGTTGGACTGTGATAATCAATGAGCCTGCACACAGAGTAAGGCAGTAGCCGAAACATTTGTGCAGAAGAGTAACAAATGAGAACTCAAAGAGAAACTCCTAATTTTGAGTGAAATCAGTTTGCTTCCAAAGGTGGGCCTGACAGGAAAAATTTGAGAACCAGCCTCTGTGTTACCTGTCGGGGTTTATCGGTCTCTCTGCTGATGCTGCGGAGCAGGCTGCTAGCCAAGTCTTGGTTGAGGCTATGTGTCCGCCTGTCAGCCAGTGGCTCGATGAGGCCCGAGCAGGACAGGAGCTGCAGCACAGGAAGAACCAGGACTGGACTCAACCAGGGCGACAGCTCAGCCTGCTCAGGGACTAAACTTAGCGCTGTGAGAGAGACAAGACAAAGCAAAAATCCCATCAAGGTTAAATAATCTATACGGACCAGTTGGGTTGTAAAGTAGGAGAACGGAAGAGAAAAAAAAGACAACCAATGAAAAAACAGAGCAACAGCGGGGGACTTAAACATGCCATCATGGGAAATAATGTTGCAAGGAAGGATTACGGTAGCTATATGTAACTTATAGTGTATGAATAAGTCACACTTTATTTACCACATTTTATACATTGGATTACAATGCAGTGCATGCTAAAACTTTATCTTGTAGGTCTTATGATTTCTTAACAATTTCCTAGAACATGGAAAAAAACGATGTACTCTGGCACTAATTCTCTGGAAAACAGAGACAATGTTCTGAGACAGTACACATAAGTACTAATGTAATTACTTGAGTTTTTTTATAATTTGAAGTTTTATTGAGTTTTACAACAAGAATATCCAGCAATGAAAAAGAAGAGAAAAACATTGATATAAGAAAGGCAATTGTTTGGTTACAGTAATGCGGTGGCCATTATTACATGGCAACAATTACAAATGTGCTATATCAGACCATCAGATTCTTGGCAAGGTTAGGTTGCTCCCTCCGGACATATACCCACTAAAGCTGCCCCATTGTTCTTTAATCATATAATTTTGCCAGTCCAGTCTTCCCAGCATGGATTTCCATAATTTGTTCCTTCCACATTTTCAGTGGAGGAGTTTGAGAATCAGGCTGTTAAGCCACTTGTTAATACTCTAAATGCAAATTTACTTAACTGTATGTATGTACTATGTATGTACCGCCTTCTGTTTTACATTTCCAACATTACTTGAGTCTTTATGAAGAAACCAGGGAATTATTTGGTAGTCACATAGTTAGAGGTCCATTTCAACCTAAATAAATGTGATTTATTATTGGAAACTTTATCCTTCATACGTGTTGTGTTGCATTTTTGCATGTTCAGATAACATGTTGGATAACGCGAGCTCTAAAAATCAAGAGGAATTCATTCAATGGACATTGCACACTGCCTCCATTTTCCCCTCTAATTACAGTCGTACCAAACTGCATAGTCGTTTCCAGGAACATATCATAGTTACACTACATATCAGTTCCTGTCTAGGAAAACTATGGGACCTGATAAATGCATAAGATCAATAAAAG
Organism: Macquaria ambigua; assembly: GCA_008360985.2. Lineage (NCBI taxonomy): Eukaryota > Metazoa > Chordata > Actinopteri > Centrarchiformes > Percichthyidae > Macquaria > Macquaria ambigua. The sequence goes on from VMKM01000334.1 coordinate 168,667, forward strand.
ATATGCTCCACTATGTTCACTAGCTAGTCTCTAACTGTGTGTGTCTGCTGTTTGGTGCTGAGCAGGTAGTGGACAGTGGCTTTATCAGAGCTTTCTCACTGAAAACAGCTGCCTGCTGCTGCTGGAAACAAGGCTGAAGAGAGCCGAGTTTGTGGACCAGAAAATCTAAACAATGAGCTAAAAAGGCTAAAATGCTCCATAGAGCTGAGGGGAACTGCAGATGGTAATGATCCTCTGTGGGTTTGTCACTATGACGACACCTTTCACATTAAACAGAGTCATTTAAGACATTGTAAATATAGAAATATTGATTAGTGCAGCATTTTGAACGAGGACAGAGGGTTACTACTATTTACTTTAATAAATGGATCATCCTGTTAAGACCAAAAGAAACAATGACAACCACATCAGCAAAAACCTTTTTTTTCATAATCTTAATGTGTATTTATGGTGTGTGGGTGTATAGTATACCTTTCAGGTCTGTTCAATCAGAAATAAAACACTGTCAGTGAGACAATTTGTAGGTGTTGGAAAGACATGGGTGGGTTCTTTTAAAGATGATACTTCAAAAAGATGAGAGCACTGGCCTCGGGTTTGTTTTCCTTGAATCATTTTATTTGCAGGTCAGGATTTGTCAGCTGGAGAGCTTAACAGTATCCACACCAACCATTTTTAGTGACCCCCCTAAAGGTCTGACCCTGATCTCAAGGTGGAATGTCTCTGTGGGTTACTGGACACCAGAAAGCCCTGGACACTGATGCACTGGATACTCAGGGTGTGTTTCGATCCGCCCATTTTTAAGTACAAATTGAAAATGTACATAAAAAAAAAAATTAAGTGGACATGCAACAAATCTGACAAATCTTTAAAAAGGCGAGGTTTATCAAAAAAGAGAAGATGCAGTAAAGGCTGATGGAAACAGATTTTTCAGATACACCTTGACGTTGCAGTATCTGCTTCTTCTACTGTAGACAAAGCATCCATATCATACTGCCACAGCACTGATCATTTCGCGAGAAAAATTGATATTAAGAGAATAAATTAGCAATTTTATGAGAAGTCATACTATTACAATTAAAAGTGATGCTATTGTGACAATAATCATAGTATTAAAAACAGGAAATGCTGCTGTATTCTTAAAAGTAAATGTCACTTATTCTGGCTTTAATTTGTTTAGGAATCACACATTTGTGTATTAATCTGTGTGCTGTTTGGCTCAGCTGTGTCCACCACAGCTCTGAAACACGTCCTGTCATGGATTTGACTACATCACAATCACTTGACACGTACAGGCTGCTCTCCCCTGTTTACTACCACCGCAGTATTAAAATAATCATCTCCAAATATTACTTCATTTTGAAATTATTCTAACAAAATGACCACTTTTTCTTAAAATATTCTGACTTTATTTTCGAAATCTCACACAGCACAGAACAGTAGGCCTGATATTTTGTCGTACTGTGGTGAAGAAGGAGTCTGTGATGATAATGGGATATTTAATAACAACTTGCCAAAAGCAAGTTTAGACTGAAAGACTGTGTGTCCAGTACTGGACATCTCACCTTTAGCTGCCCAATGATAGTCAGACATGTATTTAAGATGGTATTTACCCAGACTGAGCAGGCTGGTCTGCTGAGCTGCAGGGGCCTCTAACAGGAGCAGGGCCACGCCCATCAACAGCTCGTCCAGTGGCAGCCCCTACAGATAACAACAACGGTTAGACACAGCACAAGTAATGTTGATACACATAATATACTGTGGTGCGTGTTGCTGTGTGACATACTGATATTGATTATGAGGTTCTGGAGGTCAAACTATTGAACTTGTCCAGAGTGATCCAGTTCAGAGAAAATGAAAAAGGTTGCTGCGTCACCTGTTGGCAGGCAGGCAGGAGCTGCTGTAATGAGTTGAGAAGAGGTCGGCAGTCTCCGTTTAACTTGAGGCAGCGCTGGCAGGCACAAAGCAGCTGCAGAAGCAGCCCAGCTCTCTCAGTCCTCCAGCACTCCTCAGAAGCCGGGACGAGACCCTGAAGCAGAGCGTCCACGAATCCACACAGCTCCAGCACCGCCTCCACGCTGTCCAGCTGTCATCGCAGAGGGGACCACACAAACACCTCTTAATGCTTTTCATCATGTTGTAGAAAATTCTAACCTGTCTGAACCTGACAAGATGGTGGCATAAGATTTGTTGGTGTAAATGTCACTGCTGTATGCCAGGGACTTTGAGTCAATGTCCAAATCTTTAAGGGGACCACAGGTTTTTCATGATCAGCAAAATTGAGATGGCATTAAACCCAATGACTTATAGAAATAAAAAAATACTGTAAACACAGCTGCATAGTAATTGAAAGTTGAAAGGTCACACAACAGTAAAAGGCAGTTTAAGAACTGAGCAGGTTTTATTCTTTTGTTTTTGGTCTAAATCAAATCTAAATAAGGCTATGGGGGTGGAAACTCTCTTATAAGCACTGTAAAAATGTCACTTGAATTTAATTTAAAGCATAATAGCACACTGTCTTGAGTCAGTTCTTTTAACACATCATCACTAGGTGACCTGACTGAGAGTGAGTGGAAGGAGACCAAAAGCAGGAAACAGTCAACAATCAACAATCTGTGATAAACTGAAGAAATACTTAAATGCTAACACACAGTGTCATTTCTATGAACAGATATCTGCACATGAATACAGAATCTGTAGGCAAGGGATGGGATTTTGGTTTTGGAAGTGTTCTGGTTTGCGCTGAGCGTGCTGAATTGAGCAAAGGTGTGTTTCACTGCTTATAAATTCAACTTCTCATTTGTAAGAGAAAGAATATGTTATTTCTTCTTTCAAAAGTTACACAGTCACACTTTAAATTCAATGTATCAATTCCTGTGGGCAGACGTCCCATTACAAGACATGATGTAAAGATATGTTGAACATTTGACCTTAAAAAACAATTCATTCGAGGCAGTTACTGACACTGGCCCCTCACAGATTGTTGCCTAAATGCACTCCAACATCAGTGTGTCACCTGCATGTGTGGCACCAGCTGACAGAGGCAGTGCAGCAGGCTGTCAAACACTGGGGAGGTCTGTTCCTGGTCCTTGTTCTGGAGGACTGATCCAGCTCCTGGATGTGTGCGCAGCAGCACCCTAAGGAGACTGTGTCGCAGGAGGGCGTGCTGGGGTTGCCTCTGAGGTTCACAGTACAGGTACCGCAGGAAGGGGGCCAGCATGGTGATGTAGGCTGGTTCATTTCTGCAGTATATACACACGCATGTGATAAGCACCTCCAACTTTTGAAAAACACTATCCAGAGGCACCATGTAATGTTGGCTAATATCAATCTGCCTTCAGAGGTCAATACCACTGGAACATGTGTGAAACTGAAACAAGCCTTGTAAAGAAAACGATCCATACTGTATGCGCTGTGCTGTGCCATGGTCTGTATGTATTTGTCAGTACTGCATAACAACAGCTGACAGTGGACAGTGTAGGGAGTTATTTGGCACTTGGTGCTCTTCACAGATGGCTTTAAAATTCATGCAGTGAAGGAGGGAGTGATTGGATGGAGGCTTCAAGGCCTCTGTTGCACCATGCTAACCTGTCAGCAACCTGCTGAATGAAGTCATCAATCTCCAGCAGCAGAGCTGGCCAGCAGTCCACGCGGTTCTCCAGGGCTGTGATGTATGGATGAGGGCTGCTCCTGCAAAACAACGGGACAGAGCAAAGGCCATGTTCACATCACAGATCCAGCATCCCAGTTCTGATTTGAATGCTCATGCATGTGACACATGTTACTAGATTTGAAAAGTTAAGGCATCACCAGAGTAAACACAATACATCTTGTGGGGAACATGAATCTCTGGACCAAATGTCATGGTAATCCATACAATTCACAATTTTATGTCCATCCATCCAGTAGATGTTGACATACTGTAGAAGATATTAATAGCCTTGTAGATATTAAAGTAGATATTAGGGGGAAACTTGACCTGCTGGAGGAACAAGAGGAAAAGTCAGCGGATCACCAAAGTCACCTCGTAGCCATCACTGAGGTCCCAGAGGTCTGGACCTCTGTAACTTTTACCACAGGCTTCTCTTTTTTGGGTTATTTTTATAAATGACCCAAAATAATTGGTATCAGATAATAATTGGTATCTGCCAATACCGAGTCTGATCAGATACTTACTGTTACTTAAATGTTGATTAAATCTGTATCTGACACACTTTTTTCAAGAGCTACTTGATCCAAATCCTGAAAGTCCTGTTTCAAAGTTTATAAGATTAAACTATTGATATGATATGAAAAAAGTTTAACTTGGAGAATGTGACTCCTGAAACTGACATGATCAGCTAAAGTGAAGATGTCTCACTTTGTTGGAGTTACAGAGTGGAGCTTCTTCCCCCTTACAAATTATCTTGAGCCGAGCACAGAAAGTGGCTTGCAGAGAGAACTGTAACCAGACGACAAGTTTAATTTTGGCCTGTCATCAAGTTATTCATGGAATTAACATTAATTAGCGACAGCTGATATGAATCAAAGAAACTTTGCAAATTTCAGACCAATCGCATCAAGGACATGCTACTTCTACTGAGTCTAATAAAATATGAATTAATCTAAACGTTCATGTGGACTTCAGATCATTCATCATCATGAACCCAACCAAGAAGACTATATTGTTTTTAAACAGTACTTTGCCTTCAAAATCATCACAATGTGGGGCACGCAGTTCTTGGTCAGCAGGCAGAAATGGGCATAACACCGGCAACATTTGTCATTTTAACAGGTGAAAGTGACCAAAGCGACCGTTAGCACTGGCTAAAAAAGAGAAGCTGCTAGCCTACATGAGGGTTTTGTACACTGCTCTCCTGCAACACTAGCAGGCTGAGGCGGACAAAGCACAGTTCAGTAAAGAAAGGAAGGACTTTAATCTGCTTTATTTTAGCTGTTAAAATATGTCCCTGATACCAATGCTTAGGATCAGCTCGGACCATCCCCAATATTCACATTACATCTTCATGATGTTCATGTTTGCTTATTATTTACAATAAAATAGGAATTTAAAACCTTTTACCTAGGGTTTCTCGATACCGTTCGTCCTCTACCTGTCCTGTAAGTGTAAACAATAGACAGCCATTACTCTTGAATTTGCAAACCCATTAAGTCCAGACAAAACACTGGGGTCAAATCAAAGGTGAAGTCTCTGTGTATTGTTAAGACTCCAGCCCACAGACAGGTCAGAGGTTAACACAACAGGGCTGGCGTGTGTGTGGTGGGTGAACACCGCCATCAGGTCCACTTATCCAGTGCTTTCCATTAATCATCACGTATCTAAGTGTAGGAAGGAAGTTCAATGACGAGAGTGTCTGTGCCTGTGACAGCCTGCAGCGTGGCCTAGACATGACTACTCAGTGGCTAGATCCCCCTCCTTCTACTCTTTCTTCCCACTCTTCACATGGTGTAATCTGTCTGACCATCTCTGTCCCCCTCCTCAGGTTCCCTGTGTCTCCAAACCCTCAGCTTCAATACAGCTCCCATCCATCAGCCTCTCACACCGTTCCCTACTTTTCAGCTGCCACACAAAGGAAGAGGCAGGAAGTCAAGGCAGGCACCTTCCTCCTTTTAGTTCAACTCCAAGTTCACAGCTGAATCAGAGTGCTGGCAGACAAATGGGCCAGGTAAGATCCGTCTGCTTCCTGGGGATGTCTGCAGGTCACACCAACCTCTGAGGTGAAGTCTGGGTTTGGGACGCAGACATGATTTACTATCTGAGAGCACGACAGGAGGCAAACGTCGCTAGAACGTTACCCTTCGCAAATCTCCGGCAGCCGTCTGTAATCTTTAAGAGATAACACATGACGAGTTACAAATTATAAGTATAACCACTCCTCCTCACTCAGCAGTTAGATGGTATCTGGCAAAAGTTCTCATCCTCAAAAACTTTGAAGAAAACAAAAACAATGGACTCATCTGTGTGCTAGCAAAGGTAGCACAAAGATAATGAGTCGCAGATTATTAGAGTGTTTAGCCCTGTATTGCATGTAATTAATAAGCAGAACTTAAACCAAGAAGCTTTGGTTTCTGGAGCAAAATATATCACTTTTCCTAAAGAAGATTCACGCATGTCAAGAATGCAAGCATGTATCCTAAAGGCCAATTCTTTCTATTGACTAGGGCTGGTTATCTACCTAATCTAATACTTTGTTTGGTACCACCTAGTAGCATGGAGTATTGAAAACTGTAAAGTGCTGAAAGCTGACATTGAATGTCTGGTCAGATTTGTCATTGTGTTTACTTATTCTTTAGTAGAAGTAGATTCTTACATTGTAAAACGTCCCGCTCAGTACATGACTTGGCCTGAATTCTTTAACAACCACATTTAAAGCAAAATATATTCATATCGTATTCAGCTTCCAAATCAGTTTGATGGTACACTGACATGTAATAAAGAGAATGGCGCCTCTTTCATTTCCACTCCCTGAATGCCTGCTCTTGGACTACGTAACTCGGGTTGAGCGCGTACGATCTCCTGCAAGAAGTGCATAACACTTTAAGGCACTACATCACACATGGGTCTATCTCAGTATTCTCCCTATGGACATCATGGCAGAGGCCAAGAGACCAAAGAGGACACTGACGGAGGAAGGTAAGAAGAGTAAAAGAGACAGGGACCGAGCAAGAGGCCAGACAAGAGTAAATCTGGGACTGGCTTTTAGTCGATGGCAAGAGCTTGGTGAAATAAAGGGCTGCAAGACAAGACAGTAAGCCGGCCTTCTTGCTGTTGGTCTACTGAGTAATATTAGCTGGCTCACTGTGTCTTGTGTTGTTGCACTTGCTTGATGTTTGGCTGTTAGCAAAGATGTCGACTTGCTAGATTTTGATCATAAGCCAAGTCAGCCCACAAAATCCAAATCCTTCAGCTTGTCAACAAATGCAGCTGTCCATGAGGGGGAACTGCACTCCTCCTTATCAAAAATATTTCTGTTTATGTTAAAAAACGAATATCAGCATCTACTATTAAATATCAATATTGATATTGGCCTCAAAAATACAATATCGGTCAAGCTATAGTGATGTCTCTATGTATGATTTTCTGGCAAGTTAAGTTTCTGTATCTGATTTTTTCTTTGTCTGTTCAGCTATGATTACTAATGCTGCTCATGCTAACTAGATTCGTAGTGAACAAACCAAACCAGAAAAACAGGCGGTCAGACATGTAAAAGGGTTCCAAAAAAAGGTTGAATACCTATTGCATTGTAAGTGCACTATAATGTAATTGTAACATGGACACATATTTCAATATAAATATGCTGATTCCCATTTTCCCGTACCTGAGCAGGCAGGCCAGATACATTGAGTATGTGGGAAAGCCTGCAGGGGACAGTCAGGACGTTCTAACATCACATGAGAAATGAAGTGGTGTGGCGGACTGAGCCCTGAACCATCCCTGATCCTGCTGGGGGCTGAAGTGGCTCAGAGTCTCTATGGCAGATTGCACGAGGCAGCGGCGAGCAGACGGTCAACAATGGGCACCAGTATGCATCCTCCATTAATCCCGCAGCATTTACAGTTACCCAGCAGTGCCAGGCCCAACGACCAATGGCGGGCCAGACTGTCAGGCCAACGGCGCCACCCTGCTGCCCTCAACACATTCATCTTCCCACCAGGGAGGTTCAGGCCGCCAGACAGACGCAGACAGCAGAGACAGCGATGAAGACAGAATGAGAAAGAAAAGGACAATGGGAAGGAGAAGACTGTAGGAGAGAAATAAAAAAAAAAGAAGGGATAGAGATGTAGAGATAGAGAGGTTAAGAGGGAGTGAGTGAAAAAAGGAGGAAAGGGTGTCAGAGGTAGAGAGAAAAACATGGAGAACAGGAGGGAGGAAGGGAAACATGAAGGAAAAGAAGAAAAAAGACAAAGCAGCAGAGTCTTTTTATCACCCGCTGTAACTGATTAAGGAGGCCCTACGATCTTGGCAGAGGTGCAGATCTAAGACAGGAGGAGGAGGAGGAGGAGGAGGAGGAGGCGGAGGCCAGAGCACAGCACTACACTACATCTGCTTGGGGATATTCAACCAGTAAGACTGACCTGTACCACAAAGAACCAGCCCTACTCTGAATAGTACCTGTATCGTCTGCATTATCAAATCAAGACTGTTCTCTTAACAAAAGCTTCCAATGAAATGTCGGTTTTCATTCATTGAAAATACAAGAGCAGGAAGTCTCTACGTTTCACCTGGAAGTTCCATCTAGAATTTTTTAAGTCTTTTTGGTGGTGCACAAAATGAAATACAAGAGTAAAAAGCAAAAGTTAAAGCATATTTCTGTTGTTGAAATTGCTAAAATGCTGCCTCCAGTCATTTCAGTGAGGGGACAGCAGCAGAGGGGAAGTAGTTTCAATCATGGTGGCAGGGGTATGAAGCGGTGGCCGCCCACGTCAATGTGCACAGATTTTGCTCTGCCACCCAAACTTGCTTGCTGAACTTCTGGTGGTAACCGCCTGGCTTTGGCCAATCAAATAGAAGGGGGCGGGCATCGCGGGTCAGAAAGAAGAGTGATGGAGGAGCTGATAATGCTGGTGTCTGATTACCCAGAGTAGTACAACATGGCGCTATTGTCTTGGGGAATTATTTACACAGCACCAAGCTAGCTTGCACAGATACTACTATGGCAAACACGTGGTTTTCGATTTGATTTGCAAGCTAGTGAATGTGTTCTGAACTTTTCGGTGGGTTGTACCAACGCTATGAGGTTCACCGAAGCACCTGCCTATCATCGCAGCCTTGGACCATAGCGGCAGCAGGCACTTTTGAAAATGCTCTTGCAAGTAGGCGGTTGTCAGGGCGGTTGCTGCGTGGCGGTGTGAAATGACCTTTAGTCTTATGAATCCTATAAATTGGACTGATATAAGGCATGCACAGGAGGAGGTGGAGTTCACCTATCAAGGGTATCCTCCCACCAACTCCAACCCAAGTTCCTCCTCCCAATTGCCTCTAGATTTAGTTGAGCCCAACTCTCTTTAACCAGTCTCAACAAGCATGTGTTTGCTTGCATTATTCAACATAATGTATGAGTATTAGTCCAGCAGCACAGTCTCCAAAGCTGGGGTGTTTTAAAAGGCTGTGCCACAGGGAAACATGAAGATTGTGTTGGTCAGTTTGAGACATTAGAAGAAAAGTAGGTCTCGCAAGTCATGTATTGTTTGTACTCATGTAGAGAACTCCACTGATACATGATCAGTAAACTAGTCATGGTTAGTACAGTTGTATAATGTCTTCTGTGGCTCTGGAGGAGCTTTAAGTCTGAGAGAATAATGGCATCATAACTACATGTATAATATGAAAGAGTATACAAAACAACAGTCAAAAACAATGATATAGGAAACAGATCTTCCTTTTTTATACTGTACCAGACAAGGTACAGTACTGAGGTAATGTGTATATGACAAAGACTGACCTGATAGAGTAAGGACAGGTGAAGTGCGTTTCTCTGTCTCTCTGGTCTGCCTGCATCTGTAGCAGCCGTCCAATGACCTTTATCAGCCCCTGGACGTTTCTGTTCACAGTTGGAGTCAAAAACAGGACACAGGGAATGTCAAGAAAGACTCAAAACACAATGAAAGTCTTCTTCTTGAAAGTTGTCTTGGGACGCAAGACACATTTCAGTAAAATATTCTGATAAGTGAAATCAAACCACATGAAATCAAATCAAAATTATTTTGACATGTAAAAAAGATTTTTCCTCCCGCCAACCATTGGCAAAAAGGTCATTTAAAATGCTAGCTCAACATGTTCTATACAAGATGAGTCACAGCATGTTGAATAGAAAAGGTCATTTTCAGTTAGACTTGATCCTCCTGCTCTGATGGTCGGGACATGAGAAGAATTAATGGATCCAAGTCAGCAGAGGGGACAAGGACAATGAGCCAGTGTCCTATTACTAAAAGCTGAATTATGCTTCTGCCTAGAGGTGCTGCGTGCTACAGTACATGTTCCACATAAAGTGCAAGCACACTATGTACTGAAAGATGGTTTGCCAGTGTTCATTTTGTCAGTAATTGTTTAATTTAGCCCTAGTCTGAAAATCAAAAGTCTAATCAAAACATGTCATGTTAGATTCAGTAAGGTTCACAGTCCCAACATCTCCAACAGGAGTCAGTTCTACTACCTTTAAAGCCTCACTCCAGCCAGAGTAACATTCTGTCTTTTAGTTAACGTTCTTTCTCAAACAGAGAATGGGGGTGTGGTTAATAGTCATACGTAATCAATACGTTTCGTTCACCCGCGACTAGCGAGCCGACTCATGAACGACCCCAGCTATATAGTTATAATATTGATTATTATAGATCCAACACGAAGCTGACAGGAGTAGGAGGAGATCAGTCCCTCCAACTGATCCGTCTGCTACTTCAGCACCACCGGCAGCGCCACGGACTTATCAATACACAGCAGTCAATCTACTGATACATCCCCCCTCATCACCTACATAAACTAGGTTACACGTCAGTAACAGAGATATGTGAAATCAGACGATGGCTTAACTTTTGTAAATTTCCTCTTCAGTGGCTACAGTTTCGCATAGCCTCCAAATCATGGCAAGATAGCAAACTGTGTAAAATATTATGTGTTGTTGCATATTATTGAAATTAATACAACTGCTACAAACCTGGCTTGCACTGTAGTGAAACTGAGTCTGTATAAACAGGTGCATTTGTGGCCACTGTGCCTCCATGCCAGAAGCTTGAGAGAATGTGTGCTGTAGGGAAGTCAGTCAGTTACATTTTTCCAAGACATTTTAAAAGATAATGGGACAGGAGTGTTTCAAGTTATAAAACTGCCTATTGCTTTGTCCAGTAACATGGTGGAATCCTGTCTTCCCTAGGCTGTTATTGGTCAGTGTGGCTACCATTGTGTACAACAGCTACAGGCAGCACTATGGTGAATTGGAGGCACAACACGTGTATGTATTGTATTATTCAGTTTAAGTTAACAAGTTTCAGTTTCATGCTAGAAATGTGAAACAAATTTCCTACTTTTTTTCATAGGCAGTACAGATACACATCATACAGAAACTTTGTTTGCTGGTGCTGGGGATACCTAGGAAAACATGTCCGGGTGGTAACTCCATCATGTGTGGAAGATAAGGCAGAAGTTTCCTGATCCATCCCATGACTACACTGATTTTCATTATCCCCAAATATAGCTTCATTAGGACAATAAAGTGGTTTACTTGTAAATATGTTTATGGGACATTTTCTGTCCCCTTACCTTCTAAAGATGTCTTGGCAAAATGAATAAAACAAATCAGCTACGCCCCACCAGTTAGTATATTCAAGATTACACATCTGTGCTATCCCCTGTTAAATGGAGAAAAGGACACGTTCAGTAGCGTTGTAGAATTAGTTTATTCCATAGTTATATTCACAAAACAGCCAACAACAAAGACACATGGCAGGACATGGATGACTTTTCACTATAGGCCTTGACCACATGGACGCAATCAAATGACACCTTTGACTGAATACTTTGATATCAATATTGTAGGCATGACAGTGGGTGTTTACATTACATACTTACATATGAGATTTTTGATTAACAATTATTTCTAATCTTAAAACACCCACGTTGGCCAAGACTGAAAGCCCTCTCACCAAACCTTCTTTCTCCATCCTCAGGCTGTTGCCCACTTCATCGCTCTGAAGGATGTAAAACATAAGCATTACACATTGATGCACATACAGTGCATTGCAAAAGTATTCAGATCTTTGTCAAAATATAAAGTTAAAGTAGAAAAAATCATTTTGAGTAGTCATATGAATTAAGTTATTACATGGAAAGAAATATTACAGCAGTATCTGTTATCCAGTAAAAAAGTGAGATTTTATCAAGGGTCTGAAAACTTTTTCAAGGCACTGTATATAATGTATATACTGAGTGTGCAGTGATTTAAAACGTTATCATAGTAAATGCATAAGTTGATATGTGCAAATGTTTCCTGAGATCTATAAATGTGTAACCAGTTTCTCACATGTATTGAGATTTGAAAATGTAATGGTAGATTTGTCTGCAGAGATTTGTAGGTGTGCGTTCAGACCTGCAGATATGTAACTGGTCGCTCGTGTTTCATTTAACTTCACGTCTCAAAGCAATTTGCAAATCAGCATTGAGCAATTTGTTAATTATGTCCATGGCTGTGTTCAGAGTCGCATACTAACGCACTATTCATACTAAGTATGACGTCAAATTGAGTATGTAGTGTGTTCCAACTGCATAGTATGTGGATTTTGTGTATGCGAGAAATACCCGGATGTGTACTAGATTAGCAATAATTTCTGAGTATGCGGCGTGAGCTTACTGGACAAACTCAACTACCCCAAGATATATTGTGTCTCTTAGCTCGGACCGGTAATGTGATCGATACAGTCATGTGATGCAGTCACTAATTGATGACATTCTTGTCAATTTTTGACTAATCATATCTCTTATTCATATATCTGGTTCAGGCACTATCACAAATATAACTATTTATTAACTTTTATTTACCCAGGGTAGGCTTGCTGAGTATTATTTTCAGCTGTTCCCTTCTACACACACTAACATGCGTTACATGGGAGGAGCACCCAGAGGAAACACACATGAACACAGGAAGAACACGCACACTCCACACAGAAAGGCCCATGGTTGGGTTCAAACCTAGCCTCATGAATTTAAATTTAGGATCTAATATTTGTACACACACGCACACACACACACACACACATGTTAATTAAGGAACGTTTAAGACACAAGCTGAAAAAGTTAAAATCTAACAGATCTTCAGTCAAAGTGCTGTCACCAGGACTAAAGCTGGAATCATCTGTGGAGTAGTCCAAGCGTGATCTCTTCAGTGGTGCGCAAATGGGGGTTGTGTATTGGGGTTCAGGTTCAGTCTCACAGGACACACTCTTCCTCTCAGGTTGAAGGTACACTTGAACAGCTAGCACACACAATTAAATGGGGGAAAAAAAGCATTTAGTTTACATCCCATAGTTTACACACTGTATGCATATATGCAGATTTAGTTTTGAACACACAATGATTTTTTCTTTTACAGAACTGAGCCTACACACGAGAGTTGCCTATATATTATTTGTCCAACATCACTGGAATCACACATATCTACTAAGAAGTGAACCACGACTGTGTGACTAGTCCAGCAGAGTCTGGAGCTGTCCCTGGCCCTTCACACTGTACCCTCATTATCCTCACCCTTACTTCTCCGTGCTGGGAATAGGTGTGTCACTGGGGGGTCTGTCTGGCACCCTATCTCTTTTGTCCTGACAGCCTATCCAAATAATGTACAATATGTGATGATGCGTGTCATGTTATTCAGACAATCAGCTACTGTTAGAGTGGCTGATATTCCGTAAACACCGACAGATAAGACACAGCGGTGTGGACGAAGACACGTCTTTACGTTATGAAACAACGAAATAACCAGCCGTCAACTAGCGTTAGTTCGCTAGTGTGAATACATCATTATAAACATTTCACAGTGCACAACTCACCGTTTCATCAACGCTGATGGTCGGGACAGCATCGCTCCTCCACTTCAGCCTCAAACAGTCTGTAGTAAAACGCGAGTTGCAGATGAAAATGCGGCGCGTAGGCTGTGCGGTCCAGACAGTTGGCTGTGCGTTAGCTTGTTTGCCGGTGGGATTTCCTGTAATCCACTGCGTTGATTGCACCCGTTCACCGTACACACAAATGCCATTGTGAAAATAAACAACACACTAAACTAAGGTGGACGAAACTAAAAAATAAAATGAAGACCCTCTGTTAGCTAATGCAGTAAGTTAGGCTAGCTAACCACACCTAAATAAGTTAGCTAACTAACAAGAAAAACAAACTGACAGACAGACGGACAGACGACCCACAGACAGATAAACAAACAGACACACCTACACAGAGAGATATAACTAAGTCTATAATCCTACAATTGTGGTAAAATACAAAATAAGTTTTCTAGCTAGCTCACAACGATGTTTATCAGTTTGCCGCTCAGGCGCAAAGAGGCTGGACAGTGCACCTGCGCAAGCTTGGAGGATGACGTATGACTTGTAGCTCCTACTATAGTCATACGTCATAGTTCCATTTTAGCAACAGCTTCAGTTTTTTAAACTTTAGCACAAAATTAAATTATTTGGCAAACAATGTAGATCATCAACATTGTCAGGAAATGACTCACAAATATATGAAATATCATAAAAATGTCAAAATTGACTGGAGTGGGGCTTTAAAACACATAGGACTCACTATTGGTGAACCCAGCACACTGAGTTTGCTTGTAGGCACGATGCTGTCACTGAGAGCAGAGTGTGTTTTGTGTACCTGGCAGAGGGCAGGAGGTTGAGGACACTGTTGAGGATGTAGTGCAGGTCTGCGTGGCCTTGATCCACCAGCAGCACCACGGCATCACAGCAGGCTGAACGCACCAGAGCACAGTCACTGCAACACTGCTGCCACAGAGCCTCCAACGCTGGACCCTGACGCACAGCAACAACATACACAACTCAAGATTTGAATCCAGATTTAGCTTAAAGGTACCATTAAATATGACTTTACTGTCCAAAAGCTGAAAATGGCCATAATCTGAGTGGATGTGATAAAAAAGGGCCGGGAGAAAACTGGAGAGAGGTCCTCAGGAATTAGTTTCTATTGGCCAAGTTTGAATTGTTCTTTCATGTCAGCTAATGTTGCCATGTTTCATGCTGTCCGGAGATGAACGATTCAGCGGAAACAGCTGATCAGTCATGTGAGTTAAATGTTCGCTACGTCAGAACTTATTCAGCAAAGCCATTTCCATGTCCCATTTAACGCATCAACTCTTTTTTGGCAAAAACCACCTCAAGCGAGTGTAAAAACTTTTTTGTGCAATTGAGGACGTTTTATCAAATTTTGTTTTTCTAATGCGATACTTTGAAATGTGCATAAATTTACATTTATGGGAACACGGCTACTGACTGATATCCAGTTGGATTACACTTTAGAATGAGCCCTTACTGTGTTAGGTCATGACCAAACATCACGTTAAAACAGGAAACACATTTGGGAATAAAGAAGCCATTCACAGGACCTTTAAGTCACAAAAAACATTATTTTGATATGTAACTCACCTGGGTGGAGGACTGCGTGATTTGCCCATTTGGCCCTTTCTCTTTTAGCACAGCAGCAACAAGACTTCTCACCGTCTGGAAAACAAAAGGCAGGCATACATGTACATTTTTTATTAAAAACTGTTAAAAAGTGAGATCTTTCTATTGGTTTGCTTAGCCATTTAAGTGACGTCCCACCCAAAATCTTTCTTTTTGGTATCAAACACTCACCTTCTGTAGGTTTGAAAGGTGAGCACCTGCCTTCTTCTCTTCCATTGGTCGGGAATGCTATCTTAGCTCGCTCATTGGCTAACATGACAAACCTGCCCATGCCTCATTCGTTCTTAGCATGAAGACTGGCAGCGGGGGGGTTCAGCTAGCCTGACTCTGTCCAAAGTTCAAAAATACACACCTCTAAAGCTCACTGATGAACATGCTGCAACTCATTTGTTTAACTTGTACACAAACAGAAATGTAAAAATGACAATTTGTGGTTTTAGGGGGAGTTATGGGCTGGAACTATTTCTTGACACACAACAGTGTGTGTGCTGTTTCTTGAAGTCTTGTTGTCACAACAAGGTCTGAGGTCCTTCTTTTGGTCCCTGTAGTCCTTTTTCAGTTTCTTGAGTTTGTTGTTTATTTGTTCGACGTTTCTGTCGTACCCTGCTGTAGCCATCTTGCGCTGTATTTGTTGGAACACTGGTTTCGTTCTTGAAGCTCCCTCGAGTTTTTCCCTCGAGTCGAAATTCTGTTGAGGACCACAGTCCAAGGAGACAGTTTGTCTCCTCCACGGACCACTGCTGCTTCGATTTCACTTCGACGTCCACACTGAAGCCCTGGTTTTTAAAAATGCCGGTCACAATGTTTTAGTTGGTCTTGTTGGTCACGATAATCTCGACCCCAGCCCCTGGCGTAAGCGGTTCTTGGTTCTAGACCAGCAAAGTGTTGGTGTCGCTCTAGAACCAGTTTTCCTGGCCAAGAGCCGGTTCTTTGGCTGTCAAAACGCGAAGAACTGGTTCGAGATTAGGCACCTGCTCCGAGCCGGCCCTCGAACTACCTTGGTGGAAAGGGGGTAACAGTGATGTTGACATGTTTGTTACCATAGCGCCAGTACAGAGACCAAAAGCAGAACTGTGGTCATCGATAATATCTGGCAACCCATGCTATAGCTGGAGACACTGCAAGAAGTACAGGGCGAATGGATACCTGTACACTGTTGTTCATCAAGAAATAGATCATCCAGCACATAACTCCTCCTAAAACCACGTTTTACATTTCTGTTTGTGTACAGAAACCGAGATACGCGGTGTTTGTTAGTGAGCTTTAGAGGTGTTGGTAGGTGAATTTTTTAGAACTTCAGACAGAGCCAGGCTAGCTGTTTCCCCTGTTTTCAGTC
This sequence comes from Macquaria ambigua, assembly GCA_008360985.2. Classification (NCBI taxonomy): domain Eukaryota; kingdom Metazoa; phylum Chordata; class Actinopteri; order Centrarchiformes; family Percichthyidae; genus Macquaria; species Macquaria ambigua. Next base: position 185,180 of record VMKM01000334.1, read on the forward strand.
TAAGCTAGGCGTAAGTCCTCCCAACTCTTTTAACAAACTCTAATCCTTTTGAACCCATTACTGAAGATTTTAGTTTGGACTAAGAACTTCAACTCAAAGATATTTGAAAAATACAAAAAAACAAGTTTTGCCAGATAGATTATATATTTGCTATTTAGTTAAATGTCCTGAAAGGACAAAAGTCACAGGAGTGGAAATGGGACTAAAGAAAACAAAAAAACAGAGAGTGGTCCCCACCATGGGGAGAAACGTTTCAGTCCCATGTCACCGTCCAGTCCGACCCTGAGTCAGTAGCTTACCTGGGCCTGTATGACAGGGCTGGGGAACTCAAATCGTATCTTCAGACTCTCCATCGTATCTGCCGGTCATGCCTGAGAGCAGAAAGAAACTCCTTTAAACTTTTTCAGAGAGAAAGGTTGGTGCTACCCTTCTATTTAACTCAAGTATATCACATATCATTGCTGTCAGGCTGAGCCTTTGAAACAAAAGCTAAGTGATGCAGCCACCTGTTGCTTCAAAGCATTAATGGAGCAAAGATTCCAGGGAGAAGCACTGCTTGGAGGTATTCAGGGGCTGACCTGTGAAAACGGATCCTTGCCATGTGTTATCAAATGATTGGCCTGCAGCCATGACATAATTTTGCATTAAATTATTCACTAACTCACTAACTCACAGGTTGCTAAGCAGACGAGTGGCCCATCTCAGGTTTTGTCATTAGGCCTGACAGTATGCCGTACAGGTGCTGAGCACCAGCTGTCTGAGGCCTGCAGACCACAGCGGCTGCTTATAAGTGAAGATTTGACTGGTTTAGGCTTTGAATAAGGCTGGGTATAGAATTCAATTTCTTTGGTACTCACCGAAATATGTCTGCTGCACCGAGTATCATAAACTAGTATTGAAAATTGGCATTGAATATACTGTATGGTCAGACTGTAATCTGGTTTACTTATTTTATCAGATAGTTCCTAATTTAAATTCAAATCAAATTGTGGAATGACAACTAGTTCTAAAAACTAGTTAACCTGACTAGTTTATTTAAACAAAGCTTGTCTTTAGACAACATTTAACGCTTGATAAATTGTCTTCTGTTTTTAATTGAAAAAGTCTTGTAGAACATATTTATATTTCTCTTAAGATATCCAAAAAAGTATTGTTTTGGTGTTGATGTTTTATGAACAGAAAAAAAAAGTTTATACACCAATAATATTTTTTCCTTTCACATACCAGAAGTGTTTTTTAGTGGGGTTTTTTTTTTTGACAGAAGGATTTTCAAAATGTAAGACTAATTTTCGGTTAAGTGGCAACTGAACAACTGACTGGTCCTTTCAGGTGACACTGATTAAACAGTAGGTGGGTTAAACAGATTCTAACAGCAGTTTAGGCCAGTTTGACTGCAAGCTTACCAGACTCAAATTGTCAATTAAAAACTTTGGGCTTTGGGAAATTGCGATAAGTATTGTTCACTATCTTATGGCATTTTAGAGACAGAAAAACTGAACTGACAAATTAATGATGAATAAAAAAATACAGTAGTAACAGCCCCACAAACCCCACTACAATACCTTTCTGTGGGCAGAAAACCAATACAAAAAACATATTTTGTGCATAAAATATCTGAGAAAAAAACTGACTATCAATAAATTCAGTTTAATAATTCTGGGAGCATTTTAGTCCCTTTTCCTCCAACTTTGTTCCACTAGTCAATATCTGTAAACCGATATATTGGTTTAACATTACTATAAACACAGGGAATACGAGCCTCATGTAGCCTAACCTCCGTCACCCCCTCCCCAAACTAAGACACCCAACCCAACCCCCCTGCTGTTATCTAACTGATAAGCCAGCCTGCTCTGCTGCACTGTCCACCACCCTGCTCCTGTACGCTGCACGCCGGCTCCCACTGCCATTCAGCTTCATGGCCACATGAACAGGTAAGTCAGCCGCACCTGCTACTATCCAACTACACTCCAAACTGACACCAAACGGCTTGTCGGCTTATTTATTCATGTTTGTACACAACCTGGCTGTTAATCATGAAATATCTACATGTCACTACTTGTACATCGGGCATACTTTAGCTTAACAGTCTTTAAAATGTGTTCTCAATTCAAGGGGTTTGACAAGAATGTGGGTGGTAGAAGTTTACATGTAATTGTTACTTAAAACTAATAAACTAACAACTCAGTCATCACTTGTCATGTTTTAGGTGATCGCTAGAATTTAGAAGCATCTGGCTTCTTCTCTAATTTAATGACAGTCAATGGTCAGCAAAAGTTTGTACACCAAACTATTCCAGTGGTTTCTACAGCATATTTACTGCAGCAAAACAATATAGGCTGGCCTGTACTGCTAGGTCTGCATTAGCAATAGAAGAGAGGACAATGCATGAACAGTGTTGAGCCAACAGTGCTTTAGAAATGACACCACTGAGGCTTTACTGTGCGACACTCACTGCTGCAAACTGCACATGCCGGGCGGGCATTTGTGATGGTGGTACAACACACACACACACACACACACACACACACACACACACACACACACACTTTCACGGCCATGTTGGAAGGCCTGAAATCAGAGCGGCACAGAATGCAGCCAGTTGATTGTATTCTTTCAGTGCTAATTTGGGTTAATAAATGATCACTTCATTAGATACATCTTACAAGGGCTGGCTGTGAGATCATTCTGTTTTATTGTTTAGTCATGAAACAATAAGTCAATTAATCCAGTGATTCCCAACTAGGGGTATTTGTACCTTAGGGGGTACTTCTGCAGTTGCTCGGGGGTACGTGGAAAGAGTGTGGAGTAGCTCAACTAATTTGAAAAAGTGGAAATTACAAACAAACATACATCCACATACTGAGTCAGCTGTAACACCTGAAAACCACATGTTGAGAATGCCAGTCTGCTAAACTAGTAAGCAGACGAGCGGCGAAGTTGAAACAGTTAGGTAGAAGTGACAGATAAGTGGTTGAAATAGTCATGGAAGTCATGGATAACCAGTTAAAAGTTAGGTTAAAGTAAAAGATAAATTGTGAAAAAGTTCAAAGTAATGCATAAATGGTTAAGATAAATGGTAATGTTGAAGAAGGGGTAATTGAGTTAGTCTGACAGGGCTGTGAGGGTACGTCAGACATAAAAGGTTGGGAGCCATGATCGATCAAAAGAAAATTGATCAACAAGGATTATAGTAATCTGTTGACAGTTGTAGTCACTCTCTTTCTAGATCTCTAATGTGAAGACTTGATGTTTTTCTATTTTATATTTCAAAGTAAGTTGATTATTTTGAGGTTTTGGACTGTTTACTGGTCAAAACAAGCTATTTAAGCATGTTACCATGGGCTCTGGGAAATTGTGATGGGCATCTTTCACTGTTTTTGACATTCCTTTGACAAGTGTGAAACTGCAACTTGGCAACACTCACTGACTTACTGTAAGAGCAAAATATATACAGCAAGCAATACATTTTGTTGTTCAGTGAGAAATGCAACCAGCAGTCATTTTAGAAAAGAGACCAAAAAAGTCGTTTTAACATAGAGTACTGAGGTCTTTATACTGTGATACACATAGCTTTTATACTAGAGCCTCTTAAAAGTATAATGATTAGTGTTGTAATAAACAACAACATGTCTTCCTAGTCGTGGCAGACTATCACTCTATTCATTCCCATGATTATTTTATTACTCAACATTATAGGTACTTTACTAGCAGCAGGTGTTGCATCAACAATGATGCTGATCTCGCCCACGGTGGTGTATTTTGGCAGCAAGTTGTTTTATTTTATTTTTTTAAATCGTGCCCTTTGTCAGATCATATTGGTGCCGAATTAAAGGATGCTTTCTGCTTTGTCAGAAAAATGCTTTCAGTAGCGTTTTGTGCATTAGAATGCTTCGCTGATAAGTAAGTGAATATAAAGTTGACTGATTTTTCAATGGGGTTTATGTAGCAAGCTCTCTCAAGCTAGTCGTTGTCCTGATGCTGGCTACGTGTAGTACACGAGACCAGTAACAACTTTAGCACAAACCTTTGTTGTACAAAAACGTACTACATCCAGAGCTTATTAGTAATTACACTAAAATTAAATACAACAAATAAGCTAGCAAATGCTCAAAGTTAGCTGAGCCGGCTAATAAGAGCTACACTGGAGTTATCAACACAAAAGCTAAGACTATTCAACTGGCTGTGCATTCGTAATAATAAAGACGGGTAGACTATATTTCCTCCTGCAGAACACTGAGTAACATTAGCCTCTCAGTTACAAGTTAATAAAAGTTATACATGTTGCTGCCTAAACTTTACCTCATTCACCAGCCTCCTGCGAACCCGCATATAACTACGGCGTGTATCGAGGACCAAAAGTGACAGAGACAAACCTGTCACACACCAAACCTTCCTCTAAAATTTACTGCAAGTAATGTGTAGCAAGTTTAGTGTAACAACCAAGACGCTAATTAAAACCTAATAAGGAAGCTTTGAAAAGCATGTTAACATGTGTAGAACTCATACATTATGATAAATGTTTTTTTCTCAAAACATTGTGATCATATCATTTTGATAACTGATGTTGCTGTATACCCAAGCCTTTAGAGGTGCATTAATTCTAAACATACATGTTGAAAGTCAGGTGTGGACGATGTTTGGGTTTCACAATAACACTTTTAATCACATTAATCGTACATGAATGTTGGCTTTTGAACATCTCATATAAACTGTTATAACATGCTTTATTCGCCGGTTTTCTCCTGGGACCTGAAGGCAACATAATTACAGGATGGTTGCGGTCACCTGATTGGAGGTCCGTATACCTGCTGTTCTCTTATTGGCTCTTTCCGTCTCGTGCTCTGTCTGCAGCGGGTACACCAAGCTGCGCGTGCGCTTTACCCCTCAGCGTCGTTAATTTTGCAGAATTGAGTCGGTGAAATAACGGAAATAAGAGAATTTTGCACTCAAAATAAAAGAATACATATATTGATTGGTAATTATGCTAAAATTGTAACAATTGTTTTAAAGAAATATGAGAGAAACTGATTTATTGATTGATATGAGCACTACAGTTGTTTTACACAGGTACAAGGTCAATATTTTGCTCTCTATGTCATGAATACGTAAATAAAATTTTACGTAAATGAACTGTAACAACAGACAGTGTGAATGTCCACCAAGCAAGGCCAGAGAACACATTGTGTTGTTACAGGATGGGGCCCTTTGACTTTAAAAACCAAGGGGCCCATAGAGGTCTTAATTCAACCATGCTGATAATTCAATATTGAGGACCATAGTCATGCAATAAGACCCTAAAAAATGCAATAGTCTGCGAATTTCCATGCAGGCACACACCTGCCTTCTAGCTTGAGTTGGGTGCTACATGGTAACATTGCAACAATGTGATCTGAGTATTTTTAAGAGTTAATATATTTCAATTTGACCACTTTTGGGCCAACAATAAATAAATTAATAATTTCCACATCAGAATTTTATTCCTGACACAGCATTTAGAGCTTCATGTTGGGAAATACAATTCTCAGGCAGCTGAATACTTAACAGAATAAATAAAAAATATGAAAAATCAAATAGTTAGATAATTTTAAACAATTTTAGAAACTATTTTTGGTGCCTGGTCAAAAATTTCTAGGAGGGAGGACTTGGACTAATGACCTTAGTATTTCTAAAATCTGGCTATGCAAGTGCCATGGTCTAAAGTAAACAAAATGCAAATACCATGTCATAATACTTAATACCCAAATGGCAAAAGCATTGCTTAGTTTAACACTGTTCTATTTAGTGGGGGTACACTCAGAAGGGTCGCACTGCATGGGGTTTTATTGTGAAAGTCTGCAGCGGAACTTCTCTATGTTATTGCGGGACATTGACAGCCGGTGAGCCTTTGAAAGTCTTGAGTCTGACTTCAGTCCAGGAGAGACCATGTCCGCCGTCATAGGCAAACTGTCCGCACCTCTGCTCTCATTTAAAACTAATTCTCCATGAAATAACAGTAACGCGGGGCCTCAAGGATGGCCAACTCGGTGAGTAGCCAGTTGGAGGATTTGCTTGCCAGTCCGGTCTAATGGAGTATATGTTTGGACATTTTGCTTTTTTGTCACACCGGAGGAGTCGGTGGTTTTTACTCCGTAGTGTAACGAGGATTTTCAAGCCGCACAGCTAGCTAGAGCCGATACGTGCCGCTATCTCCTGAATGAACAGTGTAATGCAGAATTCTACTAAAAAACCTGGCAGTTCCAGTATTTTTCTGCTTCCCGTCAAAATAACGCCTTTGCTAATATAAATTAAGGCTAGTTCAGAATGGTTATGGTCCATCTTTCAATTCGGCTTAATGTTACACGCAATGTATAAAGTAACACGTGAATCGGGTAAAATGTCAACTTTCTCGAGAGGTTTTCTTGTTATTTTCATTACATTATCTTTTTAACAACCATATAACGTTACCCCATGATAGAAAGCAGTGCGAGCAAATTTCACTAGTACAAAGTTTGTGGAAAATGTTTTCTGCTTCATGCATGGTATATATTATGAATTTAGGCCGACCTGTAGGTCACAGGTGCGTCGATTTGCCGAAAAGCAATGTTTCATTAAATTAGCAGATTTTTGAATGGAGTTTTACATGACGTTGACGTGACAAGAAAATATCATTGGCTGCTCTGTAAAAAAAATAGAGTAAAAACAGCATATAAAAGCCATAAAAGAGTTTATTTTAACGCCGGCGTTCGGGTTTTTATGAAAATCTTGGGCCAGACGTTATTTTCATTCTCTGTCAACGTGTATGCTCTGGTCAAAGTTTTCTTGTTTTTTTTTAATATTTTTTTTTTACTTTTCTTGGATTTGAGCAGTAACCCAACATGATTTTATTTCACAGGGTGCTGTTCAGGTGAAACTAGAACTTGGTCACCGTGCCCAGGTCAGAAAGAAACCCACTGTGGAAGGCTTCACCCACGACTGGATGGTGTTTGTTCGAGGACCAGAGCACAGCAACATTCAGCACTTTGTGGAGAAAGTAGTTTTTCACTTGCATGAAAGCTTCCCTAAACCAAAAAGAGGTAAGAGACCTGCTATTTCTGCTTTATTTTGGCCCTTTGCTTTTTCTTTGGCTCTATTTCTTCTGGGTTTCCTGTGCTGTGTGAGGGGGAGACCTCTAAACAAATGAGCAGGGTTCAAACCGTTCGCTCATCTATGGAGGCTGGCAGGAAAAGTGAATGTCCTTATATTTTTAAGTATCTCTGTACAGTTAGAAGAAGTTGGTCAGATGCTTATCGTGGAGAAAAGGCAGTGGTTTTTGGTTCTGTGAGTGCATTTTATGTCCTGTCGCAAAGTGCTGCTACTATATAGTGGCAGTGAAACAAGTTGTGTGTGTCCTTTTCTCTGGAATTCTCAGAAGACAGAATGGACAGGTTGGAAAATATGTTTAATGATGCAAAATGCATTTTATGGTGTGTCAGTGCCATTTTAGTGTTTCTTCTAAATGTCACTCCATACAGATGTGTTGGTTTGAAACCCTGCCAAACAGAATCATACCCGATGTTGCTTTTGGATATGAAACAGACAAACCTTGTATGTAAGAGTTGGTTGGTTGCACTCAGCTCCTAACAGTGAGCCTGAAAATATTTGGAAATAGGAAGTCAAAAGTCAAGGTTAGACTGATAATTGCTATTGATCATTACTTTTGCTGTGCCACAAATGGATGACTAAACATACACTGCATATGCACACATGTGTGCAGTAATAGCAATCTTGCAGTTTCATTGCATGTCAAACTGTGCAAGATTATTTTCTCAATTAATCGTTTTGTCTGTAAAGTAGTGAAAAATGCCCGTTTTAATTTCCCAGAGCCCACAGTGATGTCTTATGGACATCAACATGGTTTGGAGTCCAAACCCCAGTAATGTCCAGTTTACGATCATATATGACAAAGACAGGCATCAAATCCTGACATTTGAGAAGCTGGAACCAGCAAAGGTTTGGAATTTTTGCTTGAAAAAAGATTAAAATGATTGATTGATTATGAAATAGTTGCAGATTCATTTTGTTTTGATTGACTAATTGAATAATCGACAAATCCTTGCAGCTCTAGATGGGTCTACTAAATCTTGGTTGCAGTCTGGGTCAGATTGTTTGATTAATGTAATGTAATCTGTAGTGAATCGCACCACTGCAGTGTGAATCTAAAATTATATACAGTATGTGCGAGGAGAGACCCGGCATCTACATGAATATGTCTGTGTGCACCTATAGTGTTGGATCAATCAGTGTATTCAGTGTAATCTCACGCTGTATTCTGATTGGCTTGTTTGCAGACATGGGTCGTAGCAGCAGTGGCGTTGTGTGAATTTGGTCCTACGTTTCTGACACTGTCAGAATCGTGACTCAGGCTGTCTCAGGAGATTAAGGTTGATATATTTGTACTGTAGACAGGTACCACTGACTCAGTGTTTACAATCCTGAAGGGTTCTACGTAGATTTCAGAAGTGGCAGACAAAAAAACGGAGTGGCCGACAGAAATGTTCAGTAAACTGTCACAGTGGCAGGTGAGGAAAAAACTTCATTTCAGACCCTGCACACTGGTCACAGTTGCATGCAGACTGTCTGTCTGGAGTACCTGCAGTCAAATGATTTTTTTACATAAATGTATCCAGGGCTGCAACTAACGTTTACTGTCATTACCAATTCATCTGCCAGTCATTTTCTCTATTCATTTTTTGGTCAATCATATGTCAGGAAATAGTGAAAAAATGTCCATCACAATTTCCCAGAGACTTGATTCCAGAGATGATTATAGATTGTAAATGAAAATAGTTGCTGATTTATTTTCTGTCAATGAACTAATCAATCAATAAATCAACTAATTATTTTAGCTCTGAATGTATTCAGAGTGGGTTTCTTCTATCATCCAATAAGTGCCCTGCTGCAAAAGAGTCATTAGTCTGGATTCAGTGGAGAATTGTGTTGTCTCATGGCTCTAATGCTGTTTCCTAGGCGTTTCCACTCTGCCAAGATGAAATTAGGGAAGACATTATCATAATACTTCATTGTTTGTGCATGGAAATGGCATAAAATATTGTCTATTGGTGACATCAGACTATCTTTATAACCCCATAACAATAATGGTCAAAGTCCCCTAACATTTAACATTCCCCTTTCACTTCCCTTTACATATCAGGAACCTCGCACCATCCCCTGTAAGTGTCTGAGTTATGTAGCTGTACAGGATGGTGTCTGGCAGTAAACCTCTTTTAACCGGCCTCAGATAGACATTATCAATCCGTTTGTTTTTTTTTGACAAACTGAATAGGTTGATTATTTCATGTAGAGCTGCAACAATTAGCCAATAAATTAAATTAGTCAACTGACAGAAAATGAATCGGCAACTATTTTGAGAAGTGATTTTTGAGTCAATTTTAATTAACAAAAATGCCACTTAACGTTTCTCTTAAAAGGCCTTTGATTACAAGGTCTCAAATGAGATCTGGCTTCTGCACACTGCAGGCTTCTCCCTGCACTTCTTGTGCTTCAGCTAGGTCTTGATAAATGTGATGTGTTGCTTGAAGACTAAGGCCAAAAGCCCAGCAGGAGAATACTTAACCTTCAATAAGTCTCACGCGATGAAACATGCCATGAGATCTTTCCAGTGTCTGTCAAGTCTTTGGGGCCTGTGTGTTTTTGCATGGTGACAAATTGTGAGCCAAAGTGCTTCCTGATCTGTTGGGTCTGCAGATGCTAGTCTTGAGTGTTTCTAGTTGAAACCCAGACCAAGTGTAATGGATCAGTGTTGTTTCATTTGTTAAAACTACTCTGGAGAATGTAGGATTTTTGCTACGTCACCCACAAGTCAACTTCATTAAAGTTCACATTTAGTGAATATAACACACTGAAACTTACTCTGTAATCTTAGATTTTTATGTTTAAAATCTTTTTTGTTTTATGCAACTGCTGATTTGGACGTTGGTCATCTCTACATTGCACACCTGTTGAGGGTGACATCTGTGCACAGATAAATATAGAGAAGCAGTGACACTTGATATTTGAGAAGCTGGAACCAGAACGATCCATTGATTATCAGTCTGTTGTCTATTCATTTTCTGTTGATTAACCAACTAATTGTTTCAGCATTGGTTGAGTTGTTGATCCAACAGAATTTACAATTACAGGAACAAGGGATTGGGATAGATATGTGGCTTTACACATTATAAAAAAAACAACTGTCATCTGTACAAGATGTGTAGATGGTGTGTTTGACTCTGTCAGTGCTAACAGTCTTACTGAGTGGGCCAGCAGGGCCACAGCTGGCTGCACACATGCAGGACTTTTTTTGGGTCAACGGCAAGAATACCCTTTCCAGCTGCTTTCTTTTTTCTCTTTCTGGCTACAGTGTTTCATTCATCTGTTGAAGATTCCTCTTTCCTCACCTTTAGAAGGAAGGTCTTTGCTCACCTGAGTGTCTCACATGGTGACTTGCCATCTAAAATAAAATGGGAAGCATTTAAACAAGTCGTAAGCACCAAGTAAACCTGTCGAAAGGAACTGAGTGCTGACATGTTGCTTTCAGACCTACAGTCTGTGTGCTGTGTTTGGAGTCTGTAGGTAACATTTGACTTTTATGGACAGCTGGAAGATTTGTGCTAGGGCTGCAACTAACATTTATTTTCATTATCAATTAATCTGCCGATTATTTTCATTATTGATGAATTGTTTCGTCTATAAAATGTCAAAAAAAGTGTGAAAAATGCTCATCACAGTTTCCCAGAGCACAAAGTGATGAGGTCTTCAGATTACTTATTTTGTCCAACCAACAGTCCAAAGCCCAAAGACTCTTCATTTCCTGTCAGAGATGACAAAGAAAAGCAGCAAATCCTCACATTTAAGAAGCTGGAACCAGCAAGTGGTTGACATTTTAGCTTGAAAAATGAGTGAAACGATTAATCAATTATCAAAATTGTTGGCAATTAATTTTCTTTGGTTTGATTAATCGACTAATTGTTGCAGCTCTAATTTGTGCAATGTTAGGGAAGTAGCTATTATTGGTTACATACTCTTTAGCCTTGGACACCTGATATTTAGTGTGAGGAGTGGAACATCATTTTCACTTCTTTTTGTCAAAGGCAGATTTGGCAGCACAAAGCCTGAATTTCTATTTTCGTCATTTCAGTGTTTTTAAGATGAGAATCTAAAATAAAAATGAATCCTTAAACATTTTGACCTGGTACATTTGAAACAAGCCCTGCGTGCTGAGATACGTTCCACCTGGATCTTCCCTTACATAACTGACAGCAGTGTTTGATGAGTGGAGGTTAGGTGTGTGAACTTGGCTTCATGATTCTGCGCAAAGGATGACAGCAGGAAAGCGTTTGTTATGTGGACCAGGGATCCCCAAAGGCCTGTCAAGATTTCAAAGACCCCTGTACAGAGTTAAAAATGCAGTGAAATCTATCGGTGTCACTTGGCTCACTCGCAGGTTTAGTTGAAGAGTTTAGATTAGATTAGTGTCAGCCATGCTTTATTTGCTCCTGTATAGATGCTGACAACAGTTAGGCTCATCTAGCACGCTGATAGGAAGTCAAACAGCAAATCCACATCACTTGTTTCCTTTTTTGCTCAAAACACTGTTCTTCTTATCAATATGTCATCACTCTTACACACACACACACACACACACACACACACACACACACACACACACAGTGTAGCAGTCAAAACCTAGAAAGCGGTTAGAATGAGAGAGTGATGAGACTTCCTCCCACTCTCTCAGCTCAGAGAAGCTGCCAGACACGCATTTAGATTAATGACGAATCAGTCAGTAAAGCTGCCACTGCGCTTCATTATTGCCGTGCGGTTAACGGGCCAGCGTTGAGGCGTTGCCATGGAGACGGCCTAATGGCAATGCCGCCTGAACAAATGGAGGTAAAGAAGCTCTTTGGAACCAGTGAAGGGGGTGCTATTTTGGCAATAGGCGGCAGTGGCTCATGCTGCTTAAGCACCTCATTTGGAGCCTTGGCTGCCATTTAATCTACTCTGGAGATGGCATCTCTTCAAAGGTGTCTGTGATATTTCAGAGGACTGTCACTTTTATGGAAAGATGTAAGACAGTGTAATGGGAAAGAAATGGGCGAGCTTGGTGAAAAGAGTTAGAGATTTGTGGTGTGTGCAGTGCAGGAAAGAGACACAAGAGCTGAGGTCCTTTTTGTGTTCTTTAAGACCAAGGTGCTTTTTGTTACAGGAAAAAAAACCCCACTTGAAGATTTTTCTTGGTTAAATAAAGAGGGTGTGGTTGTGTATCAGCTTGCCAAAGCAAACCTCTAATATTCCAGTGTTTCAAAGCACCAGCCTTGGTATACATTAATGTATATAAAACATTTTTAGCATTATAAATTTTGTGTGTTATGATACACAAAATCCACAGTTTGGTATGGACCTCAGTTTTGGGATTTGTTGCGTTTCTGGTACAGCAAGGGAAACCAAATAAAGGCAGAAGATAACATTTGAGTCCTTTTTATTAGGAAAATGAAAACATGAATCCACCAGTGTGAGAGCTACTGCTGGGGCAGTGGGTAACTCCTGGACGACTGCAGCCATTTATACAGTGAGTCGCAGCTTAGTGACTGACTGATGCACACGTGAAGGGATCTCAAATGGTTTAGATTGTCTGTGTTTCCAGAAAAATAAAAAATGTGTGGTAAAACAATATGGACAGTTTTAGTCCGATCCGCCCCTCTTTGTTCAGTGTCGCTGTAACTTACTGGAAAAGCCTAACATCCCCTAAACCATGAAGGCTCTTCCAGCTCGAGTTTTGGACCTTGTTATATGAGCTGTACATCCAGGGGCTAACCCAACATGGTTTGGCTGACAGATCCCAACTGTCCCACTGCCAAAGCTGTCCCGCTAGAACTCGCTCTTTAGAATTCATGCTGTACAACTGCCAAGATATAGACCTAATTAAAAGTGTATAAGACTAATTCTACAGTAAATATTTGGTTTAGAGGGCGTACCAAACCGACAAAAGTTGCAAATCAAACTAAACCTCCTGCCCCCAACAGTTAGGACGAACACATACACTGTTCCACCCATGTGAGAAATTCAGTCTCACTCCTATCTTGAGGATGAGCACAACAGCAGTAACTCATGATGTTCCCATTAGGAACATCTGTGATCTATTTATGTGAAGCCATGAAAATGATAGTAATTGTCTTTACAATGTCATATATCCCTTATTTGATGACAGCACGTGTCCCATTCTGTATGCTTTCCATTGAGATATTTTGGAAGTGGCTGTGTGCTGCTTTTCTTAAGGTTGAAAAGATATAACCCACAGGTTAGTCTTCATCCTGGAAGCCTCTTCTCTTGAACAAGTGAAACACAGTGTCTGAAAATACTTTCAATAAAGCAAAACACTTCTCTGTGCAAGGCTTGTGTGTTGTTGTGTCGCCTGTGACTTGAAACTGTGAGTTTCATCAGCGTTTACACTTGTAAGCTAACTGAAGCTTCAAGTTTACACCAAAGGCCTTCTCTGACACACAAATCACTTACTGAAGTCAAACTAGACAACAATGAATGAGGCTGGAAGAGTATCTCCTTTCCTTAAAGAAAGAGCGTTCTGTTCTGTTAGCCAGATTGGCGACAGTATAAGCCCCTTACAGTGTACACACACACACAGAGATTGATGCCTTAATGATTGGGCCAACATGTTAGCCTCTGGCCATCTCCTGGGCTCTTTGGAACGCTCGCATGAAACCTTTTAACTCCCCTCATCCTCCGCTCAGCCTTAATTTGTGGCTTGTGTGCACATACCACATAAGTCAAGTCACTGCAGTGACCTATACATAAGATACAGCTCCTCGGGCTGAAATATGGCTCAGAAGCTGCACAGAATTCCTTTCGTCTTTGCTGTGGCTTTGCTAATGTGATCTCTCTGAGCTCTGCTGATAGCAGTATTGATATCCTCGCTGGAGGTGAAGGATGCTTTCCTGTACATGTGTGCGTGTGTGGTTTCTTTTGTCTTCTGCCTGTCTGAATAAAGTTTCAAAAAGCAAACACTAGTGACCTCATCATACCTTTTTGGAGAACAATTAGTAGATCGACAGAAAACTAATCAGCAACTATTTTGATAATTGACTCATTGTTTAAGTTACTTTTCAAGCAAAGAGTCAAAAAATGTGATTGTTCCTTTTTTGTTCTTACATGATAATAAAGAGAATATTTTGGGGTTTGGGGTTTTGGCTATTGGGTCAGACAAACTATATTATATAGTAAAATGCCCATCACTATAATATTGTGATGGGCATTTTACTATTTTCTAAAGTTTTATCGACCAAACGATTAATCGTTTCATTGAGAAAATAATTGGCAGATTAATTGATAACAAAATAATCTAAATATAAAGATGCAGCCTTCATACCTTTACTCTGTGTTTAGTAAAATAGGGACTTTTGCCACATGTCAAGTATATAAATAAATATGCACGTCTGAGTGATTACAATACTTGAGTACTTTCAGTTCATTCATTAGCTAAAAACAAGAAGGCAATAGATCCCATGCATATGTGCACAGCAGAAATACTTGTATTACAAGCTCTTGAGCAGCAGCCTAATATTATATTTTATAAAAATGTAATAATTTCTTCTGACATTAGTGGATGCATTTTTTTCTGACCGTTTCCACCATTTTCTCTTTCCTCCAGTCTCTACTTGCCTGTTCAATAAACAGTTAGCATTTTTACCTGCATCTAAGTAACAGCTCTCTGTAGTAATGGGGTTTCAGAAACAAGAAACCAGTTTTTTCATATTTAGGGTATGGGATTAGAGAAACCTGATTTCCCAGCTAGATTTCTACTGGAGAAAGCCGATTTGTTAGCCATGTGGATTAGTGCTGCAGCCAACAATTTATATGATTGATTATCTGCAGATTGTTTACTTTATTCATAGTTTTGTCCAACTAACTACATGAGCTGATTTCTTAGAGGAATCTGGTTTCTTGTGTGCATGTAACATATTCAGTGATTACTGTTTGTACACTTGTCCACTGTAAAATAGTTTCATGATGAAACAAAGATTCAAGAGGAGAATTTGAATTGAGGATCATCAAGTATGAGGGACGGCAGTCTCTCAGTTGTTGTGGACATGCATTAGGGACTAAACACCAGGTCGTATGTACAGCGTTTTTGGATCCAAATACCCAACTTTGTGTGTAAAGGCCCCTAAGACCCCTCACCGGCCCCCCTCACAGTGTCTGGCAGAAATCAAAGAGCTGCAGGCATTTGCCAGTAATTGTTTTACGATTCCTCAGAAATCATACCTACTTGTATAGGTGGAACACAATGAAAGCTGTAGGCTGGCTGCTGTAGCTGCCATGAAAGGATGGGGAAGGGGAGGAGGTGCAAATGGACGGGGCAGCCGCCTCCAAATAACAGGAACTGAGCTGTAAATGCCGGCTCTCCCTCAGTTCAGTCAATGAAAGGAGGTTGCAGGAAGTGGTTTATTGAAGCATGGTTTATATGGGCTGTCTGTTGGCAGCTCTTTCACTCCTTTCTCACTCGCCCCTGCCATAAAACATTTGTCTTTTCTTTACAGCACCTCCACACTCCAGAGCTGGAGGATTTGAGTCAGGAATCACTAAAGGAGCCATGGCCTCCCTTTTCATCAATGAAATCAAAAAGTGACATTATTTACAACAACTAACAACAACTGTTACTGTGGTTTAATTGAATCTATTAGTCCATCAATGGAAAATAAATCCAAATTAACTGAGTAAATCCGGCTTCTCAAATGGGAGGGTTTGCTGCTTCTGTCTGTTTGATATCATCACTAATTGAATCTTTGGGTTTGTACCGTTGGTCAAGAATTGTAAGAGATGTCACTAGTCCCTGGTCGTCTGAAAATTTTCAGTATTTTATACTTTAATTGTATTTATTAATTGTTTGTTGCTAAACAACTTTTTTTATATTAATATTAGGATGAACATATCTTATCCCAATAACAAGGAGCTTTTGATTCTATTTGCAAAGATCTGCTAACTCGTTTGCATCTGTTAAATTAATTTCTCTTTCTTCTAACAAAGCTATATCATCGTGCACTGTGGATGGTTTGTATTTGCTTGGCAGAGGCAGTTGTCTATGTTTCATAGCTCTGAAGTGGTGCTGGTGATTGTTCGGTGAGCATTGAGTCCCACATTGAATGTTTTCAGTTTGGCTTAATAGGTGCTTGAGGGAAGTTACTGGTCTTGGGAGACACCGATTTTAAAAGGAAAGGTCAAAACCTGTGCAGCAGAGGCCAACATATTCAGACTTTATGTCCCTTGTATGAGTCAAGCTGAAAAACCACTGGATCCTACATTTCCCATAATGCAACTTGCTAACAACTCTTTTCAGGCTCCCTGCCTGGTAAACATCCACATCTTTCAATCATCACACCTCACGTTGACATCATCAGGGTCATTTTTCTTAAACTTGACAAAGTTAATCAGTGGAGTGCCCTTTAACTCCCTTAGACATATCTGGAAACTAAACCTCCACAAACGTCAGTGATATGAATAATACAAAAATGAAAAATCTGTCATCATAACTAGCAGGATCTGTCAGAAGACATGGTTTTCATTTGTAATACACCAGGCATTATCTGTCTGATTTGACTCATAAAACTACACTAACTGTACTTCTACTGTATTAACAGGGGAAAATGTATACACTATTTTGGTACTCCATGAAATGCGTATACTGTATGTACTCGGTTAATCTGTTTTTATTTATATGAATGACTCTGAAATCCAGATGAGCAGCAGCTTAGCCAAAGGTCACTCACTCGCAAGTCTTTTCATGTTGGTGCAGTTGGCAAGACATTTGGCCGTGCTTTGATGTTTGATGATGATGTTTCTTGTAGGTGTTGCTCTTCGTCTGTTCATACTACAAAATAGAAATGTCACAAAATGCTGTGCTTCTCTTTTAAAGTAGAGAAGGTGGTTAATGTGCACATCCAGTCCTTGCTGGGTGCAGGTGCACGACAAAATCAGCATCACACAGTGGGGAAAAAAAGACTAATGCCCATTGAATGCTACAAGCTTTTGAGTATCAAAGCAGCATTTCAACCAGCGAGGTCAGGCCAGTGAGGCAAATTTTTCCAGAAAAGACACACCAGAGCAATATAAAAGCTTTTATCAACAGGCAGGCACTACATTAAATCACATCTGTGTCGTATCAGACCATCATTGAGAGTAGCAAAATTGACATTTATACATATATTGAAATGAAAATGCCACAGATTATTTAAGTGGTGCTGTGCCAGTGTGAAATTGGATGGTTGGTGCTCACACGTAATTTCTTCTTTTTCTTGCTAGCAGCTTTGTCTAAGAATGGCTGTGTCAGTCATTTAGCTGGTCATCTGTCCATATACCCAACCTTTAGCTTCACAGCAAGATGTCATAAACAGTACTGGCTCCACTGTTATGAATTTTAGTACGGTCTTAGGATGATTCCAGGTCATTTTGGTGACCTTTTCTATCAGATCGGTATTGCCTCTCGACCAACATTTTGTTCATAACAATACATAAACGATACATAAAGTATCTCAACTAATGGCTAGATTTCAATGAAGTTGGCTGTGGATCTTTATTGTCTCAAGAGGATAAATACTACTAATCTGCAGATTATTTTCTCAATGAATCGATTCATTGTTTGATTAAAATGTCCTGAACCCTAATGTGACGTCTTCAGATGTCTTGTTTTGTCCAACCAACAATCCAAAGTCCAAAGAGGGTTCATTTACAAAGATTCATGGAAAAGCTGCAAATTTGAGAAGTTGGAGCCAGAGAGTGATTGGGATATTTGCAGGTTCATTTTCAGTCAGTAAACTAATTGATTAGTTGTTTCAGCTTTAGTTTTAATGACCCCTGACTGTTCCATTTGTGCCACCATCAGGCCAACATTTCAACTTGTACGCAAGAAATATCAAAACCTAATGGGCAGATTGCCATCTGTTACTGAGTACTTTCATGCTCCCCAGAGGATGAATGAGGTCAGTCTATAGCTTTTTCCTTTTGCACCATCCTCAGGCCAAAACATCAGCTCTGCATCCACGATATCTCATAATCTACTGGAAGTTTGCCATGAAATTTCCTGAAGTTCCTGTTGAGATGGCCAATTTTGATTTGAATGGTGCCATAACCTTTCCATCACAGATGGAGCCAGTTCCCAGACATGATCCACAACTATCTATGCCTACATAGTGTTCTGGTCACTGTAGCCCGACCAGTACTGGATTTTGGAGGCCAGTACAGCTGTCGATATTTAGGGGTTGTTAAAAAACAGATAAATATAATTAACCGATTAACATCAATCTTGATATGGATCCCTTCGATTTGTTAAATTGTGACCAAGATACATACTGAGTGGGACATTTTAGAGTGTCTACTGGAGAGCACTTACAAGTTTATTTTTACAGCGTATGTAATGGTGACACCGTTTCTAAATATCTTTGACATTTCTTGTTATTTAACAGCAGACATAGATTATACACTGAACCTGATAAAGATATATCTGTGACAAGATTGAGTCAGATGATCTATCAGCCCAGTCAATTTATTGGTTGGGTGCTTTCAAGCTATCTGCCGAAGTATACACAGATACCGATATATCTGTAATAAGTTAATATCGTATGTAGCCTGGACAGTGACTTAAAAATAAGTGAAAATTAAATTTGTTATTGAAAACTAAACCTGAAGTGAAAAAGGAAACATCCACGAGTTCACCTGGAACTCCCAAACCTCAAGTAAGTCTGTTTCTCCCTGCCGTTGTTTTCTCACATAGAACCAGGCTGCGTTAAAGTTAACTTTTAACTGACGCTATGCTGGTTTGGCAGAGGTCCGCTGGAACAAGCGCTGACGTTAGCTAATACGTCCAATACAGAGGCTAATACATGTCAGCTATCATGCCTAAGGTTTGGTTTTATATGAAAAAACAACGGCAGACAGAAGCAGACTTACTTGCGGTTTGGGAGTTCCAGATGACATTTCTAATTGCATGAGCAATATATAGCAGTAGCTGCACAGTTCCATCTTCTAAGCAGGGTGACTTTCTGAAAGCCTTCGAGAAGATGCAGCATCAAATGTCAGAACATACGCACACAATGGTTCTCAAGGGAGGTATGGGTCTGTTGGCAACACCTTGTCCCACTGTGTGTGTGTGTGTGTGTGTGTGTGTGTGTGTGTGTGTGTGTGTGTGTGCTTTGTTTGTCCCATGATTTTGACCCCAACCCCCACCCCTCACTTCAGTCCTCCAATTCTCCTTTCCATCTGTGTTTGGTCCCTTGAGGTGGGTGTGGCTTCACACCTGTGTGGTTTTAGTCTAGGAGGTGCATATGGTGTTGTTTCTGTAGAATTTCTTGTCATCCAAGCTCTGTTTCTTTTTTGACCAACATGCTTCTGTCTGTGTTTTTCCATGCTTTGCTTGTTGCTGGTGCTGCTTGTTATTTCAAATGTATGCCATTGTCCCAACCCCCGTTCAACCTTTAACTGCCTCAGACTAGCCACCTGTTGGGCCACTTATCTAGTGAGTTGGCTTACAATACAAACTTGTTTCTTGCGTTCTGGCCTTTAATCTTGGCAGACGAATATTGACCCCGTTTGTGTTCTAGGGTTTGTTTAGCTGATTAGTGTGAGGTCATTTGGGTCAGCAGAGTTCCTGCAGGACTGAGGAGAAAACTGTAGTGTGAGGTTGTTTTTAAGGGACTGTGTTCAGTCAACCAGAGACGCCATCCCTACTGAGCTGCTAATCACCACCCACCATAGTTAGAGCAGCTCATATCATGACTGCTCAATGTCCTTTACACTGCTATACTGTCGTATGGTTGTGGTGTGTTCCACGAAATGTGGAGTGCTCAAAGTGTTGATTTGAATTGCAAGACCGTTTCATCAGATTTATGCTGAAAATGAAATTTCTTTTTGTTCATCTCTTTGAAGTGTTCTTTGGAGTACAACACAGACTGCGTACACTACTGTTGTATCATGAGTTGGTCTTTGTGCTGTTTCTTTGAAGTTGGCTTGGTTTGTCAGGACTAGAGCTGGGTTTGGAACCGCAGTCCTTTATGGGACCAACCGAAATGTCTCCATAGCATCGTCTCAAGTATGAGGCCGACATTGACATTGAATGTCTGGTTAGATTCGTAATCTTGTTTACTTATTCTTTAATCAGATAAAATATCAGATACTTTTTTTTTTTTTACTGTTATTTAAGTTCTTGCTTGTGTTTAGACAGAATTTACTGTTTGAGAACTTTTGCTTCTCCTGTTAAATGAGAAAAATGTTTTTGTAGAAAAACATATTTACTAAAACTGTACTAAAACTCAAAGTATTCTATTAGTAGTAGTATCAAAACAGTTACCAATTTTTACCAAGCCTTTATCAGGACTCCAAGAGGAAAAGCAGCAAAAAGAGGAATATTTCTTTTTGTTTAAGTCATCACTGGCCAGAACATAACCAGCAGTTATTTTTATTATTTATTAATCTGCTGGTTATTTTCTCGATTCATTGATTAATGTTTGGTTACAAAATAGTGAAAAATGCACATCATTTTGCCCATCACATGTTCATATTCAATTTACCGTGATATAAAAACAGAAAACTGTAGCAAGCAAATATTCATCATTTTTGCTAGAAAAATAACTTTAAAAAAATCAATTGATTATTAAAATAGCGATTCATATTCTGTCGCTCAACTCATCAGATAATTAATCATTTCAGCTCTGGAATAAATGATGATAATGAAATGCTTCTGATGCTCCTCTGATAGCAGAGCTCAAATGGTTTGACAGAAAAGAGTAGGTGTGTAACAGGACTGTTTACTGTGTATATATATATATACTGCCAGTTAGAGCCCAACCCATACTGGATTTTTGAAGCTGGTATTGATGTTTGAGAGTTAAAAAAAATACAAAAGAGATTTTACAGTTGAAATCTAAACTAGTTTTTTTTCTCTATGCTGCATATATGGACACTTGCCGTCCAAATGCCTGGCATTCATTGGACAACTGATGCTGAGATGAATGGCTCTGTAAGAAGAAGGAGGGATTTAACAGTAAATGAGCGAGTGGAAGGAGCTCATATTTGAGCCTCAAGCCTCACTAAAGAATTCTTATTTCCAGTCTTGTCTTTTGTTTTATGGTCAGGTCTGTCGTCTAGCCTGGCCTCATTACAAACCAGTCTGTGTAGAAAGGGCAAATACATAGTGACTGGCATTGTTCTGTGATTGGCATCTGGGTTTAAAGCAAGGCCATGTTAATAAACCGCACGGCCCTGTCCCTCTTTGAAAGCTTCTGTGACCACTGGCAAGTTTTCTGTTACAGGTCAGTGGTTGCATTGTGCATCTCTGCCTCTCAGACGCTCCTTCAGATAATTAACCTTTCCAACCTGAACTGCTGAACCCCAGCCAAGATGCTGCGCTGACTTCTCCTTCACATTAGCTGCATTTATCTTGTGTCTTCGTCATATAGCTTCAGGCTATTTCTCTCATTTTAACCATAACTTGACCTGGTACTTGAAATCCGTTAAGATTACATTTCTTTTCAGTACAACACCACTATGGGTTTCTTGACAGTGAGTTTGGACAGTATTCAGACAGTGTTCTGTTGTTGAAATGTGTTTCTTTTTTAAAATTACTAATAAAATGCAGGTTAGGGAGGTGCTACCATCAAAACAGGATAAACACACAGTGTTTCCCCCAGGAAGTTATTTACTGAAGGTGTTCACTGTTCTTAGAACTATGAAAAAGTTCCTCCGGGCTGTAAAAACGCCCTGTGTCTCCATTACGGAGTTTGTCCATGAGGAAGTGCTTAGAAAATAATTACAGTAACAGTTAACATATAACAGAAAGATGTCCTGCTTGGTCACAGCTCTTTGATCACCAAATTTAAGGATTTCTTATCGAGTGTATTTGTTCATCTTGTGCTTTGGGCTGGCTGGGCTTTAATTGTGAGGTGTTGTGAGAAGTTCATTCTAGCTTCACTGAAAGTATCTCGGCATGACATCACGTCTACCCAATTATCCATGCGAATAAGAAAAATACTCCCAACACATGTACAGAGTTTATGTGCTTGAGTGTGAATTTTTCTTTCCATTTAGTGGTGGTTCAGCTCATCTCCTTCCCCACCCCGGTTTATATAAAGGTGTGGTGGTGAATGGGCTCTTTTAGCTGGGTGTAATTGAACCTGACCCACTTGCACAATTAACTCTGACCCATAATATTTGCTCAGTGGTATTGGGTTTTGGATGGCTTGGCCCCAGTGGTGAGGTTGACCTCAGCGTAGTCAGCGTAGTCACCAGAGCCATCAATCACTGTTGCTCCCTGAAGCTCCAAGATGAAACAAGAGAGCACAGTGATGATTTAGATTGGTGCCAAATCCTGCTCAGTACTGAGGATGACTCAAGGTATTTCCAAGGTCTCCTTCATCAGTGAAAGCCAAGTTGTCAGTTGTATGCTTAGAAACCCATGACGTTTTTCCTTTGGGATTTCCTTTGTATTCCTTGTTGGTTCTCCAGCACTCTACTGTGTCCTCTATAGGAATGGGTGTCGGACCTGTCAAGAACTGAAGTTTGACAACAAATGCTTGGTCAGATTCTTGGTCTTGTTTACATTATATCCTGATCAGATTTTAAATAACACATTTATTAATTATATACTGTTCTATATACTATTCTGAACTTCTTTTGTTAACATCATAAACACTGATTCCTTTGAGAATTTTGGCAAATTTTGTTTAAAAAACATGTTCCTATTGAGCAAAGTAACATTTTGAAAAAAGGATTGTTTTGTATCAGGCATTGTTTTGGCACCAATGAAAATTTCAAGTGACACCCAGTCCGAATCCACACATAGGGTTCTGCTTCACTTGAGATATGAAACATTAATTCACACAGTATGCAGGCAATTTCATTGATGTTTATAGTCTAATATTGATAATAACATTATAGTAGTACAATTCAATATTATGTTTTGTATAATGCGTATAAAACATACAACTAACATGCGTACCATTACAGACTTCTCCTTAGAACCCTGAATAAAGAGGTACTGCCCACTTAAACATGTTTTTTGAGCTGTCAACTAAATGATATGACTGTACTGTGATGAAACACATCAATGCTGGTGTTAAAGGTTGGGTAGGCAGTTTTCTTTTGGCGTCATTGGGCAAAAATGTTATATTAACTGTGCAGCATATTGTAATTCAAGTGGTCTGAGAGCAGACCTCTACTTCTGCCCTGTGTGTGTGGTGTATTAGCCTCTCATCCCGCTACTGGACGGCGTTGCAGCTGCCCCTGAAGCCTGGGACGCTCTGCTCACGGCGGGAGGGACCGCGGTCTCAGTGAGGCTACATATTTTATGAATATGTTTACATGTGGTGAGCAAGCAAGTTGTAGGTTTGGTGGGAGGGGCTTAGCGGAGTGATACGAGGCAGCAGAGAGAGAGGCGGAAGGTTTTGCCTTGGTTGCACACATTTTGCCTACCCCAGCTTTAATATTGACAGTTCTTAGCAAATGTATAAAAATCAGCATTTCATGGGTTTAAAATGGCTCAACATGCCATCTACTGTTTTAAATCAGCCCTGAACCTATGAGGCCAATGCTGACAGAGTCAACCAGTTGGGACCTGTCTATGTCTATATAAAAAAAGACTCTAATCAGTGTCAGTCAGTCTCCCCCGTGTCCCCTGACCCAGACACTACGTAGGCACGAGGCCACGCCCCTACAGGTGCTGTTCCCTGACTCCTCTGTTGCAGGTTTTAAATTTGCTGGGAGAGAGCATTAGAGCTGAAGTTGCGGGCGTAGTTACACTTTAAATATCCCCCATTCATGCTTTGCATCAGAGTGACAAAGATGATCCAAAGCTAAGATCTGTTTTTATCTGTTATTCCAGTGAACACACTCGGGTCTCCACATACATGGACTTAATTAGTACTTTTTCTGCAGAGTCCACTGGGAGAGAGGCTGGCTGACAAACACACACCTCCTGGGAAGAACAGCTAAGCTCTAGTAGAGTTTGTTTGTCTTTAAAGGCCCATGGGTGTGAGGGGGGAAGTCTTCACCTTGTCAGGAGCTGGGTGGATATCAACAAGCTTTAAAGGCCCTGGTTCTAATTTAAGCCAGTTTTTGTATTGATATCAGCTAGTTAATGAGATCTCATGAGAATGGAGCTGCAGGTTTAGTGGCTCAGTACATTCAGTGACACACTGAAAGACTTTCAGAAGCAAAGGTCACATATGTCTTCGTGCACTTCTTCACCTGATTTTTGTGTCCGGAATGTGAGAAATAGACACAGCAACCACCAGCACACACACAGAGACCGCTGCTGTGCACTAAACAGTGATTGGATGAGGGCAGCTGCTTTGCATTTAATGGAACTAAATGAATTCAAACGTGTGTTTTGTCACCTTGTGTTGAAGGTTGAGGCTTTTCTTTAATAGTTCATTTCTCTTTCATTTCAGTGTGCAAGGATCCACCGTACAAAGTGGAGGAGTCTGGATACGCAGGCTTCATCTTGCCAATTGAAGTTTACTTCAAAAACAAGGTATATTTAACAATTTTCCTCAGCAGCAAACTGAACATAGTGTTGGTTGAGTCCTGATAGACTGATTGTGACTGTTCTCCTCTTTCCCTTCTCTGGATGGATCACCACTTTTCCTCAGGAAGAACCGAAGAAAGTTCGCTTTGATTACGACCTGTTCCTCCACCTGGAGGGCCACCCGCCTGTCAATCACCTGCGCTGTGAGAAGCTCACCTTCAACAACCCCACAGAGGAGTTTCGTAGGAAGCTACTGAAAGCCGGAGGGGTAGGAGTGCAAGGGAGGTTGGGGCTTGAGTGACAGTGACAGCAACTTCTACTGCAGCTGCCTTGTAGGAAAAACATGTATCTCTATTTTTCCAGGGAAAGTCCATATAGTTCAGCGCTGTTTTTTCAGAAACACTCATACAGTGTGACACGTACATACAGTTCTACACAGTCAACCTTCAGCCACAGGGAATTGGCCAGTAGATCTGCTGAACTGATGGTCACGGAGGTCGTGCCTTGCTAAGGATGCCTTAACAATATGTGTTTGAGACAAGCCATTTGTACAGCAGCACACAAACTCTTAAGATTCCTGTTCCAAATGTGTAATTATGCATATTCTTTAAGAAAAAGGCTGATAATATTTCTTACTGTCAACATTTCCCATGAAAAAACTTGACCCAACAATGTAGGGCTGCCCCCTGAAAGGCGATGATTCGAGTCATCAGGAGAGACTACATCATTGTACACTGAGCAATGCAGGAGCAACAGCATAGCAGGCTGTAAACTTCACAAACCGAGTCTTGTAATTTCTGACTTCCCTACTCTGTCTCTGGCTCTCAGCTCCAAGCCCATTGGTTCCTACTGAAGACATACATTTTTAAAATCAGCTCACAAATATATAGTTTCATTTTTTAAAAAGGCTCAGTCATTTCCTAAAACAGCTGCTCACTGTAGTTTTTAGCAAACAAACAGGAGGAAATAGTGCATTAGTTGGGGACTATTTTTAGTGGCGGATGAATCCACATTTGGTGCTCTATTGAGTATTTGGGGCAGCAGGACAGTGTGTGTGTGTGGGATTGAGTCCAAATAAACTACAGTGTGTGTGTGTGTGTTCATGGTAATGAA
This sequence comes from Macquaria ambigua, assembly GCA_008360985.2. Lineage (NCBI taxonomy): Eukaryota > Metazoa > Chordata > Actinopteri > Centrarchiformes > Percichthyidae > Macquaria > Macquaria ambigua. The sequence continues at coordinate 210,834 of VMKM01000334.1, forward strand.
GGAACAACAGTGTGGCTCACTGATGAAACTTTAATAGTTTTTGGACAACAATGGAACTCTATGGCACAGAGGAAGAAGATCTATCAGGCTGTGATACACACACACACAATACTTGTTAGTATCATCACCAGAATTTAGTTAAAATTTCAAATTTGGCCTTCCTCAAAATGTACACCAGTTTTCACCTTTATGGTAGGGTATGTTGCTAACAGGCTGTGGAGAAGTAAAATCTGACAAATGATGCCAGGGTCTTCCACCATGAAATTTCTTAATGAAGATGGTCAGGTGACAGTCTAACAAATTACACATGACACCAGTGGACCTTGTTGTGTGAAATGGCACCTCTGCCCTTTCTTCCTTAATGTTTCTAAGATTTTATTTTATGAATATGTTTACATGTTTTTGGATTCCAGATATTCTAATAACTAATAAAAACTAATAAAGCTGTTGTAATGTCAGTACAACGTTAATGGCACAATGATATTTGCTTCTGTGAGGAGTAAAAATATTTCAGACCTGAGAAAACTGCTTTTGCTTTAACTCTTAGGCACCACAGCTGTGCACGCCAAATGTCATTCTGTTACAATATGTGTGTAACCTAATCACTCCTGTTATCTGTTCTCCTACTCTGAAGAGGCTGCTTTATTGTTTAACCAGTGTTGTCTCAGCTTTTTGTATATTTTATCATCATTTTATTTTAGAATTATTCTGCAATATAGTTTGTTAACCTTATAGATGCCAGTGATCCTCTTGCTTCTGTGTTTTTTCATGAAACATATACAATGCAGAATGAATGACTAAATTTAGCAGCACTTACATCAGCTTATCTAGTCATTAAAGCTCTCTGCAGTTATAACAGTTGTGATAAACTGGCCTCAGTTTACCTTTATCTGCTTCCAGGGATGTCCCATTAACTCTGTTTTGACCTCCATGCTGGCACATTGAAATAACAGCTGTAGCTACTAAATCCACCCCACCTTACTCTTTACAAGCTATTTGATCCAAATACTGAAGGTAATGGTTTGAATCTCTAAAGTTGATCATCTTAAATTACTGATATAAATGAATAAACTTGGGAGAAAGTGATTCCAGAAACTGACATGACATGATCTGCTAGAGATCAGAGGTATCACTCTGTTTTGTTGGAACTCCAGAAACACAGTTGTAACAGTGTAACAGACTGGTGCTTCTTTTACCTCATAAATAAGCTTTGGCTGAGTACAGACAGCAGTTGCAGAGAGCACCTAAACCTGACAATAGCCAAGTTTTAGTTTGGTCTGCCATCAAGTTACTTACAGAATTAATGTTGAATAGCGTCAGCTGGTGTGACCTGCTGCCAGTGACGATTGTCATTTCACCAGTAAAAGTGACGGTCTGCACCAGGTAAAAATGAGAAGCTGCTAGCTGAGCGTTGTGTACACTGCTACAGAGAGGAGAGGTAACAGTCAATGTACCATCAGAGTTTAAAGAATCAGTTTATTTTTCCAGCCCGGGAGTCAACAAGTTTCACATTCACACGCTGCAAGCTGAGGCGGACCAAATACGCAGAGTTCAGTAAAGAAAGGATCGGATTCTGATGGGCTTTATTTTAGCCAATACGATCAATTAAAATATGCCCTGATTGGCCCCGATACCAATCCTTAGGATCGGCTCCGGACATCCCTAGCTGCTTCCGCAGTGGAGTCAGTCTGTTGGCCCCCGGCCCGAGGACTCCTGTAGTCTGGAGGTTTTATGACTGGAGCTAAGTGCTCTCTATTTACTTTGCCCTGCACCCCCTTCTTAGCCTTAAAAAAAGGCTCAAGTGCTGACATTGACCATGTCGAAACTCAAATTCTCTATTGTCAGGAGGAGAGACTCGCTACTGAAAGGTCTTAGTACATTACGCTGTACAATTTCATTCAATTCAAAGTTACTTGACCACACCTTGTTCCACAGATTTGGACATTAATAAATGAGTATTTGGCTAAGCTAAAATCCTTTGTATTTTATAGAACTAAGCTGTAGATGATAATTATCCATATCTTTCGTGTCCCTTTTTTTAACAGCAACGGGATCCTCACAGACGAAGTTCAGAGGACTCAAAAGTAAGATTTCCAACATGCTTTGGGGGTCATGGATGAAACAGACAAACAACTCTATAAAGTGGCTTCAAATTGTTATTTGTGTAATGACACCAGTACTTTTATCCTGGCAGGGAGATTTACCGTCATGTGCCTGAGCACTCCAATATAGACACACTGAAGCAGCTGTGTTGTCCATACTTGCATATCCTGGCCATCGTTCTGGCCCTGTAATGACTGCAAGATCCAGCAAAAACAGAAAGCTTTAAATGTTTGAATGTGTGCTGTGTAGACATTTGCTGCTCTTGGCATTGAAGATGGCAATGCACTAATTCATTGCTCTTAAGTCTTCCTTCTCTTAGTTATGCTGGACCGCTTGAAGTAACCAGAAGTTACTATACTTTTTAAACAATTCTAGATTTATTGCATTGGTTTAAATTTGTGAGGTCTCAATATTATCTAACAAATATGTTCCAAAACATCTGTGCTGTTGAATTTGAAGTTTATCCCGGTGTTTTTATGAAATGGTTCAACATTTTGGGAAAAACACTTATTCACTTTCTCTCAGAGAGTGAAATGAGAAGATCAAGTCTCATGTCTGTGTTTTAAGTACAGAGCTGGAGTCAGGCTGTGGTTAGCTTAGCTTAGCATCAGGTCTGGAAGCAGGAGAAAACAGCTAGCCTGGCTCTGTTCAAAATAAAAGAACAATGTGTACCAACACCTCTAAAGCCCACTAATTAACACGTTTTATCTTGTTTGTTCAATCCATACCAAAACAGAAATGTAAAAGGACAGGTTTTGGTTGTGGGGGGGTTGTGTGCTCCAACTTTTTCTTGGTGAACAACAGCCAGGCGCAGTATTATATTTCGGTTTGTGGACGGATTAAACACAGAAGACGTGATAATCAGAAAGCTTTATAGGTGTTGGTAGGTGTGTGTTTTAACTTTGGACAGAGCCAGGCTAGCGGTTTCCCCCTGCTACCAGTCTTTATGCTAAGCTAGGCTAAGCACACATGGACTCCAGCTCTGTACTTAACACACAGACATGAGTTTGATGTCAAGCTTCTCATCCCACCTTTGGAAAGAAGGTGTATTACCCACATTTTGAACCATTCCTTTAAGATTTGAATTTTAATACTATTTAACAGAAATGCCATGAATGCATTCTCTTTTGAATCGGGGTGGGTATTGTTTGAAATTTTCAGTGCCAATGGGATACCTGATTTTTCTGAGTACTGAAACCAAAGCAATACCTCACCATTAGGAATAGAAAAATGTTTATGTAACAAAATAAGCCAAATCTTCTCAAAAGCATCAGTATGTAATTTTGTCTTCACACAAAACAGCCATACAAACAAAAATAAAAACAGTCTAAAATGTGCTAAAGTGAATGCTGAAAAAGCATTTGGTAGGCTTGAATGGTTCTATCTCTGGTACACTATGCATATTATGGGAATTGGAGATAAAGTTATGAATATGTTAAGTCTTATTGCAAGCCATAAGCAAAAGTAATGATGGGAAATCAGTGTGCTAGACACTTCCTTAGAACATGAGGCTGTAGACAGAGATTCTCATTATCATCTTTACTATTTGTGCTCTTAGCCCTTAAACCTACTTAACCCTTTTCAACTTTATAACTGTAACCCAGACAGGAACCTTTCAAAGCAAAGAAGCCTCTGATCATTTTGGTTTGTTGCTGTTCTTCTGGCAGGTGATGGTAATGCAGGAGGGCTCCACCTCCCTGTTCGGCCAGCACCTGAAGCTGCCTACACTTCCCAACACCTTGCTGACATCCACCTTCTCCGACCCAAAGAAGAGCAAAAGCTTCCATGGGTCAAAGGTCAGTGTTGTTTCCAGGTACCGCCTGGAGCTAAACAACCTTCTCCTCTGCCTCTACTCTTGGCCCCACCCAGCTCTGAAACTTTTTACCCCTTCAAAGTCTCCGGGCCTTAATCCCCCACATATTTGGCATGTTCAAAGATGTCCAATATATTTAAACTCAGGGATTTCAAAGACATCCAACTTTGGCTTAAGCAAACTATATCTTGGCTGCCGCTCAACCATAAGCACTTAGTCCACTGACTCAGAGACGTGCTGTGAATCTTTGACATCCTGTGGGCTTGAAGATGCCCATAATTTGCTCTAATGTCCTTTAAAACGTCTTATATAGAAGTTTTAGACAATAATGTTGTACAAAATTAGTAAAGAGAATTGAAGAGGGAGATTGGGAAAAGGCATAAATGATGGGCCTAGAAGCTACACATGAGATTTGAGACATTATCTTATGCAGCACTAAATCATGTATGTCAATAAGCTGGCATGTTGTTTCCATTATGTGTTATTTTTAGTGCCTTTTAAATAGTGTCATTTAAGAGCCAGGTTAGGAGAGGCCCATTTCACATGGAAACAGTTTCCAGTCTAAACACAGTGTGTGTGATGAATTACTTGTGGAGCAGGAGGTCACCCCCAACCACCCCCCACCCTCTGTCTCTCCCCTTCACATGCTGAGAATTATTGCTCTGGTATTATACACATTATGTATTTTGTAATAAATCATCACTATTTGACAAAAGGTCCTAAATACTTAAGTTTTCCCCCATTATTTATTGAAGTCCTATTATTATACTGCCACACCTGAGATATATTAAATACACTGTTTTTTTTTTTAAATAAGTTAAGACTTTACTGGATATATATATATATATATATATATATATATATATATATATATATATATATATATATATATATATATATATAAATAAATAAAACGTTGTTCCTGAAAAGCATTTCAGCATTGCTAGAAAGTAAAAATGTGTGTTTGAAATTATGATGTGCTTCCACTCTGACAGTATTATTATTATAGGCCCTTCAGTGATTTACATGAACTTGGGTCACCTGCTAACCTGCCAATGTCACGGTGCTGAAAGGTTTGTTAAAAAGTGCCACTTTAGTGATCTCTTCAATGTTGATGGCAGTAGAGGCACTGTGTGTCCCCTCCAGAGCACTAAACCAGTTTTTATGTTGGGCTGCCCTGGGAGGGAAATGGGTTCACTGCAGTGGAGGAGCATGCTGGAGTTTAGAATGAGCCGGCAGCTTTACATCCTGAGGTCCCAGGGTCACCAGCAGATAGACATAATGAAAGGTTTTAGAGGTGGTTGGGCAGAGTTGTAACACACCCCGTCGTCTAGACTGCTTTAATGGGTTTACTGCATTGATGAAATATTGACAAGGGGGCTGGAGGTGAGACCCAGGGACAAATGGCCCCCGTCGTTAGAAGGAATGCATTTCCTCCTTTCTCCACATTGCCCTTCGCTCCACTTTTAAGGTTGCGCATGTGTGGCTGTTGAAAAGGCCCCTTCACCCCACTGAACAGGACTGTTCAAAAGAAGTCCTGAGTTTGCTCTTTAAGCCCATAGATGGGGACTAAGAAGACCCTTTTGATTTTCTTTTAAGAATAGACCTCTTTTCACAGATGGTAATGCCAAACTGCAGGGTGGCATGCATGTTTTCTCTTGTGTAAAAGGCAGAGGATTAATCTTCATTTGACCTAGCTGCCTGGTTTTTGCTCACTTTGTTGTTTGGTACTATGCATTTTAGAAATTCTACTTGTAGTCTAAAGTGCAGTCCAAAGTCTACACGACACAAACCGCAAGAGGACAACAGGATCACCGGATACATTTTTTTTTTTTTTGTGCTGAAAAGTAGGGTTTGAACACTGCTAGGAAAAGATGAGACTTAAACCAAAAATGTGCCCCTGTTTTGGGTTATTTTCAGTGGCACTTGTCTTATATCCGTTATTATCACACCAATACAAGACCATACCATCCTCAGACAACAGTATTTCTCAGTGGCTAATTATGCCCTTGCCCTATTTTGTTTGCTCACTGACCTAAAGTGGGATTTCCCTCTACCCTGCTCTATAATCCTTGGAGCTGAAGATTTTTCTTTTGTAGCTTAGATGATTGTGTGCAATTCTGCTCCAACACCCTAAATGTTGGTTAGAATTTCTGGTGGGTTAGATGTTTTTTTTGTACATGGCTTAACTAAGTTTGTACATCCTGATTCAGACTGCCAGTAACCAAGAAATTTAAACCTATTGCTTATTGTTCAGTCTTTTGTTCTGTATGATGTGTTCATATAATGTAGGATCTTCCTCATTTGTTGGTTTTAATCCACAGGATGGCTCCAAAGGAAGCAGTACTACTCTTCTCACCACCGCCACAACCACCAGCACCAACAGCAGCAGCTTCTCCAAACTCCACAAACCCTCCAAGGACCACAAAGACAAGCCTCCAAAAGACTTAAAAGAGCCCAAGAGTGCCTTCAGAGACTCTGGCTGGGAACCCAGCAAAGCCCCCAAAGAACTTTCCAGGAAACCCAAAGAGAACCAGCCACTTAGAGATATCAATCCTAAAATGGGCTTCAAGGAACCCAAGTCTTTGTCCAAGGAGCATCGGACTGAGGGGATGACTCACGGGTCAGGGCTAAACAAGCGTCTGTCCACCCCCGACTGTGACGATCATGTGACCAAAAAACGTAAGAAGGGATTTGTGGATTCATCAGGGAAGCAGACGTCAGGGTCAGACGCTCAACATTCGGATAAGAAACTCTTGAAGGATAGATCACAGATGCGAATGAGTAAATTGCGACCAGAAGGTGATGAGACAGAGAGCAGGAAGGCGTCGACACTTCCTCCATTCCAGGAACTGGTGGACCCCAATGACTCTGATATGGAGGACCAGTCTACCAAATCAGATGTAAGTAGACTTTTAAATGTTATTGAAACCAAGAGTATGAGAGTCCTTGGTCTGTCTTAAGATTAAAGCAGCTGATTTAAAGTGATGTTTACACTTACAGCAAGGAGACCCATGTCCCTTTTATCACCATGGAGGTTTAAGAAGCAGCTGTCATGCCCTTATACAAGGCCAGCTCACTGAACTCACTGATTTGAGCTTTCCCCTCAGGAAACAGTGGTGAAGAGAGGGATTGTGGAAAGGTATCCAATTCTTCTTCCAAAGCTTTAAGGGGGAGGATTTGTTGGTGGTCACACCTTCCTCAGCATGGAAGGGCTATAAAATCAAATGACCAACAGGGAGAGAATCTTCTTTAATGGTGGTCTGGTGGACTCCAGGGGGCTGGGCAGGGGAATTGGAAGAAGGGCTAGGCACCAATAAACCTAGTGGGGGTTCAGCTGCATTCGTCTGGGTGGCCAAACAAGAGGAGGACAAAACTGGAGTAAGATGGTTACAATATGCAGTTTTGTTGCCTTATTGACAGCAAATGACGGCTTTTTTACACTTAAAATGGGTTTGTATTGGAGGTGATTGAATATAGATGTAGAATGTGCTCACTCACAGACTTAAAGTATTCCTCTGTACCTCCACCTCTAGAGCAGGATTAGAAAAACTTAATTTCTACAGTGGCTCCTTTCATGAATAGGCTGACATTTGACTGGGTTGCCTGGTCCACGCACATTTGGTGGAGAACCTCCCCATAAAGACGGGCTGTTTTAAAGCCAAATAGTGGACAAGAAAGATTTATGGTTTTACAACACCTGAGGAGAAAGGGGAGACGTGGCAGTGAATAGCATAGAGTTCCCCTTTAATCCTTTTAGCTTTTGAAAGAAGAAAAAGGGTGAGCATTTGTGGAAGAAAGGTCTAAATCCCTGTGCTTTGAGCAGTTTTCTTTTATGTGATGGTGTTTCGTTTCTATTCTCAAATGCTTGTATAAAGCGTGGGTCTTTATGTATCTTTCTCTGTAGGGGCAGCTTGTTTAGCCAGGGGAGTTATTACATAGCACTAGCAGAACCTGTGTTTTTGTCTGCGCTGTATGTGAATGCCTTTTAAGTTTCCCATACAGGGACTGGGGGTCGGGTTGGTTGTAAAGGGGATGTGGGGTGACAAATGCCAGGTGTTTGATTCTCCCCAGGCTAGCAACCCCGGTGGCCGAGCGCCGGGCCGACACAGTGCACCGCTCTCATTTCTCATGTGACCACTTGTTTGATCTCAGTGTTTTCCACTGAGCACTGGGCCAGAAACAGCAGAGAGGAGGAAATGTGGAGTAGGTGATGACATGAAGGGAGAACAGGCTGGCGTGTTAGCATGAGAACCTTGTTTTTAGCACACTGGATGTGGGCACAGGCTGAGTGATTTGTCACCTGCATGAGTTTGTGTAAACCTCAGCCCTTATATCCTAGAATTCACATCATCACAGAGACATGCATTGTAGATGGCTTTCTGTTAAAGTATTTTTATGGTATGAGACTCGTGGCATGTGATATCACAAGCATGACGTGTCATGCAATAAAAGGCTTTTTTTCATTTCTTAGAGCCTTTGGACAGTAACAACAGAAAACCTTTTAACTGACTACACAGTTTTTTTCATTTTGAGCTTCTTGCAAACTGCTGAAAGTGCACATTTACTTGTCACTGGTCATTTTAACTATCTGCATACATTCGGCTCCCTTAAAGTGAAATTAAAGACTAGAGGAGGATTGATTCATATTGTTGGCAACATTGGCAAATGTTGGTTATGGACCAACTTCAGGTAAGTGAGTTTAACATTTGCTTTTGGGTTTGAGAAGCAAGTTAACGAAAAGGACATTTAGAATTAATTCTCTATTTTTTCTCATTATGAGTTTCCACCAAACAGTTGAAAGAAATGATAAATACAACACTTCAGCTATAACGTGAAACATTTTTAAAGTTAAATAAATAAAATAAAAAAGTAAAGTTTAGGTTATATGACCTTAACATAAAGGGGAACTCCACATTGTGTGTTTCCAGGTGTTGGGGAGTTCTACTGCAAATGTTACAACAGTAGTATAAAGCCTTTAGTGTCTCAGAGGGAGCTGTGTGAAGTCTGATAAATGTCCTCAAGTGATGTCACTTGAGTCAGCATCAGTTGGGGCTGAAGACTACAAGTTTGACACTGAAAACAGTCTGTTGGTGTGGAGTTAGAAAGAAGTGAGTTTACCAGACCTCTGTAGCCCACTCCTCATCTCTGCTGCAGGCTAGAAGCTACTAGCATAACACACCCCAATCTCCGACCGAACTGTCGGCAGTCAAGTTGCATTGTGGGTAATGTAGGCGCCAGGTTTTGACAAGGAAGAAGAATGAGTGGAATAAAGAAGAGGATGTCTCTGGTTCTGCTGCATCAATTATGATCTTTTTTTTTTTTTTTACGTGTCCATCGTGAGTCCGACAGTGTTGTAGGAGTGCAATGCTAAATCAGAGTTCTCTTAATAACAAAAATGATATAACGTGCAACGCAGTCTTTGTAGAACTAGCTCAGGCTTGTTCATCTGTGTTGTGGTATTCTACAAATCATTGCAGTATTTCCTCTACACTTCTATCTGGGCAAATCCTTTGGACAGAGGTTGCACTGACCCCAGTACTCTGGATTTACCTAATTAGTGACTATACAATAATTTCAACAAGAAATAACATTAAATTTATGATATCAACAACAGTTTATAATCAGAAAACTTTGTGTTCTGCAGTAATGTTTCATTTTGGTTAAAAATATAAACCTTCTTTACTATAATGTAGACATTTCAACTGATTTGAGCATGTTTTAAAAAGAAAAGTTTACAAAACCAATAGACTGGCACCCCCTGGGTTTTTTTGAGTGGGGAACCTGAGTGCTAGAGATTGCTCAATCAGGTTTCGGATGGTACAACAAATCTTTGAGCAAGATATTACAACTACCAAACAGCTGAGAAAACCATCAACGGGTTAACTGCAGTGAAATAGGTTTATAGTACATTTGTGTGCTTTGTGTTAATAATGTATATAAGTTATAAATACATTTCAGTATAAATGAGTTGGCTTTGTTTGAATGAATCTCCAGTGTCAATCTGAAAGGCTTGTTAATTCACATTAAAATAGTTTTGTTTGGATAGCCCCTGCTGAATTAGACAAGCAAACCAAATGGTCAGTTTGCTCATTTGCTGGAATTTCTTTTTGGCCATCCTAACTGTGCCAAGAGTTAGGAGAAGAAGCCAGATTGATGCCAGCAAACTCAGACTAAACACTATTTATTGTCTTTGAAGAGGGCAGCTTTGGTGGCTTTGAGTAAAGCAAGACAAAAGCCCTAAAAAGGAGTGGTGCTAAGATTTATGGCACTCTGAAGAAGCTGTCCCATAAACCAACAGACCAGCTGTGTGGTGTTTGTTGGCAGGAGGTGACGGTCATTGAAGTCGCTCTGCCTTTTGTCCTCACTTCTCTTTTTGTCTCATGTTTCTTCTGGAGGTCGCTTCTCGCCACTTTGTTTTCTTGGGCAGCTCTGGTTTGCACTAGCAGTCTCCTTTTCTAAATGTGGTTTTGCATACTAACATCTAATTGCATTTTAACCTCCCTTTAGACTGACACACAGTGACAAATGTTAACCCACATCTCCAGTTGATCTGAGTGGGTCACACCACTCCAAGCTGGCTGCTTAGCATTGGGAAACGGGAGTTTCTACTACAGGTGGGGATTTTGTTTAATATTGTTGAGGTAAAACTTGTCTAAAGAAAAAATAAAAATATGAAAAATGAATATAAGTACTATGAGAATATATAAACGTGTCAGCTGTCAGAGTTGTTGGGAGACTATAACACAGTATCTATCCCTTTACATGTCCTTTTCTTCTGCAAAAAGTTAAAAGCAGGAAACCTGGGGCTTCCCTTATCCTGAACTTGTAAATCTTTGGTATCTTCCTTGCAATTCTGTTGTATTTTACAAACTAGGACATTTCGAATACAGGAACTCGTCCCCATAGAGAGCAGAGAACCTGTGACAGTGTTTAGTTCCTGCAGTGGAATTGCATTTGTTTGAATTGGAATTTATTGAAAGGATAGCCCCCTTGAGATGTAGCATCTCATGTTCGCATCAGTAAGTACACACAAATTAAAAGCATGAACAGGTTGTTTTAAGATGAGAAAATAAAGATATCCTGAAGCAGCGGAAAGGGGTAATAGATCTCAGAAAAAGAGGAAGATTATTCCAGTCAGATGGAGCTTTGTATTGGAATGAACTGGAATGATTTTATAGCAAATCAACGAGCAACTGTTTTATGGCAATATTGTTTGAATATGATTTTTGTGTCACTATGATGAAACTCCTTGATTTAGTTATTTAATTTGCTGGATTGATGGCTAAGAAAGCTCAACACACTGCGACTCAGTGCAGTGTAGGGGTTTGCATTCAGAGCTGTCAACAAATCAGGGTACAGATAGTCCCATCTGACTATCTGCATGTGTCCATGTCGTCTGTAGCCAGGTCTGCTAGTGTGAGCTTTGTCTCCCCCCCGGCACTACATCCTTGTTGAAATGTATGAGCTGTCGACACATTTAAAAGTTCAGTTTGAAGAGGACGGAGAGCAACACCTGACTCTGTAGGACAGACTACGCAACTGCTCACTTTAAAGCTAATTTTGTCTCCTGAGGTAAAAGAGTTTTGTATTTTTACCATAAATTATGAATAGAAGTAAGGGGTGGTAAAGCACTGTAATACCCCTGTCAGACGGCAAACTGACTCCTGTCACAGGGTAATAATAATACAGAATGACAGTAAGTGTAGGTGATATGGGTAAAATCCTCTATCACAGTATATGTAATTTTAATTCTCCATATGGGCATGTATTGTGAGTACATTTTCTGGAAAAACATTGAGAGACTGTTATAAAATAAACATAAAATATCAGCCGGAAATGTCTGTGTTCTGTGGTGACCATGAAAGCTCAAATATTATATACAATATTACTCAGACAATAAGATTAGTTCTAACTTTTTTGTAACTGATAACAGGCTGTCTGGAGACATTATTCACCGATGTGAGACTAGTGTGACAGTGGATGGTGCTGCAGGAGGCTGCAATTCATCCATTCATTTTCTGCCACTAACCTGGGTCCAGGTCACCCTAATGAGTTCATTATATTACTAGGAATAAATGTTCTATACTGCTGGGAAGTACTGACAAAATTTTGATATAAATGTCAATTATTTCATGTACTTAATAAATAATTCCCGACTGGATTTCCATTCTTTGACCAGTATGACTATGAGAAAGGTAGGGCTGTACCCGACTCAGAATTTTGTCAGTCGAAACAGATTTGGCTGTTCAATATGAATATTTGACTATTCGTTCCTTTTTTTTCCCATATAGACTATCAAGCAATGCTTTCTTGAACTGCCAGATTTTTGAACGGAGTTCGACGGGGTGTTCAGTAATATTTTAAACGAGCCAAGTTAGCCCTCTGAGCTAATGCGTGCTAACAACGGATCGGAAATGTGCAGCAACATTTTTTTCTGACACTAGATATCAAACAAAAGCCAGAGACTAGATCGTATAAAGTTGCTGTGAGCTGTAAATTCACCACCTCTAAGCAGAAGGCAGAAGATCGTTATCGTTAAGAACGTTATCTCGGAGCCTGACCAGGCGAGGCCTCTCTTCCTCCAGGTAGCTGCCTCCGTCTCACTCAGACTCACCCTGGGTCCTGGTCCACAGCTGCCTGTACCCATCGCAGACATCTTCAGAGAGCTGACAGGACGACTTGACATAGCTGAATGATTTTACCCCGGAGAGCAGCGTGAAAGTGAGGAGCGCTCACTCTGCAGCTACTTCTGGAGGCAGAAATGTCCCCTGAAGTACACTGCAAAAAAACACTGACAAAAAAGCAAAACAAAAACCGACTGCTCGACTTGAAGAATCGCAGATGACTGAGGGGTCTCCGACTGATGATTCAAATCTTAGACTTTCAGGGGACAGCCCTAGAGAAAGGTATTAAATATTTCCTCCTATTGAATGTTTAAAAGTCTTACATTTAATTTGGTAAACCCTGCAGAAACCCCGACTATAACTGTTGGCATTTATTATCCGGCTCCTCATTTAGAAAACATTTCTCACTGGCCTCATAAACATCACTGCCAGGTATTGTCAGGAGTTGGTCATATTTGAATTCACTAAAGAGGAACCTAAATTATTTATTGTTAACTCTAATGGCTACTTTTATTTTTCAATTGTGACGGTCTCCAAATTGAATGACCTAAATGTGTTGGAAGTTTCCCCTCTCCCTGTCCTTTCACATCACGAGTCCCTCATTCAACACTGAAGGGGTGAAATCAAAATAGACCCATTGGGTACAAATGAATGGTTAGATTACTCGCTACAGTACTGTGCTGTGTATCTGCCACATTCTCTTAAAGATACTCATGAGGCTAAATTTAGGTGCCCACTAGACGTTTCATCAGAAGAAATATCATATTATGAGGCGTGATTGTCTTCTGATGTTTGCCAGAGTCCTTGTGGTTTGTTGTAACACTCACACGTGGAAGACTGCCCACAGAGGTATCAAGTTTTTTTTGATAACAGTGAACCATATTGGCACAGATATTTTCTTGGCTGTTGTTCCGAACTTAATCCCTGCTTCGGTAGCATTCTTTCTCCTGTCTCGTCTCTAAACAGTCCCATCACAGCCAACGGGCCGTTTGTGTGCCTCAGCTGTGAACACTAACAGTGGCAGAAGTACAAATGTCAGGAATGTGGAGAAAATAATCTGTGGAGTGCTTGGCGCTCCGCCCATTCTCACACCTGTGCACACCTGGGATCACTGCAGAGAGCAGACGTGGCTGACGGATTGGCGGTGTCTAACAGTTCCAAATGGATAACGTGGACTGCTCTGTGTGGACATCAGCCTTTTGAGAGAGCATGTATTGGCCATGAAACAGTTGAACTATTAGTAGAACCAAACAATTATTTAAATGGAACCAGAAAAAAATTTAAATGCAAACAAGCAAGTCTTGCGTTCGAACCAACAACCGAGCCAGAGGTAGCAGGGATCAAACCCCAGGTCTCTCTGCTGGTGGACACCCTTGCATCATCTGTGCAACCCCAAATGTAAGGTTCTCTGTCCTTGAAACAGACATGAAACAGGCTCCAGTGTTGTTCACCCGCTGATAACTTTGTGGTAGACCTGCTAAAAAAACTGACATGATGATTGTTTGAGTGCAGTGACATACATGATGCTGAACTTCTGCATTCCACACTGCATGTAGTGAGCACTCTTATGTTTCAGCACTGTTTGTGTGTGTTTGCTGCATGTGTGTGGCACATCATTAAACTCAGTGATTTATGAAGCTGAATGTAGACCTGAGGCTCGAGCAGTAAAGGTGGCCTGGCTCTTTTCAGACGAAGCCAGGGGTGGATTTGTTGGATGGATGTTGGCTTAGGGCCCTGACACACCAAGATGACTTCAAAGAATTAGTGCTGACAAAGACAGACTAATGTGCCACCTCATGACTTGTTAAAAGCAGCACTTAAATGCACCTCAAAGACTACAGCCAATGGCCAGCTGGCTGCTGACATGATGCAGTAGTCTTTAGTTTGTACTCAAAAAAACATCACAGAAAACAAAATAAGAATAAAAGTGGCAACCATTTTGACAGAACCCTGATTCTGATCAAACAGTGTCCACTTGGGTGGGGCGATATGGCCCAATAAAATCTCTTTTTTTGTTTGTTTTTCCTGATAAATTCATATCATATTTTTTTGGACTCCATATTCAAGACTAATAAAAGACCTGCCCTACTTGCTAGGCTGTCATTGTTATGCATATTCAAAAAATAGTTATAGTTATTAGTAGTTCTGAAGTTATCCATACACCTATGGACTGTCAGTGCCAGATGCTTCAACTAGAACTAATTCGTATGACATGTTGGCCGACAATGTCAGAAGGCCACAGTGTTCATAGCTGTTCCAAATGACCACACCTGGAGGTGGAGTGAAAAGCCAACTAAAAGTCACCTTCTGTGCACGTTGTAACAACTCCAGTGATTTCATATGTTTCTTCCATAATGTTGGGGGGAAAAAGAGAGTGGTCGAAATTGAAGCTGCAGTGACAGAGATATCCTGAAATGCTGGAGCCTGCAATTTCCATAATGCAAATAGATAGCATCTCTTTGTCAGATCCTCCCTGTCTGTCTTGTTAAATGGTAAATGGACTTGTATAGTGCTTTTCAACCTTAACAGTTCCCAAAGCGCTTTACAGATTGGTCTCATTCACTCATGGCGACAGAGCTGCCATGCACTGACCTCCATCGGTAGCAACTTAAGGACACTTGGACATGTGGACATGTATGGGGATCGAACTGCTAACCCTGGGTTTAATGGACGACCCAATCTACCTCCTGAACCACAGTCGACATGGTTAATGCTCATGTCTTTCAAACTGCAGTCCACAGGCAGGCGGCAAATAATGAATATATTGTATATTTTTCAGTCACACACTAAATAATCCACCATGAGAACTTTGTGCAGATATATTGTGACTCTTTCATTAAATGTGGTGGGGGCCAGAAAAAAATGGCAGATGAAATACAAAATATATTATTGCATGAGAATGGTCAAATGTCAACACAGCAAATATCGGCACAAAAAAGATGGTGTTGTTTGTCAAACGCTGTATTGATCAAACTTCAGTGTGTTTCGTGTGTGTGTGTGTGTGTGTGTGTTTGTGTGTGTTAATGATCACCGTTTGTTTTCTCTTCTTCCGCCCAGTCCGAACAGCCCAGTCCAGCCAGTTCCAGCTCCAGTTCAGGCTTTGCTCCCACACACCAAAAACGACAAGGTAATTATCTGGAACATGCATGATTTACAGCTGACCTCATGTTTGTTGGTTTTTTCACTCAAAAATGGTGTGTATATGGAGCACCTCATGGTTTCAGTGTCGCCTTTAGTGCAGTTTGTTTGGCAGAAATAAAAGAAGCTCCGCCAATGTCAGAGACCAAATTTATTTCCTTTCTAACTGAATGTAGCAGAACTTTAAATATTTTTCTATATTTTTAGTTAAAAAAAAAAAAACCTTTTCTCAAAATTAGGACTTTATTCTTAAAATCTCTGGGTGTTTTTTTAATCTAACGGTGGCCATAATATTTGGTCCTAGAGATCTACATGACTCACCAGACCGGTTGAAACAGTTTTCCAGAGTAACCCACTTATCAAAACCACTTATTTGAAAGTGAAAACAAAGGCAAGCAGGGATGTTATTATCCTAACGGTCAGTTGTACGTCAGCTTGACACTGCAGAGCACCATCCTCAACTTTGACTTGTTTAACTTCCGAATAATAATAAGGATTAAACCTATCAAATGTTTAAAACCTGTTTATGTTGGTTCCCTTTTGGAATCTTGAACCGCTGCAATCCCCAGATCTGTGCAGTAAAAATATCGAGGGAATGTTATCATAACTGATGAAAACTGATGTCTAAAACTATAAAAACAATGAAAGAGAAGATGGTTTTAAATGCTCTCCAATAGTCTAAGAGGGCCAGGTGATTCTAGAATGTGTTGTTTGGTCCAAAATATGGGCTTCTTGTCTCGAGGGTGACCTCTGCTTGTGTGTTTGTAATTTTCTCTGGATGCAGTGGTGGACTTCATCATCAGGAAAAGGGTGGCTATTCCTGCCACCACCCACACAGGTAACAGTTCCTCTGAGACCTGTGAGGCCCCCACACCCTTTCCACATTTGCATGGAGAATATTTTTCCAGCTTGTCTACATGCATGAAAACTCATGCATCATCTCTTTGCAGCCATGTTAGGAGGCTTTGGTATTATATCATGGGTGTGATACAACCCTCCAGAGCACCCATCACACAACCAGTCACAGCAACATGTGTACAGGTGTACTATTAAAACACATCAGTGAGCCACACTGTTGCACTGGGTGACATGTTCCTTCATTACCATGAACACACACACTAGTTTATTTTTACGCAGTCCCGCATACACCATCCTGCTGCTCTAAATACTCACTAGAGCACCAAATGTGGATTCATCCGCCGCTGAATATAGTCCCCAACAAATACACTATTTCCTCCTGAGTTTGAGTAATGTTTGATTAAAAACTACAGTGAGCAGCTGTTTTGGGAAATTACTGAGCCTATTTTAAAAAGTGAAACTATATATTTGTGAGCTGTTTTAAAAGATTTACATCTTCAGTAGGAACCAATGGGCGAGAAGCTGAGAGTCACAGACAGGAAGTCAGAAAGTAGTAGTAGACTAACTTATTGTTGGTTTTTAGTCTTGTCATGGGAGTTGTTGACAATAAGAAAAATATTGAATAAAGACAGCCTTATCCTTTAAAAGTATAAGTGTTAAATGGGATCCCCTGGACCATCCCTCCACCTCACAGCATGATCCGCTGCTTTATGCATGTTTTTACTTGCTTAATTCAAAATATATATACATTTTAAACTCAATTCCAGTGTCGTCCTTTGTGTTCTCTGTCACACTCGCGCACAGTGCTGGGCCCATTGCAGTCAGTCATGCAGGATCTGCACTCAGATGACAACGATGAAGATTCAGAGGACGACGATGACAACGACATGGACTCTGACGTGGAGCGACCAGCACACACACATCTCACGCACCACCAACGCCGGTTAGTAAATGGTCATAACACCCCAGCTTGTTGATTGACCTGTGCAACACACAATTGTTTCACGAAACTGGAGTCATAGACACAGGCAGCAAATACTAACGGGATACAGGACCGGTAGAATTTTAACTGGACTACTGCCGTTGTGTGGGTTGTTGGGAAGCAGGTTTGTGATTTTCTGTATAACCTCTCAGTGGAGTGAATTTTGGCATGTTCTCACAAGCAGGATGGGGAACTTGCAGTCGAAAACAAGTTTGGGTTTGGCACAGAACTTTGATCGCCACATTGTGCACAAGACTCCAGTCGGAACTTGTCTGAATTTACGCTTGGTTTCCTTCACTGTGCCCTTTCCTCAGTGCCAGTAAAGATGCTTTCAGGTTGGCTATACCACTGCAGTAAGGGCAGCATTGCTAAATAGACATATAAATCAGCTGGCAGTCTACAGACTGATATGATGCTATAAACGGCCATACTGTTTACACTGAGGCATGATATCTATCCTTTAAAATCTCAGGATCTTCAATCTGATGAAGTTCCTTCAGTTTTTTCCTGGTATTTAAAGCTGCACTAATCAATATTTCTACATTCACAACGGATCAAATGACTGTGTGTTATGTGAAAGGTGTCGCTTTTAGTGGTGAACCCACAGAGAATTATCACCAACTCTACAGAGCTTTTTAGCCTCTTTTAGTTCATTATTTTGTTTTTACAACCTCTGCTCTCAACAACCTGGTTTCCAGTATACCCACTGTACACCATCTGCTCCGCAGCAAACAGCAAATAGACACAGTTAAAAACTAGCTTGTGAACATAGTGGAGCATTTAGAAGCTAAAGAGACAGATATTTCCCTCAGGAGTTGGTAGAGACCAAAAACAGAGCTAACGGAGAGGGAATATTGGACTTACATTCATCAGGTGACACAAACACCACTCCTAATGAATGATCATGTTGCTCTGTGTCTGCTGGATGTGTAAATGAGCAACTGTTTGCTAACACGGTAGCCATATCCGCTTTAGCTTTATTCAGCTTTGGTGATAATATGTCAGCTGTTGTGTTTACAGCTTGTTCTGCTGCCCCCAACTGGTCACATCAGTGAGTGTTACCCAAAAACTGACATTGACATATCTGGTTTTATTATCTATTAATGGTTTCCAGAAAGTGTACTATATCACAATATAAAGTTGCATATACAGTTTTTGAAAGTGTGAGGAGGTGGTCATTTTTCATTTTTTTCTCCGGGCCCGTTCGACTCATGGCAGCCTCATTGTAGAAGTATAATGCATCTTTTGATGTACTGAAGCATTTGTTGTTTGTCTTTTCTCTTGTGACTAACTACCCAGGGTCAGTTTGAGTGATGGCAGTGAG
Source organism: Macquaria ambigua (assembly GCA_008360985.2). Taxonomy (NCBI): domain Eukaryota; kingdom Metazoa; phylum Chordata; class Actinopteri; order Centrarchiformes; family Percichthyidae; genus Macquaria; species Macquaria ambigua. Next base: position 229,679 of record VMKM01000334.1, read on the forward strand.
AGTGACAGCTCCTCACCCTCACCCCCACCCCGCAATGAAGCCCCACCCTTATTAAAGACTACTAATAACCAGGTAAGATGATATTAGGTATTGTGTATTTTGTTAGTGTAATTGAATGTACCACAAGGGAACCCAGGTGTTAATGTATGTAGCTCCAAGTCACCCAGAGTGACTTTGACTCCATGTGTTTACTCTGTCCTCTGTCAGATACTGGAAGTGAAGAGTCCCACCAAGCAGAGCAAGCAGGACAAGAACAAAAATCTAGATTGTGACAAGGTACACAAGGCTTTTTGTTCTGTTTATCAGTATAAAGCAGCCCATATAAAATAGATCAGAGTCTGCCACAGTATATTACACTGTTCAGACAGAGGCTCTGACGCTGCTTGGCTTTGATACAACACTTAGAAATACTTGATGGGTTACTATAGTTACTATAGAATTATTATAATAACTCTATAGAGGCAGCAACTTCTCCACAAACTCATGCTGTGTTCAAGTGCAGTTTCCAAAGATACCAAAGTCTTGGGTTTGAATATTTCACTCCGTAAACATCGTATGGCTTCAATGAAGAGCTGCAGCATGCTAACAGAGAATATATATGTGTTGCTGTCAGACAGACGCAATAAAATACTTCAGGTTAAAAGCTGACTGAATAAACAAAAGAAATCCTATAGAAACGCATCACAGTGTAGTTAAATAACCAGTGTAAGTATTGCAGCAGTTGACAGCTGTGTTTGGAAAAGACAATCATACAAGATGTGGACTAGTTCTATTTATGTTTCGCATTGATGTGTAGGGCTGGGTACCAACTGAAATGTGTCTGTAGCACTGAGTATTGTCAAGTACTGAAAGCTGGCATCCAGTGTCTGGTTAGATTCTCCTTTTTGATCATATAGTTCCTGATTTAAATTGATTTTTCAAGTTTTAGACTGTATTATTTTGGGAAAAGTTTAGATAACGGTAAATATTTAAGAACTTCGGGTTCTTTTGTTAATGGAAAAAGGGGGTTTGTAGATCAGATTGTATAGATCATTTATATTTCAGAATGTAAGGTGTGAAAAAATATGGGTATTATGTGAAATGCTGCAGACTTGTGTTATTATCCTGCCTTACACCAGACTTCTGTGTAAAAGCAGTTTATGAAAGCCATAACGCTAACAACATGTTGGCTGTGTTTCCCAGGCTTACCTGGATGAGCTGGTGGAACTGCACAAAAGGCTGATGACACTAAGAGAAGGTCATATACTGCAACAGGTATGTATGTATGTATGTATGTATGTATGTATGTATTTATTTATACACTCCACTGTAATGTATCATGAGTGTGTAACACTCGATTGTTGTCATATCCTTTCTGGTGTAGCTTTTTGACTCAGCGTGACCCCTCTAATTCTAATTCAGTTTCCAGTAATTTCCACAATGCATTTCACATGTTTAACAAACCCAGGCACTCACAAGTGATTAGTGACCACTGTAACGTGTTTTTTCTGGTCGTCATGGTTCATTCTGTGGATTCAGTGCATCCTGTAGCTGCACTGCAGTCACCGGTTGAAGCAACTGATGGTTGAAACTGCTTTCTCCACCTCTGCTTTGCTGGATTTCTCCCTGTATTACTGGTCAGAAGGTCCAGAGGGAATAACTTGGTCTGAATGCTGAAGGACAACTTTATTTTTAAGATGAACTTAGAGTATTTCTCCTGTCTACATAATACAGTTGAACTGAAATACTCAGTCTATGTCTGCTCAACAGGGTGGACGGGTTGACAAGGGATTGTGCCACTGCAATGTTTTTTGACTTTTTTACAGTTTTGAATTCTGAAAATGTCCCTTCACTACAACCTTCCCCCAGTGTCTGTATGCTCGGCCAAAGATGGTTTTCTAGAGAGGGAAACACCACTGGGTATCGTTTGATATTTAAAAAGTTAGCAAATGAACACCAACAGAGTGGTGAGTTTGTCAGCCGGTAAAAGGTCTGCTGAAAGTAAAGGGCTTGAAAGGATCTGCACAGTCAGCTAGAGTCACTGTTATACTTCTATGACATCAATATTTAGAAGCTGGAGCATACTGGACTAGCATGAAACTACAACGTTAGCTAACATACGATTAGCTCAACAGCCAAAGTGAGACAGTGAGCTGATATTTTACTGTTTGTCAGGGCTTCTTTTGTGTTTGCATTCACACCGCCAATAGGAACGCTGAAGTGACGTAAGCCGGCCGGCGGTTGGTATAGCAACGTCGCTTCTGCGTGACATACAACAACAACAACAGCTTCAACTGTCAGTCCATTTTTGCGTGTTTTGTTCCAATTTTTAAGACTACCGTTACAACTCAACCTCCAACTATTCTTAGAACCCCAACAGACTGTTTTCAGTTTCTAACTTGTAGTCTTCAGCCCCAACCAACGCTGACTCAAGTGATGTCACTAGAGGACATTTATCAGACTTCACACAGCTCCCTCTGGAGACACTAAAGGCTTTATACTACTTGTTTGACACATGCAGTTGTACTCCCCAACACCTGGAAACATTGATGTGTAAAATCAGTGGAGCTCCCCTTAAAGTATGCCAGTAATGTAGCTGTTTTGGTCTGATTTTCTAGAAACATCACTTTTCAATAAGAAGAACAAAACGCTGGTGTGATAGTAACCATTGGAAATTAATTGTGTTAGATGTACACTCACAGTCTTTAGAAGCATCAAAGTCCATTGCCAATAAAAAAACATTTAATGTAGTTGAGGTTTGATATTATCACTTACATTCCTGCATTATTAGCATCTATACAAAAGTTACACTGAACTGCCAAGCTCCAGATAATACAATGAAAACTGTATTGGCTGGCTTCCCACGGTTTTCACTGATCTCAGCAGAATATCACTACATGCCAGTCCTATTGGTGAGCTGTATTGTTGCGTTGGATTAGAAGAGGAGCTGTGATCTGTTACAGATCCTCTGTAATCTGCGGCTTCATCTGGAAGCAATTAATTATTTGGTTAACCTCTCTCCACCTAAGAGATTGCATGTTTCTTGCTTATATTCTCGAGGCCTATCATATGACTGTATTAATGGATCTTCCCGGCTGCGGCTGCCAAGTTCTGCCTCGCTCTCCTAACAAGACGTCTGGCTCTGAGGAAAGACGAAATCCCATCCAAACCAGCATCACCCGTGCACAGCTTTCATTTGCACAGTAATCAAGCTAATCTAGCCGAGTTCACCAACTGGGTCCACTTCCTGTTACAAGAGATGGAAGTGATTAACTCACAGGCTCTCCTGCACACTGGTGGGGACCACATATTGTATCACAGAACAATAATGCACATGGCATGTCTTCAGACAGTGGGACATGACATGAGTTTGGTAGCAGTTTCCAGTTGAAACGAATCCTAAACAGCAATGAAAATGAGCAAACGGGCCAAATCGCCACCCCCCACCCCTCAACTAAAACAAGGCACCAAAGTGGAATGGGAGCGGTGACGCCTGAGCATCTGACTTAGATCATTTTAGGTCGTTTTTCCCACATTGTTGAGAACTGTACCTACACCAAGATATATGGGATGGTGTTCCTTGTAATCCACAGGACTCCAAACCCCAAGTTTCATTTTCACCACAGGGTACAAAGTCTGAAACCAATAATGCACAGGAAAGGTACATGAGGGAAGAGGCCTCGCTCATTTTCATTACATTACATTACAAGCACTTCTACCCTATATCTAACCAAAACCAATGTGTGTGGACCCAAAGCTGCTCTGCTGAGCTATATACCCCCGAGTGTTTTTTTCTACTCAAAGAATCTACAAAAGAATGGTGCAGAAAAGAATTCCTCTGCCTCCCGCTGTGACGTAGTTTGGCTGTAGACTCTTAGCCATGTTTGTTTAATCACTTCACAGCAATGATCGGTCTTATTACTTCAGGAATTCAGGATAAGTAAAGCTGCATCTTGTGGTCACCCATTGTACCCTCTGTTTTCCAGATTGTGAACCTCATTGAAGAGACTGGACACTTCCACATCACAAACACTACTTTTGACTTCGACCTTTGCTCCTTGGACAGAAGTACAGTAAGAAAACTCCAGAGTTACCTGGAAACCTGCGGACTGTCCTGAGGCTCTGAGCAGCTGGCTGCTGGATCTCTGTCTCCACACAGACTTTAGATTTTTCTTAAATAAACTCCAACTTTGGATGCAATGCAAAAGCCCCACTGTGGCTGGGTCCAGTTGCTGTGTGTCCAGCCTGCTGGTTGGACTGGGCTCTCTGAAGAAGAGGTCATCCCGCTACAGAAACCAGAGCCAGGTGTCGGGGATGAGCCCTGTCGATCAGGACATCACCCAGAAAGCCTTGACGTCACTTGATTTAGGGAAAAAACAAGTGGGGAGACGCAACCTTGTTGCTCTTAATGAATGTGCATATTGTTACCATGTATGTTTCTTGATTTGTTGTTCATTGTGACAAATGCATGGTCAACATTGCCTTACAACATTGTAAGTCTTATTTATTGAATTGAATTTGCAGGTGTGTGTGCGTGCGTGTGTGTGTGCGTGCGTGCGCGCGCGTGTGTGTGTGTGTGTGTGTGTGTGTGTGTATTTGAAATGGCAAAAAGAAAACAGCAGAATGAGACTTTGTTGAAGCACTTCACAACAGGTATATCTTTGAATCTGTGTGACAGCTGAGCATTACTGCGACACTCGATATGTCACTGACTTGAATTGAAATCATTTCAATGGGAACAAAAAACTGCCACAGCAGGTGTGAAGCTGACGCTTATACATTTATATTCCAATCCATAAGAGACAATACATGTGTGCATCATTGTTGGAAAATGTGTAATCTATTTTGTTTTCACAAATGCTATTCATCTTACATTGTGCAAAAAACTGCTTTCACCAGTTTCACCAAATTTAGGAGCAAGCACTCCTAAATTTTGAGGGGTCAGTTTCTGTGAGAATCCATGTTAGATGCCCGGCCAGTCACTGAAGGGGAGTGGTATGGACTTGGATCAGTTAAAGCCTGATCCAGTTGTAGCCCTCTCTTTTGAAAACAAAAATTGTGGTTTTGGATTTTGACTGTTGAACTCTAATCCAGTCAACATCCCCGATGCAAGCAAATACCACAAGAAGAAGGCCATGTTTGTGGGCTACCTTTGTAGATAATAGAAGAGGTGTATACGCACACACCATGTAGGTTCAATGCTGTTGGAAAACGGCATCAATGAAGAGTTACACCCACACACAAACCACACATTTATTTAAAGAGCAAACGTGACAGAAAAAGATCAAATTGGAATCTGAAAACATTGCCTGTGTAAGTAAATTTGCCTGGCCTGGGGATAACACCGCATACTTTCGTACATCTCTCCTCAAAGGCGTTCATGGTGTTTGCACTCAGTTGTACACAAACCCTGCTGTTCACTTTCTCACCTCCGCACACCTGGCCAATCGCAGTGTTAAGTGGCTGTGATTGTCAGATTGTCTGTTTCAGAAAGTTCAGCCTCTGATGTCGGAAAGGGTGTTTGACACGCTGTTAGACAATCGGACAACCCCGTTGTTTGAAGCATAATGAGGCCTTCAGTGTGCAGGCGTTATTCTAGCTTTGCAAGACTGCATCTGATTTTGAGCTAAAAATGGCAATCATTTGGTGACTACTTAAAGCCCCTATATTAAACTAAAATATTCTGTTTGCACCCCCCAGTGGTCAAGTAAAAAAAAAACAAGGCAGCAAAGAATGTCATCATCTCCCTCCACCTCATGGATCTGACCAACTGCAACAATTTTCACTGGAAATGTCGTCTTTTTCTACAAACTTAAAATTACAACAATTTTAAAAGGGACTATCGTGACATAAAAAGTCTACACATAGTGGCTTTAAATCCCCACATTTTGCTTGTGTCCTCTTAAAGAAAGCTTGTGTTATTGACTTTATTTTCAACATGACTTGTAAGCTCATTGGACTGAAGTGTATCCACATGCGTAAAACATTTAAATTACATTGCACACAGATTGGAATTCCAGCTTTAAGAATTGGAGCACACCGCCACATCACTTCAAAGTGCAACATCATTTGGCAGTTTTTTATTCCCATCTTTTGACACTGTATAAAGTAAGACGTGAGTGGCTGCTGGAGTGAGCTGAGCACAAATCGCTAAGTTCTCATGATACAATCGAAAATACATTTTTACCAAATCCAGGAACAATGTGCCGCAGTAGGTCCTGCTGACCTGCTCGTAGGCTGCAACTGAAAGAAAGCTGTTGTGTCGGCTCATTTTCTGCTACAGAGCCGATGGAACATGCCAAAAGCGTAGTTAATAGATTCAGTGGGTTTAGGATACTACTACTGTTTGTCTACAGAATATGATTTAAAGGAAGTGGTTATCTCTTTGCCATCAGGGGAAATGGATTTGTAGACCAAGCCCTGTTAGAGGAAAGGGAGAACGAACTCCCTTTATGATGTCAGAAAAGAGAAAAGAGACAGCTCCTGTGTTCTGCATTTCTGAAATGTGTGAAATGTTTTGGGTAAATTTAACACACAAAAAAAGCCAATGGGGATTTTGGCTGACAGGTACTGTTACGGGTGTAAGGAAAAAAAAAGATCTTTTATTTATTTTGTGGGGGTTTGAGTTCAATCAAAGCTCAGCATTCATTTTCCAAGGACAATGCCTTTGTTTGATTTGTAACAGAGGACACTTTTGCCAGTCTGAAGTTCAGGATGGTCAAACCGTGGTGGTCCTTTCCAAATGACCTTAAAGGGTTTTTCTTACCCTGTGTTTTGTCTTATGGTTTCTTGTGTATTTTGAGGACATACAATAAATATTCTGTATGATGTACAGATGAGTTATTAAGTAACTTGTGGATGAGCTTTTCTTGGCACAGATTTATTTTATCCATTATATATTTTATCCTGGTGCACAAACTGAAAGATATGCCTTTTTAAATGACTTTTTAATGGCAGGGTTATCTTTGATTTCTTGGTAGACACTTGCCTTCCACAGCAGTTATCTGTATTGTTAGGACTCTGACTTTTGAAATTCAAGTTAAAGACCCTAAGTGCAGGATTTGAAAAAATCTGACTTTGGCACCCCTAGTGGATGTATCAAAACAGACATGCGTCAGAAAGGGAGGTGAATGGGCTGAACGCTAGACATAGACAACACCAATTTTCACCGGTATTCTTTAGTTTTTCTAAAACCAAAAACTTTGAAATTATTCCGATGGCATAAGATGATAGAATCACAGAAAAATTCCAAACATCAGGGCTTTAACTTTTGTGATTTCCTGTGAGGTGTTTTCTTACCAGTGACGCCACAGCTGTGTTCAAAATCACATTCTATTTACTGTTTAGTGCACTATTTTTACTGTCCATTGCACATACACTGCTTTCTGCTAACAATGCGTCGCATTTTATAGATGTGAAAATCAGTCGTGCAACACAAATCTCAATTTACTGCTCACTATAGAGGAAACCATTGTGTTAATTATATAGGGAGTAGAGAATGAGTGACCGAGGAAGTGATTTTCAGATACAGCACCAAATTTAAATTAGTCAAGGTCTTGCCTAATATGAGCTTGTCAGAGACCGATGCAGAGTGTGAAAGGAAACACAAACGCAAGAAATTTGGTGTGCTGCAGATAAAGCGAGGAACTCATTTGTTGGTGGAGAATGACTGATAACTGTCATCCCTGAAGTATGTTGGTGTAGTTTCTGTCTGCCTACACCTGAATGTACTGAAACAAACGCTGAGCTGATAGGAACAAATCACAATTTGTACATTCATATTATTCCCAGACCAGTCCTTCACAGCTCTGTGTCCCACTGTCTTTTCCACACTTTGTGCTTGGGGGGACTCACAACCTCAGTATTCTGAAAAGTCTTGGCTACAGCCATGCTTTGGTGAGTACAATATTATCATAACCGACCAACTGATAGCCAGAGCTACAAAATACAAGTTGAAATAAATCATAATGTTCCTGTAACTTCTTCAGCACATTGTTTTCCAGTTATCCATTTATTTTTAAAGAGGAACACAACGCTTTCTTCTTCTTTTTTTCTGCACTGACTGTACACTTAATTACATTCTTATTTATATATTTACCATTTTATGTGCACACAGGTAATTATTTTCCCAACAATACACATATTGTGTGTAAAAAAGAAAAGCTTTTTCTGCTCAAAACTAGCTTGTATGTGTAATTTTAAAGTTCAGTTAATAATGAAAATTTATCATGAAATTTAGTTTAGATTGCTGCAGGTATTACCCTGTTTTCTATTCACGTGCAAACTTTAAAATGAACACGTTAACAAGGATTACTCACTCAAAACTAATCATTCAAGGTGAGAGAACCTGCAATGATGCCGTAGTGCCACAGTTATTGTTGCTGAGACAAAGCCAACCCTGTTCTTCTTCTCCTGCAGTCCACTTCGACCCCAAACTTTCTCTGACAAATACAGAGACTTTGAAATCATGGATTCACTGACACACTGGCCCGACTCAAAACAAAATGAAACTTGAGTGCAGGAAAGGGCTTGGAGAGCTCACAGAGTGCCTTGGTGTGTGTAGTATTGAAGCTGTTGAAGGGTACTGATGGTAGGCCTAATCAAAACCACACAGTGCTGCTGTATGGTGAGGATCCACTCTTTCTGGAGAAACCCTTATATGGAATATTTGTATTGCAAGTTGTGACAAAACCTACAAATTCAAAATGTATCTGTCTTGCAGGCAGCATTAATTAAACTTCCGATAATCAAAGTGTAGAGGGGTTAAAGTACAGTAACAGTGAACTTGTGGATTCTGGGATCAAAATGTTGATCTCCCTCCTCTGTGCCGTGCATGTTCTTTCTATGTCAGTCTAAGTGGGTGGTCTGATTGAAGAAAAGTTGGAAGTCATCCAGTTTCCCCATTTATTGTGAGCGAGGAAGAATCGCACATGCTTTCATCAGCCTCCACGTCACACATCTTACCAGGCCTGCACTGGAACAACCTGTTCCTGCTGCCTGCAGGAGAAATGTTAAAAACGTCTCTGTGGAGGAGTTGGAAGGTGTTCAGCCGAGTTCTCCTATATTTAGTCGTGGTGCAGATCTGTGCTCTTTCAGTCCATTTTCATCCTGTGGATTTTTATGCACAAGTCATGGTTTTGCCCCACTAGCAGCAGGGCCTTATGGCAGCGCCACCATCAGGCAAACATTACCACTTGTACACAACAAATATCAAAAATGAACTTTCCTGACCAGGTTCATTTTGCTTTTGATTTTAATTGACCCCATGGCCTTTCCTCTGGCATCACCCTCGGGACAAGCTTTACATTTTTAGCCCCACTGTGTAAAGTCCTCTGCATGCTTCACATGATCATGTGTCAACTCGTCCGACCATCTAAAGGCAAGAGTGTTTATACCTGTTTCAGATGCGGCACTGTAGTGATGTTACGTTCGCGAACCATCCGATGTACCTTTGGTACAAACGAAGGGAACCAATTCGTAGAAAATGACCTTGTTACAGTAACAAGAGTAAATGTAATTTGTTTCTTCCACCTGTGGCTGTGTCTAATAACTCATGCTCAACATTGACACAATCTCTGCCCCTGAAACGCACAGCAGAGCTCTTTTTCTTGACGCAAGTGAACGGAAACACCAAACTAAATGCAGGAAAGGCTAGTCCTCGCTGTATCTGGGTATCCCTTCCTTTACCCCCTCCACTGGAATGACTAACTTCTGGTCTCTGTTAATCCGACGATGCATGACGTTTCTCAGAGCTGCTAGCATAGCTGTAGACTCTTAAGCTCAGGGTTGTATTTCATGTTGTTTTGTAGACTGTCAGGGAGGAACCTCCATTATATCAGAGCTGAAAACACTGGCTGTGAAAATAAAAAATTGCCAGACGTGCTAATGATAGACAGTTGGACACAACTCAAGACAATAAAGTTGAGTTTCCAGTATGTATCATGCTTTAATCCCATCCTGCTTCCAGCTCCCATCAGACACCTCTTCATTACTTCATTAACTGTCCTTCTTTTAAACTGCTGCACTGCTCCAGCTGGCGTTTGTCTACATGCCACAGCTCTGGGCTCCAACCTTTTTGATTGTTTTTACATCTTTTTTTTCTTTCTACAGTGTTTGGATGACCCACAGTGCGAACCCAACACACTCCCACTCCTCTCATTTTTTACTGAGCCCAAATTGCCTCTTTAAAAGTCATAAGGTCAAAGCTAATAGCAGGGGAGGCCAACTATGAACTCCACACAAGCCATAAACATGAACAGCTAGGTACTGTATTTGTGCTGTGATCTAAAATCTCTTAAGAATGATCACATTTTGTGTTGGATCAGAGGTCAGAATTGTGTTGTGTTATGGAAAGGCTGCAGTGGAAAGCTGCATGTCACCACCAGGCTCTGCTATATCTGCTTTACATTTTTATGCTCCTGACGTTTGCCAGAGTTGGAACATATTTTCTGTGACATTTCAGAGTTCATCCACACAGAACAGATGATTATAGGCAAGCTTTTGATAAAAGCTTCACCCATTGTTCCTTTTCAGTCAGGTCCAAACCTGACAACCTCACTCTGACGACAAGCCTCTAGGGGAGCTGCAGCCCAGCTGTTGTCGCCAAGAAATAGTTCCCAAAATGTTGAACTAGTCCTTTAATCCAGTACAACTTTGTTGAAAAGATGAAAATTCCAGCCAACCAGTTTGATTTACGGCAATTTTCTTCTCTTAAATTTCCCAATAAATGTTTACTTATTTTAATTTCTCAGTGGTGGGGAAAAAAAGTGAGACTGTCATGGTGAACACTGGTGTGTAACATTCGACATGCTGTGGTGTGGTGTCTTGGGCTGTGATTCTGTGTCTTTTTATTAAAGCTGCATTAATTAGACATCACTCTATAAAGTTATTAAGGCACAACACATTAGCAATTAATTTCCAATGGACACAGAACAACATTAGCATTGATTTGGAGTTGTGTTTGTGTCACCTGATGAATGTTAGTCTAATATTCACTCTCCTTTTAGCTCTGTTTTTGGTCTCCACCAACTCCTGAGAGAAATATCTGGCTCTTTAGCTGCTAAATGCTCCACTATGTTCACCACAATGGTTGCTGTTCAGAAAAAGCTCCAGCTTGCTTTAAAGTCAGGGAGGTTGGAAAAATCTCTTAACTCCTCTGGGGTTATGGGTCCGAAGGTAAAATCATGTCGGTGCTAATGTGGATACATTTTAAAACGCTTTTTACCCCTCAAACAGTGTTCTGTCCAAGGCAGCATTTCCTGGTTGTTTTCTAAATGTTGGCTATGATATGATGATATGATATGACATGGCCAGATATCCAGTTGGTCATCAGAGAAAAGTTTCATACCGTCACCTTCATCTTTCTCTGTGATCACTGTTTATTTGACCATAGGTCTAATTACAAGCTTTTTACAGAGCTTTCAAATGCACCTCATGTTTTTTCATCTGGACAGCCTCCTGGAAAAGTTCAATTTCAGAAATGGTTGTCATTTTGTGGTATGGGACAGTAAAACTCTATCTGCACTGTTAAATGGAGCCATACTGTATTCATTTGTTCATATGGCATCATCTCCGGCAGACCTACCGAAGACTTCGGTAGTTTCATTTGTGAATGGTTTCACTGCCGTTCCAAATGGAGACAAGAAAGAGAGAAAGTGGCTGCTTAGACTCCTGGATTAATTTAAGCTGTTTCACTCTGAGAGAATAGAGCTGAGGGAGGGGGGGTATAGAGGAAGAATGGAGCCTGGGGGGGTGGGGGAATGGTTCAGAGTCCAGACCAGTCAGCAGGACATCCTGTTTGAGCTTCCAAATACCATTTCCTCCCAATAAAAAGGGGGAGACCTTCGAAATAATCTCCCACAGAAGAGACACAGAGACATTGATTGTCACCCTGGCACGAGGCCAAGGCTGAGGAGGAAGGCTCCCCTCCCGCAGAGCCTCTGGACGGCAGTCAAAAAGCACCTCGAGGAAGTCATTAAAGCTCAAGGTTGATGAAAAGTCTCTCCTTCCTCCCTCATCTCACCTCCCTGTGCTGTCTGAAGGCATGCTGCTCTAAACGCTTTCTACATTTCTGGCTTATTTGCACAGAAGCAGGTGTAGCTTCCAGGGCCACATGATGGAGAAATAATCTTAATAAATTATAGTCTGAAAAAATGCTTTCTACAATAACTCATGCTCTTACATTGCTCTGTTCTGATGTTGCCAAATGTTATATAACATCTTGAATGTCGGGAAGTTGCTCATCTAAATTCAGTATCTCAAAATTCCTTAAAATGCAAGCTTCAAAAAAAAAAAAGAAAAACAGCTGGAAATTGACTCAGTCATGTAGTTCCATACAATGATACAGAACACCACAGTTTTTAGTGTGCTAGTTAAAAAATGCACACTACTTTTTACTTACTGTCTATAAAGAAATATACTCCAGTTATTTTTGTTCTTGCAAATCTTTGCAACCACACCAAACACCTAAGCAACCACTTGCTACATGTTAGCAACTCTCTAGCTAGCTACCACTTTGAATATGCAGAAAAACAGACAGTTTTCATGATGGCAGTATTCTTTTACTGGCGGATTACCACAGCAACCCCTTGTAAACCCCAGTAACCATGCCAAACACCCAAGCAACAGGTTTTGATGCTAGCAAGTGGTAGCTAGCAACACCCTAGCTGCATACTGCAGTAGACATTTGAACTTTTTCCAGCTTCTGAGTTGGGGACATGACAGAAAGATCACTGCTCTAGCGCCACTGAGGTTGACATTTGTGGTTGTGAGTGAAATATCTCACCAACTGTTGGATGGATTGCCATGAAATTTGGTTCAGACATTCATGTTCCCCTCAGGATGAATTGTAATAACTTTGGTGATCCTCTAACCAGATACCTACACAAGTAGGCTACCTTCCAATCAGCTTCAGCTGGACTTTGTGTTTTGTGCTAATTAGCCACTGTTAGCATGCTAACAGGCTAGGTGAACATGGTAAACATTATAGATGCTAAATATCAGCATGTTAGCATTGTCATAGTGAGCATGTTAGCATGCTGATGTCAGCATTTAGCTCAAAGCACCGCATGTACAGCCCATGTTTATACATGTACATGTATAAAGAGTGGATACAGCATCAGAGGCGGGGCCCCGTTCATTCCTATGAAAGTTGCTCAGCGGTGTATAAGGCTGATAGCTTTCGCATCATGCAGCCCATAGAGCAAGCGCAATAGCGTTCCCTTGACCCCACCTTCCAACCGCTTTTGGGGCCAGTGTGCATCACGTGACGGACCCGGACGTTGTAATTACACAGTTTGGCCACTATGTCAAATTGGCTTCAAAGCCCAGTGCAGTTCCTGGGAGCTTGGTACAGCCTCACAGAGCTGCTATGGCTGTCGACTCTCAGTCTTGTGTCTTTGTAAACTGGTTTTTACGCTTAATTTTAGTTTAGTGGAACAGTTTATCATTAATGCACCAAAGTGACTGATAACAGACAGGTTTCATTCTGTGGTTCTGAAGTACTGAGTGCAGCCTGTGGAAAAATACGCTGGTACTTGTGTTAACACCATGGATATTTCTAATCCTTTCTAGATGATGAAGATCTGTTTCTATTTTCTATTCATTCCAGTTCATCATAAACATTCTTATTCCCTTGGTGCAATAAAGGAATACATCCGCTTCATGTCCAATAACTAACTGTAATTCAGATGAAGTATGTTTATTGTGTGGAGCTGAATAATACACTGAATAATTGCTTTAACTACATACAAATAAGGTATAGAAGTACAACATTTGGAGGGTCCAGCTCATGTAAATCAGCCGTATCAGAACTCCTTTCAAGTGTTTATTCATTTTTGCCTTCACAGCCTATTGCTGTATCGTCCAGTGGGGAAGCTGACAGCAAAATGAAGACCACCAAAGCATGCGCCGTCTCTGTTTGCAAAGGGATTTCAGCCCCCTGACCACTTTGCCATTGTCATCAAATTTGCACAGAGCTGCAATAATTCAAAGACACTTATATGCTTTTGGCTTGCTTGTGTCCCCCGCTTCCCCCTGTGGCCAATCGTGTTGACCTTCCTGTCAGCTCCCCTGTGGAATTCTGGGTGGCGGGCGGTTCTGCCTTCGTCCCTCCGGCCCCCGCTAACAGAATGCATACAAATTAGCCTTTCAAATATCAGATCAAGTTATGTAAAGAACAAAAGCAAGCAGACTTCAAAGGGGAGGGACGAGGAGGGATGTTGCACGCAGAGGCTTCAGCCAGCTCTCTCAACCGGCCCAGTCCTCAGACGATGTGGTGGATTTGATTATTGTTTTTAACCCCTCTCCTCCTCCTCCCTCTGGCTGCCCGAGAGACCCCCTGCACTACCAAAATGGGTCCAGCCTTTTGGAGCGAATCCCAATCCCAAACCTGGTCTTTGATTTCAGGGGGCTTGGCACTGCTCCTTCTCCCCCTGCTTTGTTCCTCTTGATGGATCTAGGCGAGCCGGCGAACCGTGACCCCTGCCAGCCCACCCCGTCTGTGTGAGCACACACACACACACACACACACACACACACACACACACACACACACACACCAACAGACAATGCCAAGCCGCCACAGAACCCAACAGGAAAGGAGGGGAAAAAGGAGAAAAAAAATGTCGACAAATGTGCTGAAAGCGTCTGTGAATCAAAGTCTCATCCCTGACAGAGATTACAGGCGCGGTGAGTGTCGTTGCTGCTTTCATTATGTCTGTTCTGATAAGTTAGCCATGTGTGATGGGTGAGGAGGAGAGTCTGGACCGCTGCCTATTCAGCTGCTCTGAACCACCTGCCACCAGATGGACCCGAGTGTGAACTTGAACAAGGAAGGGGGGGGGACACTTCAATTCCCAGCCCTCCCGGCAACCGCCTCATTTTCTCTAACTGTGTTATCAAACCCAGTATTATATCTGCTTTGTAGCGTGGTCGGTGCTGAGTTGACCAGTGCAGAATATTTCATGCTGGGAACTTTTTGTGTGCTGAAGCCAAAAACAAAGCAGCTTATGAGAGGCTGCAGGAAATCACTGAGATGTCTTTTGCAACATGTTGGCAACAACTCTAAATACGTTTGGCTAACCAACAATGACATATCATCTTATAGATTTGTTATGGCTTACTAGTTAGCAATCCATTTCTTATTTAAATATCCAGCAGACACATTCATTTGGAGTTTGTGTCCACCTGATGAATGTCAGTCCAACATTCACTCTGTTTTTAGCTCCGTTTTGGTCTCCACCAACTCCTGAGGAAAATATCCGTCTCTTTTGAATATCTCTCTGTGCATATTAGACCGTGCTGCTGCAGCTTTTACATTAATGTCACAGCATACAATTCAGATCTGAGCTGTGTTGAAAGTGTTATGGAAATGTTACTAGGTCTGTTTGCCATCATTACTTTGACATCAAATTGACTCAGGGGCCTATTCAATGAAATGAATCAAATACATGAGACTGACGTAAAATTTAAAAAGACACATTTATGTATCAATGTGCATGTCAGAAAGCTGTAGACAGAATTCATGCGAAGGGCATGCTTTGTAAAATGGCTAGTTGATGTAAAGTGAGTGGTTTGTAGTAAATGGGCTAAAACATGCAAAACCAGGGGCATGGTCCTTTAAAGGCAAAGTCAAGGTTTAAGTGGCATGATTTCCTGTACATGCAGTACAATGACATTTGTTCCTTACACACTTGCCAGTGATGTAATTGACATTTAAACATTAGTACAGAAGTAGTAGTGTAGTTTATAGTATGAACTGTGGAATTCAGATCCACCAAAAGAAAGCCTTTTCAGAGACGGTGAAGGAGAGCAGCAGTCTTCTTCACAGACGGTAAATTCTTCATCTAACTTGTGATGACATGCTGTTATGAGCTCTGTAAAACCCAATAAATGCTAAATCCATCCAGTGAGGCCAGATGTGCTAATGGCTTCCAGAGAGCACCAGAGAGACCGTCCAGCCTGAAGGTAGGTAGGTGAGCGCCGCTGTTTCACTTCCTGCACTTTAATTAGAACCAAATTAAAAGGAGCCCCCCCTCAGTCTACTCTTAATTGACTTAATGGTTGAGTGGTGCCCTGCCTGGCTGGAGCTGGGGGGAAAGCCTCATTAGCACTCCGCTTTTCACCAGGCCTACAAAACAAATCATCAATAGCCGAGCAGACAGATGTGCTTGTTAAAGACTCCAAAGGTTAATTATGGATCAGCCGACCACATTTTGAAGTTCATTACACCCATTTAGACTTTTGGAGAGGTTTTTAAACCATGTTAGTCCTGATACAGACACAACAGTGTGGGTGAAAAAATCTGGTGCAGATTTGTAGCTCTGCCAAGGTGCATGAATCCAAAAATGTAACCAGAGCTAAAGAAGCAACAAAGAAAAAATAAGTTAAATTTGGAGACATTTTTACAAAACAATGCTTGATTTGAAGTGCCCCCAAACTTCCTCCCAACTTCCTGTGTAGAATTTAAACTTTTTTTCTTTTAGAAACTCAACCGTGAACTGTGTTGAATTGCAAATCAACAGAGATCTTGGAGGAAATACTGAGATCTTTAAACATTTTTGGTAAATACGCTTATTCCCTTTGTTGCATGTCACGTCCCACCCTCATTTCCTGTCACCTGTCTTCTGTCCATCTTTGGATAAAAGCAAAATGCCCCCAAAAATACTTTTTTAAAAAGTACAGAGCCATAGTCAAGACATGGTTGGTCTAGCTTAGCATGAAGACTGGAAGCGGGCGCAAACAGCTAGCCTGGCACGTCCAAACTTCAAAAATACACTTACCAACACAACACCACTAAAGCTCACTAATTAACATGTTCTATCATGTTTGTTTAATCCACCAACAAACAGAAATGTAGTAAGACTACAGGCCTTTACACACAGGGGACGTAACGAATAAACAACACGAAAATGCAAAATTCTTGCGTGCGAATATTTCATATCAAAACGATTCATATCAGCAGCGATGCAAATTTGCAATAGATAGATAGATATTCGCGCCAGCTCAAAAAAATAGACGACACTCATATAAAGCCTTTGTGTGCTCCAATATGTGTGCTCCAGTGTCTTATGTTACTTCTAGTAGTCTATGTACAGTGCCCTGCAGGTGAAAAGCTACAGAGTGCCTCCTGTATTTGATTAATATGACGAGCCAAACCTGCTGTGACGCTGTTGCCTTGCTACCAACTCTGCTCCATCCAAAAGTAAACTACATCAGCTCCTTACTATCCTGCATCCAGCGGCGCTGCTCCACATGTTGTCCCTGAGTTCATTGTCTTTATAATGTTTGTGTCCTTTGTCATAATACCAGGTGATGAGAAACACAAACAATCACAGTTGTGATGTGACGTCTGTTCCGCACAACGTGATTGGTTGATGCCTTTATTCGCTGTGTGAAAGCTCAGAAAATTCGACCTTGTTCTGAAAAAATACTACGTTGCTTTTTCGCCGTGTAATATTCCCTTTCTGTGTGAAAGTACTCATGACAAAAACAACAGTTTGAAAAAATACATTGATGTACAAATTAATTGCAGGAAAAAAAACGCGTCCGGTGTGTAAAGGCAGTTCTGTGAGGCTACACCTTGAGTTTTCAGTGCTTTGAGCTAAATACTAACGTCAGTGTGCTAACATGCGCACAATGACAATGCTAACATTCAGTTTATGTTTAGCAGGTATAATGTTTACCATGTTCACCATGTTAGTTTAGCATGTTAGCATGCTAGCATTTGATAATTAGCAGGAAACAAAGTACAGCTGAGGCTGATGGGAATGTCATTAGTTTTGCAGGTATTTGGTCATAAACCAAAGTATTGGACACATTGAAAATTTGACCTGATGATGGCGCCAGATGAAAAGTCAGAGGATCACCAGAGTCAGTAGGTTTCATCCTCTTCGGACCATGAATGTGTGTACAAAATTTCACAGCAATCTGGACCAAAGTAGTGGACTGACTGCATGTGGCAACCTGCGTTAGCATAGAAGTACTGGGCAGAGGAATAAACTGTTGTTAACACATAAAACAAATACGATGCATCATGTTCATCAGTGAGCTTTAGAGGTGTTGGTAAGTGTCTTTTTGAACTTTGGACAGAGCCGGGCTAGCTGTTACCCCCTGCTTCATCTTTAGCTAGGCTAACCATGCTCAGCTCCGTACTTAATGCAAGAGATTGATAACAATGTTCTCATCTCTTCAAAGGGGAGGAAAGAAAGCGAATAACAAGCTAAATTCCCAAAATGTTAAACGATTGCTTTAGACAGCATAATAGATTTTGAAAAGGTCTTCTCGTGTAAAGAAACAGGAATAATCCATAGTGTATCATCCAATGAACAAGACAAACAAAAAGTTACACTACCTCTTGAAAATGAAAAAAAAAAAAAGATCAGTCCAACAAAACTGACAAGTAGACTGAGCTGACCCCTTCTCATGATTACCGGTAAGTACAACCAACTTCAACCATTACGAGTGTTGGTGCTGTCGCATATGGGATCAGTTTACTAATTATTGCTCTCATTATTTCCTCATAAATGAGGCACAGTGAGGAGTGCACCCAGGTAGTGTTTGGACTCATTTGTCCAGTTAAGGACCTCAGCCTCGCCTGCATGTTTGATTAGTTTGGACAAGCCAGCAAGACCAGCTCGGGAGCTGCGTGCAAGCCAAATCTTTGTCACACTGAAACGTTTTCTTAATTATTTTTAAATGTCACATCTGATTTCACTTGCACAAAGGGTGATAAGAAAACATTTTTATTTTGCAAAGTCCTTAAGCCTGTGCACTGACACACAATTAACAAGGAATTTGTGATTTCCTTCCTATTTGATTTAATAAAAGACTTCAAAGATTTACAGTGCTCCATGCCCGCTGCCTGACATTTTCTGCTCATCATGTAAGTCAAAATGAATGGACCAATGACACTCAATGAACTCCTAACAGCCAGAATATCAAAGGAATAGTTTGACATTTTGGGAAATATGCTTATTTGCTTTCTTTCCAAGAGTGAGATGAAAAGACCAGTATCAATGACTCTCACCCTCTCCACGATGTGCTGGTCACGCACAGCAGTAGACTGGTACCACCATGATGCACCACAGGAAATCCTTTCTTCCTGTGGCCATCAGACTATATGACTCATCTACCTCATGTCAAGAGATGGACAGCAGAGGCATGGGGTGTTGAGGTGGCTCCAGCCTCCACCTTCAGCCTTCAATTTGTTTAGTTAAAGCTGAGGTAGGCAAAATCTGTGCAACCTATGCAAAACCTTCGTGTCACTCCACTAAGCCCCTCCCACCAAACCCATGACTTCGACAGACAGCAGAAGGAATCGCTTGCTGTGCAAAACCTCATGCCTCGTAGGGCTCACTCTCCGCGGCGTGAGCCTCACTGAGACCCCGGTCCCTCTCGCCGCGACTTGTCTTCTCAAACACGCCCCCCTCCAGCGCTTTGCCGCCGCAGAGCAGAGCGCCCCAGGCTTCAGAGGCAGCTGCAACGCCGTACAGCAGCAGGATGAGAGGCTAGTGCACCACACACACACACCACTGTCCCCCGTCAAACGTTATTCCCCACTGTTTGTCATCATGCCTCTTTGCCACGTCGATATGCGCGCCATGGCACATGTTGTTTTGTGCTATACACTGCTGTAGGCAAGGGAGGTGTTGGAAATTTATCACAAGTTGCAGGATTTTCCGCCATTAAATCAGGCTTTCACTGTCTGAAGGGACGTGTACCCACGTCTGCATATGGAGAACAGCCAATACGAACGCACCGTCTCTCTGAAATAACCTGTGATTGGCTAAAGTCTCCCGTCACGGGCTAGATTTTCTGAAGCCTGAAAACAGAGGCAAGAGGGGGGGCTGAAGTAGAGGTCTGCTCTCAGACCACTTGAATTACAATATGCTGCACAGTTATTAAGGATTTTTTGGCCTATGATGTCATAACAATACTGTGTTTTTGGCAATGTGTATTTTTGGATTTTGTGGATTTTGGATCTCTGTTTACTGATATTTTTAGACTTGCACCTTTATTGATATTTTATATATTTGCACTTCCTACTTTGTACTGCAACTGCTGCACAACAATATCCCTCTGGATAAACAAAGTTCTATCTTATCTTATTAATCTCATATCTGTGTGTTGAGTACTGAGGTGAAATCAGGACCTGGTGAGCCTAGCTTAGCATAGAGAATGGAAGCAGAGGGAAACAGGTAGCTTAGCCGTTCATAACAACACTCACCAACACCTCTAAAGCTCACTAATTAACACATATTACATTTGTTTAACACGTACCCAAACAGAAATGTCAAAATGACAATTTTGATGTGCTGATTTGATGTGCTGGAACTATACTGAGCTGTTTCATTAGGAACATCTCTTCCATATTAACTGAAACACCATAGATCTATTCATTTTACAGGAAACCTGCACACAGGAGCTCACCAGTCTAAATGAGCAACAGCTGAAGCCACCAACACTGTCTGAACCAACACATGTTAAAAAGAAGACAGTAAGCTGACCGCATACTGACCACATTACAAAAGATTTATGGGTAGTAAAGTTCTACAAATATATATTAAATAAAAATAGAAATTCTCAAAGGGGAAGTCCATAGATTTTCCACATCAAAGTGTGTTTCCAGGTGTTGGGGAGTACTACTGCATGTGTGTAAAAAGTAGTATAAAGCCTTTAGTGTCTCAGAGGGAGCTGTGTGAAGTCTGATAAATGTCCTCTAGTGACATCACTTGAGTCAGCGTTGGTTGGGGCTGAAGACTACAAGTTAGAAACTGAAAACAGTCTGTTGGTGTGGAGTTAGAAAGAAGTGAGCTTACCAGACCTCTGTAGCCCGCTACTCATCTAGACTTTAGGCTCGAGGCTACATTAGCTGCTACTAGCATAACACAACCGAATATCCAACTGAACTGTGAGTTGCATTGTGGGTAATGTAGGCACCAGGTTTTGACAAGGAAGAAGAATACTTTAAATAAAAAAGACGATATCTATGGACTACTCTTTTAATGTAGCTTTTAAGATGAGTGTCTATTAAAAGGAAAACTACAGTTTATTACAGCTTGGGTTTTATTTTCGTTAAGGTAACATTTGTCCTCACCAAGTTCATTGCTCAAATCTCAAAGCACAGAGACATTGCTTAAGATATATCCAGCCAGGCACCAATCACAAGCAGTCAGACGATCAGAAGGGTTTTAAACAAGCTGACAGTTTAGCCAGATTAGCCACCATCTTACTTAGCGGTAAAATCAAAGGGAGTGCATTCATAAGTGAGGCTACAGAATTCACATGATAATATATATATAGGTTTAGCAATGATGGCAGCTAGTTTCAAAGTGTATTCTACACCATGGAAACAGCAGTTGACTATTTCACCTCAAGGTCCATTTAGTAGCCATTCTGGAGTAAATCACATGGTCTTCATCAGCAGATTGACAAGTCACCATAATAAAGTAGATGTTCAAATTTCCATTGTTTTTCTGAGCACTTTAAGGACGGCTTGACCATGTTGGCTTAAAAGTTGATTTTCAGAGGTCATTCTTTTTTTATATACTTTATTGTGTCAATACATATTTAACCATCTTGACACAATTTCTGACCTTTTCTACTTGTTGTTACCCTTCACCGACACAGAAACACAGTAAGTACCAATATAGATGTTACTGATCACAGTGTATATATCCGTACATATTCACATATTCATACATATTTATACATTAATGTACAAACATACACAAAATTGTAAGGAAGAAAAAAAAGGTTAGGCTTTGATGTTTTCATCATAGGCCTACTTCTGCTACTACAGTTTTCTATTTACTTCTGGTTCTTATTGATTTTGAAAATCTACTCTTTCCAGCCACTTACCTAGGGAGGCTCCAATTTTTTCCTCTTGTTATTTGCTTGAGTGCTGTAATTCTCAGGATCCAAAAAAGATAGAATTCTTCCATTTGTAGGCTTTTGGGACGTGTTCCCAAAAGGATATTGTGTTTTTCTAGATACCCTGCTTTCCCAAACATCTGTTCTATTATGTGTAAAATATCCGAACAGTAGATTTGTATTTTTTTTTTTTACATGTAAAGAATATATGTGTATGGTCGGCATTATTTTCCCTACATTCCCTCCAGCAACTGGAATTGTTTTGTGTATACTTGGATATGGTTGATGGTGTTCTAAAGCTGGGGTTCTCAACCTTTTTGTAACTTAAGGCCCCGCTCTGATTGTTAAAACATTTCCGGGGACCACCTTCCCAAATAAATGAGAAAAAAAAAACATAACATCCCGGATGCTTTTAATATCTCTGGAGCTTCGATGGGTTTAGCTCCTCATTTGACAGGATTTCTCCACATTCAACACACTGTGCTTTCGGCTCAGCATCACTGCCTGCCATCATTAATCCACATTTAATGTATTCAGGCTCATATTTCCTCACCACACGCTTTAGAGCTTTTACTGGCGCAGGGGTGTCTCCCACATCACTTTTTCCTTTCAAAAACCGATCCATTTT
This sequence comes from Macquaria ambigua, assembly GCA_008360985.2. NCBI lineage: Eukaryota > Metazoa > Chordata > Actinopteri > Centrarchiformes > Percichthyidae > Macquaria > Macquaria ambigua. The sequence continues at coordinate 252,159 of VMKM01000334.1, forward strand.
GTGTTTGCCATAAAAGCCCACTCAAAGTCATCCAGGTGGATAAGTTGGAGATGGTTTTGTCCCCATAAATCTGCCATTTATAGTACATCACTCTGCTGTCTGGGATCAAATTGAACATCTGTGATAAAACGCCTTATCATTGTGGAGAAAGTGATAAATGTACATTTTTGGATCATGTTGGAATGGTTCAGATCTGCCTGTCAGCATTTTCAATCATGATTCTTTTTACTAATAACTGATGCCATTCATTCTCAGAGGACAACTGTATCTTAATAAATACAGGCCCTGGCTTCTGGCCATATGGGCTCCATATATCAGAGTAACTGATGCCATGGTTGGCACTTCATACAGCAGGAGCAGGCATTTGGTGGTATTATAGTGTCACCTAGTGGTGGTCTAATGTTATGGTTAAAAGATAGCTGAAGAGGAAGTTGACTTCAAGATTTGACTCAAACCTTTCTGGTGTAGATCCATGGATCTTGAGATTTCTGTTCTTTATGTGGTGTTTTTTAATGAATTTTGGTCTATGAGCACTTCCTTAAAATATGTTCAAAATTATTTAAAATCAGCTAGGTTTCTAACATGCTATCAAATCAAACCTCCTTGTAAAAATGTTACCCAAATATTCAATGTTTCATTTAACCTATAAACATTCCCGTAAAACCTGGATGACCTCCTTGAGTTTTACATTTAAGCACAAACTCAGAATTTCTTACTAAAAATTAAATCCTTTTACTAAACTCTTTTGTGCATTTCTAAAAATGTATTGATGGTTGCATTAATACATTTATTGTACTCTTAATTTCTACATTCCATTATTTTCTCTATACATTTCATGTTTCAATAGCTGAAAACTTTTTACTCTTAAACTATCTCACTTTGAAACCAGCAATCAAACTGTCTTCATGCAATAAGCCATCCATACACCACAATATACAAAATGTTCTGACAGTGCCAGTCCAGTCTTTATTCAGGAAACCAAAAATGACTACAGGTTTTCCAGTTCATGTCAGTCCAGGGGTAAACTGGTGTCAAACATGCTTTGCAATTCATGCAACAACACAAGGCTGACAGTGATGGTTTGCATGCTTAATCTGGTTCTAAGCATGCCATGACTCTTCCTACATTTTGTCATCATAGTTACATTATGATTTTCTGTCATGAATCTCTTCTGTGCACGTGACATCCATTTCCTGTCTGTCCTGGAAGACAGATCCCTCCTCTGCTGCTCTTCCAGAGCCTTCCTCCATTTTTTCCCGTTAAGGGTTTTTTGGAGTTTTTCCCTCATCCGAATCTAGGGTCAAAGGATAGAGGGTGTTGTATGCTGTACAGATTGTAAAGCCCCCTGAGGGAAATTGTCATTTTGTGATATTGGTCTGTAGAATTGACTTGCCTTTCCACATGCAAGATGTGGTACTCCTTCGCTTTTTATGGACCGAGGTGGATCTTGTCAAACTAGGACGATTTAGACCACTAAAGCCAAACACATGAACACTGTCAACTGAACACCTACAGTGTAGAAATGATAGCAGAAACAAGCTCATGAAAATGCAAGAACTGAAAGAACTGCAAATGCCCAATAAGAGCTTTATTAAAACACCACTTTAAACATGGGAATGCCACAAAAGCGACAACACAAAAACTCCGCAGCGCCAGAAAAAACAAAACAAAAACTGAGCTTCTCTGAAGCCACTTTTAAAAAATACCCCAGGTGAGTAAATGCAAGCTCAACCATACAAATAATTCCTAAAAAGGTGTTCTAATCTAAGACATTTAACCAACTTGATGCAAATTTCCAGAGCACTTTAGGTTATACAGTCTTCTGCTGGCCCTTCTTTCCAATCAGAGACTTGTGGATGTGAGGGATCACACCTGGAAAACAAAAAAAGGACAACGGATGAGCCATTAACAATGTTGAAGTCAAGAGGATACACAAGCTGTTCACGTTATACGATAATCTGACTGACAGAAAATTAAGAGGCAGCAATTTTGACTACCGAATAAACGTGTTAATGATCTTTGGTTTGGATTGTTAGTGTTGTCACCTCGGCCTCTGGGAAGTGATGGGAATTTCTCACCATTTTTAGACATTTAATAGACTAAATTAATTGACAATAAATTTCAGGAAAAATCATTAAATGCAGTTCTAATCCAAAATGTTGTACAACAACATTGTCACTCAGGCAGTTTTATAAGATTTTTCATTATAAAAGCCCATGGGTTTATACAATGTTCACTTTTAAATGCCACCAAGTTGCAGCACTGGTCCCTTACCTCCTCCAGCAATAGTTGCCTTGATAAGTGAATCCAGCTCTTCATCTCCTCGAATGGCCAGCTGCAAGTGGCGTGGGGTTATACGCTTCACCTTTAGATCCTTTGATGCATTTCCTGCCAACTCCAGGACCTGGAAGAAAGCCACGCTTTAGGTATTTACAGAGGTCAGAAAACAGCAGCTCTCCACAGCCGAGTTCTAGGGATATTGTGTGAGATAAATGAGGTTAACGTTACCTCGGCCGTGAGATATTCAAGGATAGCCGCGCTGTACACCGCTGCAGTGGCTCCCACTCTACCGTGGCTGGTGGTTCTGGACTTGAGGTGTCTGTGGATACGACCCACTGGGAACTGCAGCGATAACAAAGAGCGGACATTAGTGCGGAGAAACAAAGGGTTCACTGGCCTGTCTGCGGGAGACGGCCACCAGCCGAGTAACCTCTGCGACGTCTGGTTGTTAACGTTAGCTTGTGTTAGCACAACGAGGAAATGAATGACTTTCAGTGGACAAACCTGCAGTCCTGCTCTCTGCGAGCGCGAAATAGCTTTCGTCTTGGTCTTTCCAGAGTCTTTACCTGCCTTACCACCAGCCTGGAAAATACGAATAATGTTAATGAGTTTGCAGCCGCCGATTTGTGGAGTAACATTACCTAAGGGTAGCCAATTTTACTGCCCCTTTAGCATTCTGTGGCTATTCTATTGCTAGCTCAATGCAGCCAATAACGATAAGTTAGCTAGCATGCTAAGCTACTGCAACAGCTAATACTAGCGGCCAACAGTTAGCTATTCAATGAAATGCAGTGGCGGCTATCTAACATGTATTGCCAACAAACCACTCATACAAAGTTTACCGTTTTGATATGTCACCAGACGACATGGAATACTTACCATATTTAAAATTCACAAATAATTTCTGACGCAACAGCACAAAATCGACTTTCTTGCTGCCGAGTACCGACTGTTGGTTTGAACTACAACCCCCGCCTTTAATTGTCCAGAAAATATAGCCAATCTTTATCCGGGTAACTTCAGGGAGAGCACTCGCCAATCACATTTCGCCATTCGTTTCCTGCCATGGCGTTCAGCCAATGAACAAGAAAGGACCACACTTTACCCATCAGTACTTTCAAAGTACTGATGGGTAACGTAGTTCCGACATTTAGAGTCTATTCTCATTGTATTTTTCACAACAGAAGAACAAGTTAGCTTTAATTCTGAAAAAATGTCTTTCAAAGGTAATTTATTCCTTTATTTAATTTGGAAACTTCAGAAAATGCATAGTATCTGAAGTTGTTGTGTCATCAGGCCATGTTAATATGTTGACTGAAAATATGGGGAACATTTGTTTGGACAAGCTTCCATTTATCATCACATCAACCAGGACAGGAAAAATACTCACTGATATTATTAAAATGACACAGCATACTGTCCAAAAATGGAAATACATTTTTTAAAACTATAAAAGGGAAAGCAGCAACTCCCCAGAATCAGCAGCAACAATTTGTGTATTAAAGACCAAGTTTATTTGTCAAATGCGTAATGTCCTTAACATAAACATCTTTGCACATAGGCTACTTTGCTGTTGTTGATTACAGGGACAGAGATAGATAGATAGATAGATAGATAGATAGATAGATAGATAGATAGATAGATAGATACTTTATTTATCCCACACTGTGACAGAGTGGGGATGAGTTAAACTGTTTGATGGCCTTGTAGCTGAAGTCAGAGGTGAAAACAGGAAGGTGGAGAGGACAGTCCCCCATAGGTCCCCCGTGTTGCTCATCACAGTGCCTGACACGCAGTTCGTCAGTCTTACAAACTGTGCCCTGCCTGTCAAGTAATCTGTTATGTTATATGAAAAGTTTGACAGAGTCATGATCCATCCATTCGTTCTCTAAACTGAAGGCCTGAATTGGATGAGCAGGATACGTGTTTGTGACTACATTAACAATTTTATTGATGAATGCTGTGGTTTCACGCTATCAGTTTATTATCGTATTGTAGTTTCTTACTTTGGCCACATGAGGGCATTGGATGCTCATGATTCTACATGCAGTCTTTGCTCTAAATACACCCAGAGCAGCCATCAACTCTACTTCACTATACCGTAACCACAAGTTATAGTGCTAGATGTCATGTCAAGTTTTAGATGCAAAAAATGTCATTGTTGCTACACAAATCTAGTTTAATTAAGTGAGGTGTTTTCATTTTTGTAATGCAATCTTATGCCCAAAATAAAACTAATGGATAATGGAACCTCATAATGTAAACAATCAAAAGAAATACTTCCTATTTCCAGAGTTGAAGGGCTGGACTAAGTTCTTTTGGGGCCCCAAGCAGAATTTGTTTGGGGCTCCTTGGAGGGTGTCATGCCCCAAACAGCTGCTTAAGTTGTTTAATATCCCTCCACTCTGCTGTGTGTCCTTTTCCTCATCCCCCTGCATTAATATTAACCATTGTTTGTCTCCCAAGTCCCCCAGCTTTATGGAGGTGCAATACTAATACTACTACTCATTGGAGTACTCTTTTAATGCAAACACAGCACTTCATCTATTTCAAATGAAAACACTCCATTATGACAGGATTATGTAATTTTTATTATTATTATGAATAATATAATGAAAATACAACTATGCTGATAATACTATGGGAGCTATTATATCAAAATCAGTGATCTTTGTTTTCCATCCTATATCTGGGACCAGCATTTTTTCAACATACATACCACAACCCCATTATTTGAGCCATCGTTTTATCTATTATTTATTTGGGAATTTATGGTATGAGAGACTTACCATGAGCAGCAAACAAAGAGTCCATTGGCATAAATGTTTTAAACATACCAAGATTGTTTGTTAATTTTATATTCTACCTGTCCAGGGTGTACCCCACCTCTCACCCAATGTGAAGAAATATCTGTAGATGATGAAAATTAATAGAAAAAAGTAAAAAAACATTTTTATTTCACAGTTTTTTACACTTGTACTCAAAGTCAGTTTACCTGTATTTTTACGGTAATGGGTGAGGCATAAATGAATGTATTATTGATTTAAGTGAAAGTGGTTAGTTGCCTTATGATGGTAACATATTAGAGGTTGTAGTTTAGCTTGGTATCAGCAGCAGCTGGAGGAACAGTGACTGGTAAAGTGTCATGAAACCAGAAAGATTTCAGTCTCCTTTTCATCCTGTTTTACTGCAGTGTTAATGTGTAACAGGCTCCAGTCAAGGGGTGTGTGTTGGGACTTGATAAGACTGTCTGTGTGTGTGTGTGTGTGTGTGTGTGTGTGTGTGTGTGTGTGTGTGTGTGTGTGTGTGTGTCTGGGACAACATGCACAGCTGGTGGTGGGCTGGTCATGTCTAAATCTCATACCATTCATTCCCAGGCATACTCCCCTTTCAGCAGTCACTCACTCACTCTCTCCCATGACCTCTACCTTGCTCGCTCATTCTCCTCTCCCTCTCTTCCTCAGTCACTGTCAATCACCTCCCAGCCTCTCCTGCCTCTGTCACTTAGCTTTTAATGGCCTGTTTAAAAGTTTTGAAGTCTCTTTCTCCATGCGTCCTTCATCTGTCCCAGTTTCCCTGTTCCTCCACTTAGAGCCTCTCTTCTTTCTTTAGGTCACCCCTCCCTGCGAGGTCAGAGATGAGTGAGAACTTTGCTTCCGTCCACAGGACGTTGGTCATTGGGTGAAAGTTTACTTTTGGAGAGAAAACCACTATTGACAGTGAACCAGGAAGCAAAAGTGACACGTCCACTGCAGAAATTAAACACCCACTGGTATTATGAAACTGAATTAAACTGCAAATAGAACTCTTGATTGTTTCTGGTTGTTTAGAATTACAAAACATATCTTAATGTATAGTATATGTGTTGAAATTGTTCTTCTTGACTGCAGTGCTGCATTTGATACAGTGGATCACAAAATATTGTTGGATAGACTGGAAAATTGGGTGGGACAAAGGGGACCAGTCCTAAATCAAGACCCTTTTTGAGTTCAGGTCTAAATAATACAAAACTTCATACGGGGTTCCACAGGGTTCAATTCTTGGTCCTGTTTTATTTAAACTCTACATGCCTCTGCTTGGCCATATTATTCACAATAAAAATATTTCCTATCATAATTATGTGGACGATCCTCAACTTTACATATGACCGGATGTCCCAGAATTTTCTCCAACTTAATATGGACAAAACTGCTACTGCTAAATCCTGCTGGATTTTTTGTATCCCATACATTTATTTCATATATGAGTTACTTAGAATATATTTACATTACATATTGATATTGTAGTTATATATTTCATATCAAAAGAATAATTCTACAATTTTGGAAATACTCTTACACAGCTTAATTTGATGTGTTTGGTTGGCTCACAAACCACCAACTTGTCCTTTTACTAAATATCCCATTTTAGTAAAAGGACATTTTTTCCTGATGTATCAGTAACACTGGCATATGAGGGCCATTTTGAAAGAAGTAGCCAATAGGGTACAGACTCAAACAAGGGCATATGAAAGCTCAACGTTTTGAAGCAAAAAGGGAAAAAAGCACATTATCCTGGTTTTATCTTCAAGTGTGTTCTGGAAATGTGTATGATCCATCATTTTTCTTTGAAGCTATATTGTAACATTTTGGGAAATACACTTATTCACTTTCTTTCCAAGAGTTAGACAAGAAAAATGATATCAATCTCATGTTTGTGTGTTAAGTACAGAGCTGGAGTCAAGATGTGGTTAGGCTTGCTTAGCATAAAGACTGGAAGCAACACCTCTAAAGTTCAGTAATGTCAAACAAACTAACAGCAATGCTCAAACATCCAAGTGAAGGAGCACTAAGCCAAACACATTTCTGAGTGGAGGGGGAATTGAAAGCATATCAAAGGATACCTTTTTTGCTCTTTTTTTTGCTGAGCATGGTTGTATGAACAGAATTTTGAGATAAAAGCGCATGACAATCAGCCAATCATGTCTCAGAATTTCAGGATGGCCGATCAAATTGTAGGATTGACCTCTGCCACCCATTAGACACACTCCTGCATTGATCTAAATCATCCAATCATCAATTACACCTGTGCAGGAAGTACACTTCAATTTGAGATATTCTATTATGAATTTAATATGTTAATGACAACACATAATGAAGTTGTTGCTAAGCTGAGAGAAGCTTAGTGAATGCATGTCTGTCTGCACCTGAGACAGAAGTAACAGGAAACCAACGTCCCTACAAGCCACTTGGGTAAAAACAAGAAGATGGGAGAGGAAGAGAGGGAGAGCCCAGAGGAAGAAAGGATGCACAAAGAGCGTGAGAAACTGTGATGTCACTCTGCCTGCTGGGACTCAAAAAGAAAACAGAAAAAAAACGTTTAGTGGGGAAAGACTCCAGAGCTGTCCAACTGGAGACTAGATTATTGGGTCACTGGTCTGCGAAGACCTCAAAAACAAGTAGAGACATTGGCTCTTTAATAAATACATGATGTAATCAGTTATATCTGAAGTAGGAGGCCATTTTGTATTGAGACAACATTGGCAGTGAAGTGACTTATCTCTCTAATCCAAGTAAATATGAACACCAACCCACGAGACATTTAGCTCTACTGATTAGTCATAGTTCAAACTGATGACATCATTCCAAAAGCATGTGGGTCAGTGAAGAGCATGAATATTCACACTCATTAGCAGGAGGCTTTAGTTTGTGTTGCTGCTTCTTTTGTTGTCAGCTCATGTTGTGTCACTCTCAGAGACAGGATGATCATGCGTGTGTGATAAAGGGTGTGCGTTTCAGCTCCTCATCTCCTGACCCCTTGTCTCCTCTTGTGTGTGTGTACTAAAATGAGATGATCCACATGGGGAAGTTAGGTCACTGGAGCTCCAAAAGATACATGATTCATCATAGAGAAAAGCTAACCATGTAAATCCCCCACAAGGGGCTCCTAGAAGCTGCTATGTTCATTATACCCCACAATACAAAAATGTTGGATGGAACAAAATGTTGTAAAGCCTTTACTGTTGTTAAAGCCTTACCAGAAGTAGGGAAGGTCATGCATTCATTAAAATTTTATGCCAAGAAATAGTTCCAGCACGTAACTCCTCCTAAAATCACAAATTGTTGTTTCTACATGTCTGTTTGTGTACAGATTAAACTAAAGAGATATAATGTGTCAATCAGTGAGCTTTAGAAGTGTTGATAGGTGCATTTTTGGACTTCTGACAGAGCCAGGCTAGCTGTTTCCCCCTGCTTCCAGTCTTTATGCTAAGTTAGGCTAACCACATCCTGACTGCAGCTCTGTACTTAACACACAGAAATGAGACTGATATCAATCTTCTCATCTCACTCTTGGAAAAGAAGCTAATAAGTGTATTACCCACAATGTTGAACTGTTTTAAAAAAAAATCTATTTCTATTTCTAGCACATACTTAAACCAAGATAATGTTGGTCCTTTTCCTTGCTCTGATATACATATTGTACTTGCTTGAAAACAATAAGCTTTCCCTGTAACTAGCATCATGACCTGATAATAGTGTGTGTCGGCTGCTATCTGAACTGCTTAGCAAGGCTGCTAACATCGTTGACTTTAAAGCTAGATATTTATCCACCCCATTGATTGTCTCAAAAATGTCCCACTGTATACTTGAAATAGTTGAATGACACGTCTGTCAAAATTTTCTTTTTACTAAAAATAGGATGTTGGTCATGTCTGTGGTTTGTGAGCGGACCAACCAAAATTAAGTTGTGTGGGTTTCAGTAAGCTGTAGTGTCAAAAGCTAGTTTAAAGCCCCTGTGTGAAGGATTTGAAACTTTCTGACAGGCAACAATGCACTGGAGGTTTTCACAAGTCCACTCAGTTCCTAGTAACCAAGTCCTCCATATTATATTAAATCTAATTGTGTCAAGTAGGGTCCCGTTGTATTGACTTGGGTCTTGGGTGGAAGCATGATGGCATGACACTCTTGTTGTTGTGGCATGTGTTGATTCGGAGTGGTATGTCAATGTTAGTTTTTGGTATGCTGCTGCCATTTTACTAGTCTGTAGCACTTGTCACTCATGTTCCAGTACAGGACACCAGGACAGCAGAGTCACTGCCCATGCACTTTGTTGCAAACTTATTTTTCTCAGTATATGTCACAGTATCACCAATACCGGCAAAAATGTATGCACAAATTGATTTATTAACTATTTATTTCTGTAATTAATATGCTTCATCAGTTAACGAGACATAAAGCTAGCAGCATTTCATTTAGTGGTCCTATATTGCTCCCTCGTCCGTACACTTTATAGGTTCATAAGATGGAAAAAAAAACAACAAAGGAAAACTCAAAACAGCAGACCAAGCAATATCACAACAACCCCGTGGATGGGGGAGGTATTATGCATTCATTATAATCACATAGAAATACAGTGGGCAGTTAACCAGTGATTGTTAATGGATTTTACAAGTGCATGTAGTGAAAGTTAACCCCCACACACCCAACACACACACACACACACACACTAGCCCTGGTCGCAGCTGGGCGACTAGTCCGACAGGACTTTGACAGATGGTCCAATGGGACACTGGAGAGGGAGGGAGGGAGGACACAAGAGCTAAAGGGAAGGATGGATGGAGGATGGAGAGGAGGGGACAATGCTAATGGATGCTTAAGTGTGTGCATAAGTGTGTGTGTGTGTGTGTGTGTGTGTAGGAGGGGAGTCATCTGTTCCTAAAAGAATGGAAGAATAAGAATAAGGGTTATAAACCTCACGGGAGGCAAGAGGAGACCATGCAGTCCTGCTGACACTGCATTTGCACATATATGGATGTTTAGACACGTGTGTGTACTCAGACACACAAACACACATGAACACACTGGACATACACTACTGTAGTACTCCTCAGATTTTACTTTGGGTAATTTGATCTTGTAGTTTTCATTACTATAATGAAGAATAAAGATCAACAACAAATTCAATTAACATGACATGAGTGTTCATTCATGATAAATAGGACATTAATTGGATCACCTGGCTACTACCTCATTATGCACACAGCTTTATGATTGGTTAATGTTTTAATTGTGTCACAAAAAGTGTCTGTACTACTCTGATTCTGATTGGTGCTTATTAGCATCAATATAACATTGTTTGTCTTGAAATTCAAGCTACATTCAATATGCAAGCAGAGGCCCCGCCCCCACGGGTGTCAGTCAAAAATACTCGCGCTGTCACCACGCCCATTCCTCTCGCTCCCTCGCGCAGGCTGCACCCTTCCGAAACCGCCCCGTGAAAGCCAGGTAGAAAGAAAACTGTTTCGGTCGACTTCCGGTTGTAACTATCAAAATAAAATTCGAATTAAGCGACACACAAATGGTTGCTAAAAGGATCACGCGGTTTTACATTTGGTTCAGTCAGTTAAAGGATAAGTTCACATTTTTTACGGCCTGCCCTAAAACAATACTCACAATAGCCATATGTCCATTGAAGGAGGAACTGGTCGCTGTAGTTACTCCTCCTGTCCATACCGGCTGTGAAGAGATCCCTTTCTGATGATATTCCAGTATAAGGGATGAGGGACAAATTCCACCTTGCTTCGAGCAAAAAAGCATCATACGGTTCAGCTGAAATGAGATAGACAAATCAAGTGGGGTTCTTTCAAACAAAGTTATAGTCTTGTCAGTACCAAATTCACACATATTGTTATTAAACCCCACTGCAGCTCAGCAAGGCCTCACTGTCTGTGAAAAATGTTATACTACAAATAAATTATATGTTTAACAATGGTATATTTGGTATCAAAGCACACCAATGTTTTAGAAACATTTCTTTAAAGACTGCCACAAGTTTTGGATCATTTCAGGGCCATAGCCAGGACTTTACAAATACTGATGTCATGTTTATATTTTATTTATTGAATTAGGTATTCAATCATATTTTCTTCAAGTTTTATTTAAATCAAGGAGTTATTTTCAGGAAATTCCTGTGAAAATCAATGACTTAAGTCAAACTAAAATAACTTTTACAGAACGTTGTCACTATAAACAGTACCAGATTACATAGTAATATAATTACTATTACTATAATTAGGAAAAAATGGCAGACTAACACTTAATTGTATGGGTCCAAAATGTTCTAATTATGGTCCACCATTTCCTAATTATGTATTATTTCCTATTATTGTATGGGTCCTAATTATGGATCCACACAATAAAGTGTTACCATTTTATTTGCCAACATGAAGGTCTCAGTGCTCTTTCATATTGCATCTTAACAAGCCTCAAATCTACTCTGTTCAGCACTGGCATGAAACATGAAATGATTCTAAAAATGTGTGTCACTGTCCACAGTAATGTCAACATGATTTAACATGCAAAGTTGTGTATGTTATGTACAGTAAACTATTTTTTCATCTGCTCTGCCTGAAAGCGGGTCATGTGCAGAGCTGTAGTCGCACAACTGTGGAATAGTGTGAACAAAACAGAGCTGATTTATTTTGTTCTCATGAAGCGACACGTTTTGCGCTTTTATTTTGAAGGAAATACACAGTCTTCCCGCAATACTGTTGCGAAATGTGCTAGCTTGATGCAACTTCCTGAAAGATTGACAGCTTATACCGCTCGCGTTCAGTAGTGGAAGCGATAGCTCCCCTTGTGTGCGAGACGCAATCACATCTCACATCGCCAAGTGATTTTTCACGGATTTAATTTTGTACTTTTAACGAAGTTTACAAGAAGGGCGCTCAGTTTGGAGTTTATAAGAATCTACGGGGCATGAAAGTGGAGCGGACGCTTCAAACAAAGTAAAAGAGGAGGTAGACCTGGACGTTTGATGGCTGCTGGGGATGGAGCCCAGCTGCCGGCCACAGTAGCAGCCAGCCGGAGCGTGGAGAAGGCGCTCGAGGAGGCTGCCGCGAGCGGGGGTCTTAACTTGTCCAACCGAAAACTGAAGGAGTTTCCACGGAGCGCCAGGAACTACGACCTGTCCGACATTACACATGCAGGTCGGTTTGCTTTTCACTTTCCCTTAACTTACAAAGCAACACGAACGAGCTAGCTGTTATCATGACAACCGCCTTTTGTTTTATCGCCACCTGCTTCTTTCTTCTAACGGGGAAGGCACATCTTTCCTCAACTCCGACACGTTTCACAATACTCTTTCAAATAACTCCGCAGTTTTCGGTCCTGATGACTGTCACAACTGTATACCCTGTAAATTATGAATTAAGACTTCTTTCAAATCATCAGGATCTACCTCTTACTTCGCAAAATGCTGTTACATCAGTAATAAAGGTTAAAACTGGCATATACGCTAACGTTAGTCTTCTTCCACCAAACTGCAGTTCCAGTTAGCTCCAGTGTTGCCGTTAGCATGCAATGTGCACCAGAATGTTACATTTCTAAAATTTTAAAAGATCTCTTCTTGGTGGACTATATCAAAGACGAGGCTTATTATGTGGGGTATTTACTAGTCTCTTTAAGCGAAGCCATATGAAGTTCCAGCTTTTTAAAAGAAGCTTGACGTGTTGTTTTCTTAAAGTGGACTTCAAAGAAAAAAGGAAAAAAACAAAACAAAAAAAAAACACCGTCAGACATGCTAGTTCCTCTTCCTCAACATATCCTCTTATAAGCAACTAAAGACCTACATCGCCAGCCCCCTTATGTGCCTGCCTTTCAGTCGTTTTACTTAACATTAGAGCTCGATTCACTAGGTTTCCTGTTTTTCATAGTGTTACAGTTTTGGTTTTATCCGTGGTTTTGGTAGTTCTTGCTGATTTGAGTGATGAGCCTATAGTGTAACAACATGGCAACCTTTTACCAACCAGCCTCCTGGACTCTCTCTAAATGTATGTCACTTCAGCTTATTGAACTAAGTTGCACAGGACACTGTAGAAGGCTATTGATAACAGCAACAGAGAGTAAAACTTAACAGTGAAGTAGGTGTGGATTAAAGGGAGCTACAGTGGCCTCGCCTTGTTGAAAAGAGGATTACCCCATCCAGGTTGCTGAACTCAATCTGGCTGCGCAGCGATTTAAAGCAACACCCCTCATCCTCTGCTGCTGCTTTCTGTGCTTTGGTAATTATGACCATCTGCTCAGAACAACCCAGGTCTGGGCCCTGTGGGATGAGGAGGCCTTGAACACACTCAACAAACACACAGGCACCTGCCACTGGGGCAGCCCAACCCCAATGACTATGGAAGTGATGAATATATCCCATACCTACAGTGATGCCACTTGATTAGCATGTGTTTATCCAAGTACAGGTTCTTGGATAAATGAATAATCCAGCTTGGCAAGTCAGTGAAGATACAGCTGTGGTTCTCTACAGCACTCCACTGATTACATATGTCAATGTACAATTTACTCATCATGTGTATTAGTCAGCCTGTGAAAACAGTTGTATAATGTCTTCTGTGGCTTTGTCAAGTCTGACTAAATAACCCTGATGATGTCATAGTGATGTCATCTGGGTTCTTGGCTTGGGCTGGCAGACTAAACAGGCCTGGCAGGGGTGTTATAATGAATGATGCTATCGACTTGCATTATTATGGGAAGCGTAGCGTTTCTGGAGCTTGACCTGCACTAGGGACTAAAAGTCAAGATACCTCAGCCTCTGCTGTTTGAGCAGAGACCATGAAGGAGCCTCTGCCTGGTTTCAGGGCTGCATGAGAGGGAAGTCTTTAAGGGGTTCAGTGAGTCTTTGAGGTGCATTTGTTAGTGCTGTAGGGTCCTACGAGTATCCAGAGGTGGTTGAGGTCATCTCCAGAAAAATGAGGAACAGGTCAGTTTCGCTGTAATTGATATGTTGGCTTTCATTGGTGATGTACTAATAAGTCAATAAATCAACAGCAAATTTTTTTTATATGAATTCTTTGGACGAATGGGGGTCTTGATTTTCATATGTCAGAACTTAATTCCACCTGTGATTTTTCCTAGGGGTGGGCATAGATGTTTCCCACGGCAATGTAATTGTAATGTAATTAATGATGAACGTGAATACTTTTTTTTTTTTTTTGGCACCAACCGAAAGTTTGTAGAGTATCTGAGTTTCATTGTCAGTTAATGTGATTATTATTTTTTCAATTAATCGTTTGGTCTGTAAATTGTCAGAAAATCACACTTTCCTAAAGCCCAAGTTGACATTTTCATGCATCATGTCAGACCAACAGTCCAAAACCCAAAGGAATTACCAAAGGAATTCAAGTGTGCTTGTGTTTAGACAACATGGGCTTCTTTTGTTAAATGTAAGAGGATTTCACTGTTTTATATTCCTCCAAGCAAGGCATCGAAAAAAAGTTTTGGTATTGATACTGAAACTCTTGCATTGGCACTAGTATTGAACAGACATTACCCAGGGCTAGATTCTTCTGTCATGTCAAGTCAAAATATCTGCCATAAGAACCAGCTACTGTTGACAGGCTGTTCACTGGACATGGCATATTCTGAGGGAGACTTGGAACTTTAGACGGAAACAACGGGGAAAGTCAGGGAATTTGATCAATTCCAGAGGGATGTCAAGAGATATCAACAAATGTCAAAATGGGATAAGTTCATCATTTCACTTGGCCTTTGCTTCACCTGCACATTGAACAAGGCAGCTGCTGACATCGCTGTTGTTGCCACTGGCTCATTGTGACTCAGTTGTTGTTCATCCAGCTCTAATTCTAGGGTCGTGCTCTTCTATAGACCCAAGTGTAGACATTTAGTCTTGAATACATGTTTTTTCAGCACCTAGGCTATCCTTGTGGTAATCTCTAGTATTTGAGTGATGAGCTGCTCTCAGTTTCTCGGAGATACCTGGTAGTTATACCTGCTCAGGCAGACATTATATCAGCTGTGAGATACAGCAAACCTGGCTGAGAGCCCTGCCCCCTCTGTGCGTGTGTACGTGTGTGTGGGTATGTGGGTGGTGACAGTCCTGGCTGATTCACCAAACTGTCATGATGGTTGTCAGGTATGGTCTCGCCATAGATCTAAACTAATCCTCATGTTAAGTGAAGGAGGGAAGATACTCGAGTGGGATGTGATGCATTACACGCACAGTGTGAGCTCCTTAAATACACTTTCCTCACAAGATAATGATCGAATATTTGGAAAGCTGGATTCAGTTTGTTATTTAAGAATGAAACAGTTGCCTGTTGGTGTGTTGATGTGCTATTTTCTTCTCCTGCTTACACACAGCTCAGTCAGCAGTGATAGTGTTAGTCAGGGAGGAGGGCAGGAGCTTAAAGGGAACAAAGAGCATTACATCAAGCTCATACCTAATACGCTTTCTAACTAACCTGAATTAACAAGCAGGATAACATTGTTGAAATTACAACAGGACAAGAAACGATTAGCATTTACAGTGGTTTTTCTTGAAACAATGAATGTGCAGTCTGTGGAGCATGACATCATCTGAGAACATGGCAGCCACTTTAATAAAGGTTTGATGAAGAGCTTCACAAAGATTGAGTTGTTTGATGAAGGCTACAGCTGAGAAAGGCTTAACCATCTCAGAGTTTGGAAGAGGTGCTGCACGCCCATGACCACACCACTGCAAATAACAGAAACTGTGCTGCTGCATTTAAAAAAACAATAAAAAAGAATTCTGCAATTGTTAATGTATTGTGTTATATTAGGTTCTGTAGCACGATGCTCTCTGGGGTTGGAGTCTACGGCTGCAACTAATGATTATTTTCATTATTAATTAATCATCTGATTAATTTCTTGATTAAATGTTTGGGTTGTAAAATGTCAGAAAATGGTGAAAAATTGTTGCAGATTATTTGACAAATTCTTTCATCTCTACATGAGTCGTGTAAATGAATTAATTTGGAGCCAGCTGCGTCAGTTATACCATGGTAGCTATCTCTTAAATGTCTGTGTTCATTATCAGGTTGCAAATCAGTGAGCAGGACTGCTTCGTGATTTTTGCACCAACATGATAAAGTGTCTTGATTTATCAAATATATATTTTGCTGGATTAGCCAAAAACAGATGTTCCTGTCAGTTTCTTGCCTGGTTTTCCAGAAAGTGAACTAAATGATGGTCACTCATTTCTGTTGCCTCTCTGGTGTTTGGTGCTGGACAGGTAGCACACAGGCGGTGTGTCTGAGCTTGTTTGCTGAAATTGGTTCATTAAAGTTAAAACAGCGCTTGGTGAATAAACCATGGTTTGCTGGAGAAGAGTTGTGCGACATGTTTTAACTTTAATTAACTTGCATTGAAGCTCACACTGACCAGCACCTCACTGTGTGTGCACCTCAAAGTAAGACACTGCTGGTTGTCCATGGGGAGGCTCTGTATCATCTATGTGCAGGCTGAAGAACTAAAACACTGAGCTGGAAGCTGTGTAGAGCTGCAGAGTTGGCTGGTCATTCTTTGTGCAATTAGCTCTACTATGGTACTGGACAATAAACCACATTTATCAACTCATCAATATTGTGAATCAGAAATATACTCATGGCAATCACTGGCAATTGTCATTGAATAAATCCCATATAATTAAACTGAGAGTAGCTACAACAACCAGTGTCAGCTAACTAGAAGTTGAGCCTCAAGACCAGTTCAGACCAAAGATTCATGATGAGATGAGACCATTTTAGAGTGTTGCAGGGAAAAGTTGCAGTGGTGTAAACTGGCCTGTCTCAGCTCGACTCAAGCCAGCTGATGGCGTCGCCTGCGACTCAGCTTGTCAAATTGCCAGTGGCTGGATTTAGAACATAAGGCACGTCACCTGTTTCAACAGCCAATCAGCTCGTAGCGAAGTCGGCAGGTCATCTCGACCCTCTTGTTTTTTTAATTTATCAATACTAGAAATGCAACTGTAGCAAGTAATTCACTATCACTATCCTCATTCATGTTTTAAGATGCTACAAATTATATCCAGCTACAAGAAAAAGCCTGAAAAGCTGGCAGTTAGAATGGAAGTACAGAGAGTCGTTGCTATGGAAACGATACACCGTCTAGTCGCGTTGGTGTAAACTGGCAGGTTTCAGAACGTTGCAGACCGGCACATTGCAAGTAGTTGCAAGTTTCAGCTCATCTCGTCGTGAATCTTTGGTCTGAACTGGGCTTAAAGTCGACTCTAGATGTCCAGAAAATAATTAGGATAAACCAGTCAGAAATGCTTTTTCTCCATTTATTATTATTATTTATGGACAGATGCTGGACTGCTGTTTTTTCTTTTTCTTTTCAGGCACATTTTCATATTAAAGTTAAGCTAGGCGTTTCCACAAAGACGCCACTTGTTTTATCCACAGTGAGCTGAGCTGTAGAGGGCTGCAGGATATTATGGAAGCTGAGAAAGACATGAATATCGTGGGTGAACTGGGCCCAGCAGTGTTTATAATAACATCAGCCCCCCTTCTTACCCACTGGAGCAGCTTCCCTCAGGAAGGTCAAAGGTTCACACACACACGCACGCACGCACGCACGCACACACACACACACACACACACAGACACACAAAGAAGACGACTTGGCTAGCCTCCCCCAGAGTGTTTCCCGGTAGCTCAGAGCGGTTGAAGCAGGGAACAAAGCCCAGCCTTTGTATGTTGTGTGCACCTTGTGGACCCAAGTCTGCGCACTGTTGCAGAGTGAATATACACAGCCCACCCTTGGGCAAATGCTTTTGTAATTAGGTTTTACCAAGTATGGGTTTTGAAATGATGATATTTGTGTTACCGGATTGAATTTTTAATCTTTAAATCTGATCACTTTCATGCAAAAGATGAATGTAGAAGGATGGGAAAGTGATTTATTTTTTTGTGTGCAAAATGACAGGAACACTTTATAATATAAGCAATCATATTGAGGAATCACCAGTGTACTATGATGTTTTTGTTGTTGATGACAGTCCTACAAAAATTACAGTAGAGGTGTGACAAAAATCAATCTCTTCATGAAGTTGGTAATCATTTCATGACCTTTGTATTGTATTACTGCTTTTAATGTGCAAGAAGGATTTTCCTTGTGTGTTTGCTTGTCCTGTAAGAAAGCTTTCGGATGAAGAAGCCATGTTCATTACTGAGCTGGAGGAGCATTGTTTGGTCTCAGGATACCACGTTGGATCTTTTACAGTGATGTAGGGCTGAAACGAACTGATTAATCTGCAGATCGTTTTCTCTATTAATCACTTGGTCTATTTTAGGGCTGGGACGATATGCTTATCTCCCGATTCGATACTATCACGATACTGATTTGATATGTATTGCGATTCTACAAGTATTGCGTTTGATGTTATGATTTATTGCGATATTTGTTTGCTTTTTTAACATTAGACCATGGGCAAAAGTTGAATCATAGACTTGTAGAGACTGTATACCATGAGTTATGTTTGCAAAAACAATGCGCATCACATGTCTGTCAGTCTTTCTGAGTTTTATTTCAGCAGCATCATTGCTACACCGCATAGAAAAGTGGTAAATAAAATATTATTAATATATTTTATTAATACATAAGCTCACCTGGTAGAGCGCATACCATGTTAAGGCTGAGTCCTTACCACAGCGGCCCGGGTTCAAATCCGTCCCGGACCCTTTGCTGCATGTCACCCCCCCTCTCTCTCTCCGACAGAAATGACGAAAAATAATCTTTACAGAAAAGAATTATATATTAAAATAATATCGATTCAGGAATCAAAATATTGTAACAAAAAAAATAGAATGATGATACTTAAGTGAATCAATTTTTTCCCCCACCCCTACTCTATATAACTTCAGAAAACAGCTAAAATGCCCATTACAATTTCCTAGAGCCCAAAGTGATATCATCAATTGTCTTTTTTTGTCCGACAACATAAGACACTTGTATGATTGTTAGGGTTACAAATACAGTGCATGCACAGTATAACACTACATCCATTACAGTTGGGTTCAGTTACCTCGAATGACGGACTTTGGCTAATATGAGGCATCCATGTCTGTTTGCTTTTCAGGCACTTCCATAATATTAAGCATCAAGTCTGATGTATTGGAGATTTCAGAATAATCCCCAGTTTCCCAGTCGTAATCACAACTTGGATGTTGACGTGAATGCCATTTACAAGTTGGAAACTGGTAATTAATCTAGATTTATAAATAAATAAATCTGGTATGTCATGAATGAGGCAAGAGCCCTGTTTGCATGGGACTAGTATTACCTGGGGATCTCATGATATTTAATGTTCTGTCTATAAAATGTCAGAAGAACTTTCAGAACTTTCCCAAAGCCCAACATGATGTATTCACCTTGCTTATTTTATTCATCCAACTGTCCAAAACCTAAAGCTATTCAGCTATTCATCATTTATGACAAGGAAAAGCATCATTTGAAAAACTGGAAGCAGCAAATGTTTGGCATTTTTGCTTGACAAATGACTTAAACATCTAATTGACTATTAAAATGGCTAATATAATTGATTAATTAGTTAAATGATTCAGCTCTAAATCTGAAAATCTATTTAACTGCAAATGACCTACAATACAATATTTAGCGTTCTTTGTTTTGGCTGGGATTCCTCCACTTTTCTGTGCTTTGTTCTCTTCTAAGCTTATCCACTTATAAGTGGCAATGATTAATAAGAGCTAGCTACTGCTGATCAAGGAGACTCAGTTAGAGAAGAAGCAGGTTCAAATCCATCAAGTGATGCTCGACATGCGTAGCAGCATTTGTTGAGGCCTCCGTATGCTTCAAATGAAGAGCTTGACAGATCATCTAATGGCATCTGAAACCCACTTTCTGACGGCAGAATTGGGGGAGGCTGTGTCCCGCAATTTTTGTGATCGAAACAGACAATCTGACAGCCACGCCCACCGTTTCCAGTGATTGGCCAGGTGTGTGGAGGCCAAAAAGTTGGTGCTGTTATCCTCATTTGTACAATTCATTACATCGAGACTACAAACATGCAAAAGACACAGGCATTTGGAACAGGTATAAACCCTTTACCTTTAGATGTGGGCGGATGACATGTCATACAGCCTAGTTAGTTTAAAGCATACTGAGACCTTTAAGGACCTGGTAACTCGTTTCCAGCCTGGTATCTAAAGCCCAGTCCATGTCTGGTTCTTTAATTTATTTGCTCTGGGAAGGTCAGCTGAAAAACGGCCCGTTGCTCTCCATGAAAACACTGAAACCACAGAGCATTGTGAGTGAGTGATTTAAATTGCTTTTCCAATTTCAGGCCTACCTAACGCTAAGTGAGCAATGTAGAAAATACAACCATCAGATTCTCAATATTAAAGGACTCAGATTGGGTTCAGGGCTTCCCTCTTAGGAATAAACTAGATATTGAGTTCTTACTTCTTACCTTATTAAAAAAATCTCATGTAAGTGCAATTTTAGTTTGTTCAGTAGCAGCAGAAGCAATGGGAATGTTGCTGCATGGGCACAAAGTTAATAAATTGACCTCCAGTCTCATGTGGCCTCTGGGGATATGAGAGACAGGAGCTTGTTGTTGAGAGCAAGAGGGGAGCTGGACCGCCAGCACGCACACACGGCATACTCCATACCACAACTGAGAAGGCCAGCAGCTGACTTAGTGAAATAAAGGCGGTGTGTGTGTGTGTGTTACAGACCTGATGTCAGCCTCTCTTCCCTTTTTCAACATTGGGTTATTGCATGCGGTGAATTTCGAAATGCTTAATTATTTTCCATCACACACCCAAGGGCCCATTCTGAAAAAACATTTAATTTCTTCAAATGGAAGTGAAATACCTGATTGTCCAGGGTGATTTAAAGCCACTTTGGCCTTGTGGCCTGTGTGTGTTTGTGTTGTTTAAGTTGAGCAGTTTTAAGACCATGATGGCAGCTCCTTTATTGTCATTATCCAGGCTGTTTAAAACCCAGTGTCTTTAGTCAAAAAATTGAAATTCCTGTTTATTTCTGTCTGTTGCAGTTCAGGCACAAATACCTAGAACAAGTCAAGCTGTTGCTAAGGACTGCTTCAGCTGAGTCTGTGCAGGGACTTGATCAACATAACTTAAAAGGTGGCTCTGAAAAACAAATCTGTGGTCAGCTTGGATTCACGCGTTACATTGGGTTCAAATTGTGAACCAGTCCCATTGCAAAACAGTCCTGGCTCCAGCTCTGTATGTTATGGCTGAGACTAGAGTATATTCTGGTGCAAAGAAATCAAACCATGGTGCAGAATACACATTTGACAGCTTTGACAACTCCTAGAATAGCTGCATACCACCAAGGGACAGGGCTGTCAGCCCAGAACCTCATTACCTGATGCTAGCAAATAGCTAGTAGCTTGTAAATGCTAGTTCCTCCTTCCTCCCTCTTTGTGACTTAATAAGGTTTGGGTAGTTGTTAGTGATGGTGGTTATTATGATTCAAATTCAATGCTGTTTTGAGACTAAAATAAGCCCAGTGCAGAAAACACTTGTCTACTGCTGTCAAATCTCTCCTTATCTCGTCAGAGGAGCCACTGATGTGCTGCAACAGGGATGGTGGACTTGAGCTTTTCTTGGCAGGTTGTTGCTGTTGCCATGGGAGTTTGTGTGAGCTGTATCTTGTGCAATTATGGGACATTTTAGCCATGCTAGCATTCTGGCACTAGGGATGGCAGTGTTGGTCAGTCAGTCCACTTTCTTGGTCCAGACTGAAATATGTGGACAAATATTGGATGGACTGCCATGAATGTTGCCATGATATCCAGGGTCTCCAGGTTAGGTATCCTAATGACTTTGGTGATCTCCTGACTTTTCCTCTTGGACCACTATGAGGTTGACTTTGTGGTTTTTAAGTGAAATGTCTTGGATGGATTGTCATGAAATTTGGTTCAGGCTTGTCCATCACAGGATGAATTATTTTAACTTGATATCACAAGTTATCCCTTAACTTTTCATCTACCGCCAACATCAGGTCAAAATCTCACTTTGTCCAATACTTTGCTTTATGACCATATACCTGCAGAACAAATGACATTCCCATCAGCCTCAGCTGTGCTCTGTGTTTACTGCTAATTAGCATGTTATTATGCTAACCTGATAAACCAAGATGGTGAAATGGCAAACATTGTAACTGCTAAACATCAACATGTTAACATTGTCATTGGAAACATGTTATCGTGTTAACATATCTTACAGAGCAGTTAGCGCGTTGTTGAGTGTTTGTAATGTTTTTAAACCAAGTAAGTCAGAGACTTCCTGCTCATCAGTGTGTTGAAAGAATTTAATCTCAGCATTACTTCATCTTATCTGGATGGAAATTAGCAGCAGCCACCAGCTAGCTGCTGGTACAATATAAAAGTGGCTGGTAGAGTTCAGACACAAAATAATGATATACAGTACCAGTCAAATGTACTATTGAGTGATTGGTGAATTTGAACATTTATCTGTCAGTGGCTGGTACTGCTAGCCATATCAAAAATGAAAAACTTTGTCGTTGGTGTGTTTTTTTACTTCAGTGTAATGATGTGCAGCTATAAAGAGTGATACACTACCCACTTAAACAAGTGGCCTGGTTTTAACTCTGTTGCTGAAAAGCTCTCTGGCTAAGCTGCTAGAAACTACAAAAGTACACTGTACTGTCGGTTAAGCAAGCCCTGATCTGTGTGTGTGTGTGCATGTGTGCGTGCAGTTTGAGCTCAATATATGGCTGTAGCCTTCTCCGCAGTTGTTTACATCTGTTCTGTGTCATTAAATGAGACTGTGTGCATGGATGTTGGTGCAGTGTGTGAGTGTGTGTGTTTTATTTCCTCTGTGCTGCGGATGTGGGCGGCCTGTTCACTCAGTCTTCACTTCTGCTTTGTCTGTTGTCTTCTCTGAGTCCTCATGGCTTTGCCTTTCTGAATGGCCCACACTTTCTGTCAGCCAGCAGGTTTCCATCCGATCTTTGTTTTAAATGTCTCAGAAAGAAAATGCCAGATGGATCTTTTTCCTCAAAAGAGATATTCATGGGGAAAGTGGGAGGAGTCTTTCATGAACTGATAATGGACAAGTTGTTTGTATCAGCTAATGAATGGCATAGCTTGTTTAATTATAGAATGAAGGTCCTCTCTTGTAGCACAGAGCAGTGTGCACATCTTCAAGCATTCTTGCATTAACAGGGACCAGAAGTCAGTGATTCATTGGAGGGTAAATGAGGCAGTAGTATGCTCATTTCTTTTGTCATGCTTTCATTTACAGTATTTTTAGTTTAATGCCTGCTGGTGTGTTTTCTCTCTCAGAGCACAGCAGCTGGTGGGGAGGGGGAAGCCCTCTTCACTCCCATGGGAGGTAACCAGAGAAAAGGCAGAGACACAGACAGGGAGGCTGAAGGACAACACAACCAGTCTGCCAACAGACATATACTGTGCTTCCATACTTGTCCCGGTCTGGATGTGTGGATGTGTGTGGTGGAGAGAGCATGGGTCAGAACTTCTCCACGGTTGCCATAGCCATTGTTCCTTGGGCACTGAGTCATGAGGTGGATACCATGTTGTCAGGCAGCTGGATGTCAGCAGCATTTAGCTGGGTTAAGGTGTGAGGGTCTCCCTGAGGGCTCTATAAATGAAACTGCCATACAGAAAAAACAGTGAGCTGATGCTTTCTGAACGTTTTAAGCTTTTCATGTACTGGGGAGGACTTGCACAAGCTGCATCATATCTGACACTTGAGAGTGAGATAACTGCTAAATAGGGAAGTGTTTTTTCCTGGCTTGATGGTTGTGTGTTGTTCTTTATTTAACTGCATTAAGTTTTAAAGCAGTGTTCTCTAACTGCTCTGGCCTTGAATCTACTTTTGTTCTTATTCATTACGGCACGGTCTACACATGGGCTGAATTAACACACACTCAATTTTATTTCCATCCATTTTCATTCTGTTCAGGGTTGTGGGGAGCTGAAGCCTATCCCAGCTCACACTGAGTGACAGGCAGGTGCACCTGGCCATGTGTAAGAACCAATCACGTTAAAAGTAGGGCTGCAACTATATTATTGATTGTGAAAAATGCCCATCCAAATTTCCCAGAGCCCATAGACACATTTTCAGATGTTGTTTTGATGTTCAGTTTACTATCATAGAAACAAAAAAAGAGATTGGAACAGGGAATTTTTGTCATTTTTGCTTCAGAATTGCTTAAATCAATTATCAAAATTGTTTTCCATTAATTTTCTGTCAGTCAACGCTACGATGCGCAAAGCCAAGACCACATGACCAACAAAAGGTAATGGCGCCGAAAGGCTTCTTCAAAATAAAAGTGTTGTACCGGAAATTTGCTGTACTTGAAGATAATTTGGTGAAGTTGACCCACATGCTTGTGATCCACTCAGAATGGACCACTTTTGGATCTCCCACTCAGCAGACACTGTTTTAAAGGATAGCACAACAACAAGCCAGCAATGTGTCAGCCTCACTTTCCTACCCGGTCTGTGCCTCTCAGCCCCAAGCCCATTGGTTCCTTCTGAAGACATTAATCCACATATCACAAATATATATAGATTCATTTATTTTTTTTAAAGGCTCAGTAATTTCCTAAAACAGCTGCTCAGTGTAGTCTTTAGCAAATGTTACTCAAACAAAAGAGGCAATAGTGCACTTGTTGGGGACTATTTTCAGTGGCAGATGAATCCACATTTGGTGCTCTAGTGAGTATTTGGAGCAGCAGGACGGTGTGTGGGATTGAGTCCAGATAAACTACAGTGTGTGTGTTCATGGTAATGAAGGAATATGTCACCCAGTGCAACAGTGTGGCTCACTGATGTGTTTTTAATAGTTTTTGGACAACAATGGAGCTCCATGGCACAGAGGAAGAAGATCTGTCAGGCTCTGATACACACACAATACTAGAGAGTAGTGTAGTACTAATAGTAGATACATTCACTGTTGGTTTGGCTCTTTTCAGTAATAAAACTATAGAATATTGTTAGCCCTATCCTTTAACTGCGTTTTCAAGCAGACTTTTGAAATGAAGTAAAGAAGTGTGTCATTTGTCCCACCGTCCTCCTGTCATTCAGTTTGATCTCTCTCCACTGACTTTACATCTATCTCAAGGATAATGTAACTGGCATCTGTGAAGCTACCACAGGGAACCCAGCCAAGCAACACGCTCTTGTTTTAAACTTTTGACAGTTCATATAGTTGGACAAGATGATAGAGAGGCTGGGGGACAGTTAATGCAGGTCCCAGGCTGGATTTAAAACCAGAACATCATGGTTGCCAGGGTCTCTACTTTCTTTATTTCCTGTATCTGTTGTGTTGTAGCTGCCGTCTCCTCTAGGCTCAGCAGGCAGCCATTAGTTAATGTGCCTCAGTCCCATTCCTCCTGGCTCTGTGTTTGTCCCTCAACACATTGTAACACTATAAGAGTGAGTGTAAATAATCTAATGGTGTGTGGAGTGGACTGCTTGGTGAATAATGAAAGCTGAGGCCCTGCCTGTCTTATGTAACCCGGCAGATCCATTAACTCCCAGTGTTTGGTGTCCAGATGGCTGATTCACTGAGGAAGTCTGTACACGATAGAGAAGGCATGGGGCCTAGCAGGGGTTGAAATGGCAAGGTTTGTGTATGCATATACACTTACTGTAGAGATATTATAGGATTACTGTAACATTTAATTGAATAAAAACTGCTCTTCTCAGTCTCAGAGGATGTGATTGTAGAGAGAAGGATGTTACTGTAACTTTTCATAAGGATACCAACTAAAGGACGTCCAGAGACCATTTTTAATGAACTAAAAGACTTGTATGACAGATTTAGACATGGTGTAGTATAATTCTGTCATTAAGCCGTGATGTGTGGGGAGCTACAGTTGTAGACTGAAGTTTTGTGGGAACTGTGATGACCAGGGATTAACCCATGACAGTAGTGTGGCTAAAATGGGTCAAATGAGAGTTGAATACATGTCCATTATCCTACATTGTGAGTGGAAGACGTTGTATAAAGTGGCACTTTCCCTTGGGATGCTGTAATAGTATTGACTACACAAATCCTGCTCTTTCAGATTACAAAAAAGCTTGAAGCTGGTTGGAGTGCGAAGCTCGTTAGCCTACATTAACTCACTAACTTGGTTTAGTTAGTGCCTTTGACACTGTAGACCATGACATACTAATTGACAGACTGAGGCAGTGGGTTGGTGTCCGTGGGTCTCTTTTCTAACAGGAAGTTTTCTGTCACACCATCAACCTATGTTTTGTGGAGTGCCCCAAGGGTCCACCCTTGGCCCTATACAGTTTTATACTTATGTTACCCCTTCATCGGCAAGGACAGTATTTCTTACTATTTTCATGCAGACGACACCCAGGTGTACGTTTCAGGTTGCAAGAATTTAGGATTTTATTTTGACTTGTGTCTTTGTTGAAACAATCCTGTCACAACACTGGTTCAGTCCTGCTCTCTTCAGCTCAGAAATATTAAGTTATTCATGCCTTCATACATATTTTGATAATCAATTAATTTCTAGACTATTTTCTTCAAGCTAAAACACCCAAAACAAGCAACATGATAATATCACATAGGACTTAAAAAATCATGATGTGCATTTTGTCTGTTTAGACATTTTATAGACCAAGTGATTAATTGATGAATTGAGAAAATAATCAACAGATGAATAGCTAATGAAAATAATCATTAGTTGCATTTGACTATTGTAACGCACGTTTCTCCAGTTTATCTCAGTCTTTAATGAATCGACTCTGCTGCCAGACTTCTAACAAACACCACATGGCCCTCTCAGATTTTGGCTTTATTACATGGGCTTTCAGTTCATTTTAGAATTGATTTCAGAAATGTTTTAATTACCTTGAAGTCATTGCATGGCAAAGCCACAGACTACATTGCTGAGCTATTAAAACCAAACTATTCTTCCCAATGTCTGAGGTCATCAGTGTTCTTCAAACTAAACTCAAAGCTAAAGGGGACAAAGCTTTTGCAAGCTAAACTCTGGAATAGCTGATTCTGTTTTTGTATAGTTTGGCCTTTTGTCATAATTTGTATATTGCCCGTCCTACTTTGTTTTCCTGTCTATTTTTAGTCTAATCTAAACAAAACAATAAAACCATCGTCCATGTAAATGCATTTTCTGTCATCTGAATGTTTTAAACTCTACTCCAATAATTCTATCCAATATATCTTTATCCAGTCATTTTCTAACCTTGCCTTAACCAATACTTAAAATAAAAATCTTAATAGCTGCAGAATGTGTGCGTGCATGTGGGGGTGATATGTGTGCTGATGTCTGTTTTTCATCAGGGACATCTGGAAGGCTAATTATTACCCTAGACTTCATGTACATCCCAGTGTCCCTCATAGATTCTTACACTAACCTTCAGACAACGTGGCCTTTGCTAACCCCACTGATCTGTAACTGTAACCATGTTAATGCTGTACCTAAACCCAATTGCATCTACACTTACTGTATTCTCTTTTCTGTGGTGTAACTGGTTTTGACACTCACTCACTGTGCATGTCGTTGCCATGACGATTTCTGCCATCTGCTTTATCTCTTTGCCTGTTTGTCACTTTTCAATCTGTTGCACTCAGAGTTGGACAAGTTTCACCTACAGGCATGATCCCTCTGCCTTTAGTGCATTTTGAACATTAAAAGGCTATAATTCCTGTCAAAGGGCTATATGTTGCTTGCTGTTTGCTTACAGTTATATTTAACCTTCTTCCAGTCTAGTTTGGGCCCAATGGGTCTAAATGACTAGTTCTAAGTGTGCTCGTAGTGTATTTCCCCTTTTGCATGAACACACTGAGCTTTGCATAGGAGAGCTAAAGCAAACCCTACAGTCTGCAGTGCCATTAGCTACACTACGACATGTAGGAGGGAAAGCAACAAGGGTGAAAGATGGAAGGGGAGAGGAGAGGAGAGGAGAGGAGTTGGTGTAGGAGGAGGAAGACAGACTGAGGGTAGGGCAAGTGAATCCGGTCTAACTTGATTTGCCAAGTACAATACATCAGAAAAGGAGAGTTATTATCTCATTTCATTCCTATCATTTGTTGTAGACTGGAATGAATCTCTCAGGAAGTGTCTGACACCACCATTTTTACTAACTTGACCTGCTGAGTGGTCTCTCTTTAGCCTGTTTTCCCCAGAATAAGGCCCCTTCTCTACATTCAGAGTATGGAGAAAAACAAGAGGCGTTGCAAACCAAGGGGTCGACAATAATACAATAGTTATAACAAATGTAAAAGAAAATGAGCGCGTTTGCCATTAAAAGCACAGGCACTGGGTCTTGGCTGTGGTTAGCTTAGCTGTGCACAAAGACTGGAAAGAGGGAGAATTTGCTACTGTGCAGCTTCCGACAAGTCCAAGACAATGTTATTTACATGTTGTATCTTGTTATCCAGCTGAGTCACAATAGTATATGCTGGCCTGGCACCCATACAAGACTTCTGAGATGCTGCACACAGTCACTGCACCAAGCAGTCGTTGGTAAAGAAATGGCTAAGAAGAAAAAAGCAGACTTTTCATTTGTGTATTTAACAAGGCATACCACATGTAAATGAAACAGCTGTTGAACTATTGAAAGGTGATTTTTTTTTTTTCACTATCGACAGAACTAGGCTAACAGTTATACCCTGCTTACAGTTGATACAGTTGAAAACTCCTAAAAGAGCTAGGGAGTGAACCTTGAGTTTAGAATTTTATTTTTATTTTTTATTTTTTTAATCACAGATGCAGAATTTGTTCCCAAGGTTAGGAATGAACCTCCATGTTCAAATGGAGTTGATCATATTGATTGTCACAGTGAGAGTCTGGGTAAGGCATGTCAACAAGTGGAACGACACGAAATATTAGAGTTTCCTTTTAATCATACTGACCTGGATACAAAAACACAAACTTGAAACTGTAGAAAGATGTCAAACAAAACTGGTTATCATATGACTGGATGATAGAACAATAGTAATCAAAGACACTGCTGAATGTGATCAGATTGTGAAAATTGCAAAGTGATAATAAACAGAGTGACTACCTTGGACTGAGGGAACATCCAAATGTCTTGCCCTGTTTTGAACGTTAAGTCACTCAGTCCAGTACCAGTTACATCTCCATCACTTACTCAACTACAGAACACCATGTAGTCCTCTCCATTCACACACTCAGGCCTAGTCATGCAACAGTCTCACCCCCACACATATGTGCTAACGGAGCTGTGGTGTTCAGCTTCTGTCTACAGTGCTGCTCCTCAACTCGCTGTAACTGACACAGTAACAGGAATCAACCTCACCACATCCTGTCTTACAGCACGCATGGAGTTGTGTTGCCATTGGTAACATTGTGAAATAAACCCAAACAGCATCACATTGCATGGCGGGCTCAAATCCTTCGCTAGCATTTAAAATAAGCCAGGCTAAGGGTAAGGTGTGGCAGGTAAATATAGGACTCTGATTTGAAACAAAGTAGACATGTTTTAATTTATATATTAACAATGGATCAAATGACTGTGCGAAAGTGATAGCTCATAGCGACAAACCCACAGAGAATTATCACTAACTGCAGTTCCTCTCAGTTTTTTTGTGTCTTTCAGCTTATTGTTTTAGTTTTGACAATTTTTCTATCTGGTTTAGTCTCATCACTCTCATCAAACTCGTTTCCAGCAGCAGCAGGCAGCTGTTTTCAGTGAGAAAGCTCTGATAAAGCCACTGTACACTACCTGCTCAGCAGCAAACAGCAGACAGACACAGTTAGAGACTAGCTGGTGAACATAGTGGAGCATGTAGCAGCCAGATATTTCCTATATTGGATTTACAAAAATCAGGTGGACACAACAATATCTGACATTTGCTAACATTAGCTAGCATTAGCCACCGTAAGCTACTGGTCATACCAGACCAAGAAAGACTGTAGCAGTAAAAGCCCTGAATGTATTGAATTGAGCAGTGATGCCTTTTATTGCTTATAAATTTCCACCAAAATATAAAAAGTTGCGTTGTTGACTACGAGTTCATCTTAGCCAACTTTATTTAGATAAAGACACTACAGGCAAGCATTATACTGGTGGGAAATACTGGAGTTCTGACAAGTATTGTAGTATTGTAACATTAAAAAAAATCAGATACATTGGAAAGTAGTCAAATTAAGTATGACATTTGCATATTGTCACAGAAAATGCTGGACAGGCTTTGTAAATGGTAGTATTTGAGGTCCAGCCGTAGTGCTCTCCCTGTGAGTCAGTTATTCCTGGGTTTGCAGAGACAGGTCTTTCCCAGCAGTCCCTTCAGCCCTATGGGTTTAACCAAGTGAAGAGCTCCCTTTTTTGTTGAGTTACTCCTCTCGGGGGGTTTGTTGTCTTGGCATCTTCATGGTCGGCCTCTTTGTTTTTTTTCATCCTCTTTCTAGCTGCTCCTCAGCTCCTTTGTTCATGCTCTCCTGCTGGTATTATTTGCCTGTTACTCATTCACTCCACCCCTCCTTCTTTTTTTATGAACCTCACCTCCCTTCTTCAGAACGTGATATGAGTAGAGGCTCATTTTGTGAACACATAAACACGCCTCTGTACACACAGGGAGGCCTAGGGTCCCTCTTTTCTTCCATTTCAGTGTCACGCTGAGGGCTGAGTGGAGTGTGAGTTTCTTGGCTGAGTGACATGGAACCAAAAAAAATTGGCATCATTTGTACTTGATCAACACCACACAGCTTGTGAGATGAGATGGAGGTACAGTTTATGAACTCAGATAAACATGACGCACTAATCCAAAAACTTTAAAATTTATATCCGATTTCAGTAAAATGATAGTTGTCGGTTGGTTGAATTTACCAGCATGGATTTACTTTTTCTAGTCCTTCCTTGTACCTTTTGTCATCTGCTCACATGTTTTTTTGCTTTTTCGTTCTCCTTTTACTTTGTCTTTCATGGAAAAATCCAGACTCTTAATGCTTCCATCATGCTTCTTAGAACTCAGTCACAACCCTAAAGCAGGTGAGGAATTCAGAAACCTGATATCCTCGTATTTCTTGAGTAAGCGTGACAAAACACAGGAAAACACAAGAGATGGACAAAATAACAGGAACATCTCATAGTATTTTACAATTCAATGCAACAGGCCTGCAGTAAATACTACCTATTTTAGGCTTACAATTTCCACAGTGTCTTTAGATTGTGGTAAAGGAGCTGATTCAAACGTATTTATGAAGAAGTAAAATCATGCCCACTCATACTGAGCATCTTATGTGCAAACATTTATTTCGGGATGAATTAAATTATTATGATATTTTCAGGTTGTAGCTTGAGTGTGCTCTGAGTTGCTGTGTCATTTAGGTAAATATGGGATTGGCCTTGTATGGGCAGATACCCGATAATGACTTGGATTTGACCGGGACATCTTTAAAGCGTACGGATGCCTCAGTGTTGGTGGAAGCAGGACCGAGCACCGACAGGTGAATTCAGATATTAGATGCTTGTTTCTGAACCACAGATTTCTGAGCACGGACCTTGATTATTAGCGTGTCTCGACTAGCACCAAAATGTGTCAGTGATGCAATTTGTGGCTCATACGTGACTTTGTTGTTCACATTATGCTGGCGAGCTGTTGATGCGTCAAACCACACCTGGTTTTCACAACAGCAACAAATATTTGGTGTCTGTATTGGCCTTCAGAAACGCATAACAGTCAGGCTGCAGCATGACAGGAGATGAGGAAGGCTATAGTTTCTTATGGTACTGACAGTTTACAGGAGCAGTCTTGGGACTTGAAAAGGTAATACGATTTGCAAACAGATTAGTGTGTTGACTTTGACAGTACATAGCAGTGTATGCAGATGACATAGACAGACTTGTATTGAAGACTTGAAGACCTTTTTAACGCCTCCTTTTTAGAATGGAAATGAAGATCCGTGCCATCATTGGAAACAAGTGCTGAACTACACAATGTCTCACTGGAAGACTAGTGTACAAACAATCCACAAACAGTCTTGTGAAACTGTACTATAGCAGTATAGTCTCAGTTGTAAAATGCAGTGACTTTGGAACAGCAGAGGAAAGACGTGGCTGATTATGTCAGTGTGTTGAACAGTGCCTGAGTGAGGTCCCAGGTTATGCAATACATTGTAGAACATTAGACTGTTGTAGAAACCTGTATTTCCTTTGTTTTTTACAATGAAGTTGCCAACCTGTTTTGGGTTTTCTTCATGTGTTAAGAGACTTTACAAAAGTCCTGCTTACAAGTGTGTCATAAGTTCTAGAGGTCATTGGGCCAGCAGTGATGTAAGAATCTGAAGTGGATCCTCCTCCATCACATCCTGACCTGTAATTAGACACAGGCCAATCCTCCTTGTTCTGCTGATCCTTTCAAATCTTGCCACACTGTTTCAGGCTGTATGATCTGCTCTCATAGTTACAGTTAATACACCTTCCCTTTGTTTAAACATTTGGAAAGGTTAAAGTTAAAATACCTCAAGTGCCTTTATAAGAGGTGTGATGTTTTTAACCACATAACGGATTTCTAAGTTTCATTTTGACAATATGATTCCAACTCGAGGTCCATTCACTTGCTTTTTCTGGAGGTTTCATCCATATCACATGGTCTTCATCAGCAGATGGAGTTTGCTAAGTTGTCATGGCAAATTCCATCCACTGATGGACTGTGTGACGCAGTTGAAACATTTGGAAAAAGCTAGTAAGTGGACCTCGTGTTTCCAAGGTCAAGAATGCACTTTGATGCTTAAGTTTTATTTTGATAGTTATATTGAAGTTATATCGTCACTTAATGGTGAAATTTCCACTTAGTAATATTTAGAAGAGGCGGAGTTGGAAAAAAAAAAGTAAATACCATAAATTGTGCAGTTTTATAAGTACCGACAGAACCATTTAGTTAGAGTTTGCTTGACCATTGCTACTGATTGCCTTGAGCATGGCCTTCTTTGTTGATGGCAGTCAGAGCAACATGTATTTTGCATGTAGCACCTTTTAAACTCAGGTCCAACAACATATACATACATCAACAGACTGCAGGAGACTGCTGCTGGACTGCTGTGTGGGTTGAAATTTTTTCAGCATGCACTTCTGGCAACACCACAATCAGTGATTTCATAGCAGGTGTTTTCTATTAGCTGTCCATGTGTAGATCCAACCACACTGAAACTGGCCTAGGTTGGCGGATTTAGCACTGACAGAGTACACTGTGGCTTTAATCTGGCACCTAAGACCGGTGCAGGGCAGACCCAAAAACATAAAGGCATGACACAGGACAATGGCAGGTGAGGTCAAAGCAGTTCCCGAGAGCTTTCTAAAACCCCCAGGTACTCGTGTTCCTGGGGGTTGTTCCCATCCTAAGCCCATACACGTGTTCTTGCTTGCATTCATCTACTTTGGATGCTTTTCCTTTTTCAACCGAGCTCATTTCTCCAGGCTAATGATAGCTGACCCTGTTCTTAAGCCTGTCACAAAATCTGCATGGTCACCACGGCAACTCCACAGGGGTCAATCCAGGTCAGAAGAGCCCTTAAAGTGGTCTTAATTTGTCACATGTGTGTGGTTCACTGATTGATGCTGTTTCTTATCTATAGATATTTCTTGGTTTTATAAACACTCAACATTATTACTGATGTCTTTTCTTCAGTACACCTCATATTATTCTCTCCCCTGCCCAGTTAGTATCAGTTCAGCTCACCCACCCCTCCCATATACCTTACATTAGTCTCATGTTTTACCCGTTAAGGCCTTTACACACCGGGGACGTTAGCGAATAAACAACATGAAAATTTGAAATACTCGTGAGCGAATATTTACTCTACTACATCCAAAAATAAACTAATCTACTCACTATCCTGCATCCGGCGATGTTGCTCCACACGTTGTCCTTGAGTTCATTGTCTTTATAATGTTTGTGTCCTTTGTCATAATACCGAGTGATGAGAAACGCAAACAATCAACAGGTCCGGAGTTGTGATTCCGCACAACGTGATTGGTTGATGCCTTTATTGGCCGTGCGAAAGCTCAGAAAAATCAACCTCATTCTGGAAAAAGATTACGTTGCTTTTTTGCCGCATAATATTTGCTTTCTGTGTGAAAGTACTCATGACAAAAGCAACTGTCAAAAAAATATATTGATGTGCGAATTAATCGCACAAAAAAACGCCTCCAGTGTGTAAAGGCCTTAAGCCCACGTTTGAATGCCTTTATTCATCATTTGTGATGTGAAAACATCAGATGTCCACACAGTCAGACAAAGGCAAAGTTCAGTTATAAAATCCCAGCGCACCATGGAGCGTCTCTCCTGCTGGGATGCTGACAGCGCTGTTAGCCGAACACTGGACGGCAGTAGAGGAGGTTGTACAGCGTCTGGTTCAAAAGTAGTTTAGCCGACTTCCTTGATAGTCAGCACCGGAGCAGAGACCATAAACGAGTCCCGCTGGTTTGGGTATTGTACAGTTTACAGCCTGCCATGCTGTTGCTCCTGCATAGAGACAGAGCGCATTGCGTCATATTAAACCATGCCCACCGGAGGGGAAAACAGTTGGCGCCACAATATGCAACCAAGGGCTGAAATGCTAACAAAATGCCTGTAGCTAGCTAAAAACATTAGCAGCATGTCAAAGGAATATTTTAGCACCCTATGTCTAGGACAAACTCAATATTGTCGATCTACCTTATTGTCCCTTCTCCATCTTAGACATTACTGTAGTTAGCTAAGGCACTTGCACACATAATACTGCATAGCTTTCTGATTTAGCCACATTTGACTACACAAGTTGCATACTGTCAAAATGCTTTAGCTTAACTTGCAGCAATATAGTTAGTCTAAAACTGACATTTGGATGTTTGACTGACCAGTGACAAAATGCTGCACACGTAGGCATACTGAGTGACAGGATCCCACAGTGTTTCCATTCTTCCTGCTGATGCCTCACGTCTGTATCCACTTTTGTCTTCTTAAAAGCTCAGTTTTTGGTTCGGCAGCTTATAAAAACTTAGTTCTGGGTTATTCACTGTGTTGGTAGTGCAGCCCACCACACAGCAGCTTTTAGGCATGTTTCGACTTTTAGGGGGCAGCCCTAACAAATACTGTTCTGTGATCTCTCATTGTGGTACATATTTCTGTCTATGCTGCTTTGAATGTGGGTGAAAACTCATTGGAGCCAAGACAGTATGGATATGGTCATACAATCAGACTGAACTGCCTTTTTTTTCAGCCCGACATCATGTTCATCCTAGCAGATTATGTTTGGGAGGGGGTGATATTTTGTTTTGTTTTGCCCTAACCAATCAGTAGTGAGTAATCACTCTCTCTTTCCACCAACGTTTCCATCTGACGTGGAAGCTGTGGTAGCAGTTGCTAGGAGCAGTTAATGTTTTTAAGTGGACTTAAAACAACCTGTGCAGCTATGGCAGTCATTTTCTTCAAAATCTTTTCATCGTTCATTGAACCACTTAAAGGTTGGTAGGCAGTATTGTTATGGCGCCATTGGCCAACAAATCTATAATAACCGTGCAGCATATTGTAATTCAAGTGGTCTGAGAGCAAACCTCTACTTCAGCCCCTCTGTTTTCAGGCTTCAGATCTAGCCCGTGACGGGAGACTTTGGCCAATCACAAGTTATTTCAGAGACACTGTGCATTTGTATTGGCTGTTCTCCATATGCAGATGTGCGTACACGTCCCTTCAGACGGTGAAAGCCTGATTTAATGGCGGAAAATCCTGCTGAAAATCCTGCAACTTGTGATAAATTTCCAACACCTCCTTTGCCTGTAGCAACACGTCCCTCCACATGGAGCTTCGAGCTCAGCGGAGTGATATGAGGCAGCAGAGAGAGAGGCGGAAGGTTTTGCTTAGGTTGCACAGATTTTGCCTACCCCAGCTTTAAGCCAATGTATATAGGCACTTATTCTGGTCATTTAATCAGCCAAAAAGGCCATTGGCCACAGATTCAGCCTATAAAAATAAGCCTATATATTTGTATTTCCCAGCCTTCATTGACAAACCTTTAACCACAGTTGATTTGCCTTTGTCAAATCCAACCAGGCTGAGGTGAGGTCATGATGGCCACATCGTCCTCTCTAGCTGTTTGGCTGTAAGACTGCACTGAGCAGGGAAGCCAGGTCAAGGAGCATAGGAGGAGACATTGTATTGGTCACTCAAGACACATTTGACCCTCACTGTAATGCCAGCTGTGAACTATCTCAGCTGGATCTAGACAAATTGGAAACAAAATGCAAGGAGCAGCGTGAGTCAGCTCTTTAACCGGAAGGATCTCAGTTCTTGTCATCATGACATGTTGGCCCTCGTCCTCCTCCTCCTCTTCATGCAGCTTTGTTGAGCTGACAGAGTTGGCTCTGGACCATACAGCATGTCTGTTTAAAGCCAGCGTCCTGCTGTTCGAACCATGGCAGGCCAGTGAGAGACGGCCCATTCCACAGCACATGCTTTTCCCATGATGCCCAGAGTGAGTCAGTCTGGCATTGTTTCAACAGCTTCCAAGACATTTGGGCAGAAATGCCTCCTGGAAAAAAAAAAGAGAGCAGGGAAAGGCTGCCTTGGACAGCTGTTAGTGTGTGTGTGTGTGTGTGTGTGTGTGTGTATTCTTATGTTTGTACTTATAAGACCAAATATGGGCCATCTCTGTATTAATGTATGGGTTTAAGGTTAAGATAAGAACTGGAATTTGTTTAGGCTATGGGTTAAGTTTAGGGAATTAATGTAGTCATAAGGTGCTCACAAGTGTAGTATTACAAATGTGTGTGTGCATGTGTTGTGCAGCAAATAATTTTATTTTGCCCTAGAAAAAAAGTTCCAAACCATCACTTCCTTTTTAAACCAAACTGGAGCTTTCAGATATCTGGTTGTCTTTTGCAACAGAGACAATACAGAGATGAGACAACCTCTCCATCCCCCAGAGCGGACACACACACACACACACACACTACTATTTCCACTCCCACCTATTGTTCAGACAGCTCCCCTCCAGCTATGGGACAGTGAAGAAGGGGAGAGATCAGGCTTTAGAGCTACTGTACAGCCACTCTCACATTTACTGTATATACAGAAAACACACACACACACACACACACACACACACTCTCAACACACATTGAACCACGCAGCTGTGTTTATTAAGGCCATGTGAAATGGTCCTGATAATGAAAGCCTTGGTCTGGTTTCTTTGTTCACTCTTACATTAACATGGCTCAGTAGTAAAGTATGTCTCCTTTCTGCTTTATGAAATACAGTTAGATCTCATTTCCTTTTATTTACTGCCGTCCGTTTCTTATTCTATCCATGTAGAGTTATTAACTGTTATTAGCTATTTGTTTAGATCAGAAATAGGTTGGTTTTGCCATATTTCTTTTTTAATTTTGGTTGTTAAATTGGTGAGTAGTTTTTCTGTAGCTTGATTGGGGCCTCAACTAACAATTATTTCCATTATCTATCAATCTGTTGGTTATTTTTTGATTTATCATTTGGTATTAAAATGTCAACATAGTGAAAAATGCGCATCACAACCTCCTAAACATCTTCAGATTGCTGTTCCATCTAACTGTCTAAAACCCCAAAACATTTACTTGACTATGCATAGGACAAAGAAAAGCAGCAAATTCTCACAACTGAGATGCTGGAACTAATGAATGTTCAGCATTTTTGTCAGGAAAAAAATTGCTATCATGATTAATCCATTATCAAAATAGCAAGATTTATGTGATCAGTTGTTTGTCTAAGGTTGATGAATAAAAATTCAACGACCTCTAAGGGAAGTCTTAAATGAAGCCTTCTGTGTACTGTAGAAATATATAAAGAGAAATCATGAAGAGAAAGACGGAACACTTAAAAATGTAATGGGAAGCTAAAACTCAATAAATATTTAAACAATGAAGCTGCACAGTGTCTGTCATATCGGTGAATGATACTCAGTGGACCATGTCCCATTGTTATTAACCCATGTAACTGTATAGTAGCAGAAGTCATAGATTATATTTTCTTTCTTTCTGAATTTTTTGGTTAAATCCTCCAAAATAAAAGTCCCTATAGAAGCCATAACAAAGAGAGGAACTGCCTCCTCCTCCTCCTCCTCCTCCAGCCCTGCTGCTTCCAACAGCAATCAATAAACAGCCATTGGGCTGTCTGCCATTGACAGACTTCTGTCTCATCCGGCTGCCAGTGAAAGCTGAGTGCTAATGGTACTTTTTGGAATCACTGCAGCTCTATAGACAATCTATTGATGCTTTATTGTGTCATATTTCCTTTATCCCACACACAGCCTGATGTAGAGTTCAAGTGATACAGATATTTGTGTAGAGAAGAGGATATGTTGATGACAGGGTCAATACTGAGCACGCCCAGTAATACCGTCATTAGGAAAGGTAGAGGTTTGGGTAGAAGAGGCAATGCTTGGAAGGTAGGAGAGAGGGCGAGAGGAAAGAGAATAAGGACACGGGAAATAGAGAAGATGGTGGAAGATGGTCTTTATAATCCAGCTGAATCAGCTTATTTATATACTGAGAAATACTTTAAAAAAAAGAGATTGATCTATTAGCAATATAGTTAATTTTCTGTTAACTGTTTGTTCCAGCTCTATTAGGAAGCGCATTGCAGTCACCAAGAAAAACGTTTCCTCCCAATCATGACTTAATATCTCTACTAAAACTGGAACCATTTTATCATTATCGATAGAAATTATTTCACAATTATAACATCTAATGGTTCAAAGGCTTACATGATTGAAAGGTTCAAAGTGGGGAAGTTTCAGTTCTGGTGTGTGTTTTAGGCCACTGGATCACCAGGATGCCCCAAAGCTCTCTTCTTAACAGGGACTCGCATAGACCTTTTTTAAGAAACGGGACACCCTGCACCTGACTGAACTGATTCACAGATGTCAGTTTGTAAAAATGAAACATGCTTCACCCTACCTGAAGAAGAAACCTTCCTGATGCGTTCATCAGACTATCTGGTTTAAGCCCAACTGGAGTGGCAGCAAGACAAACTAAGGAGAGCAAAACTGAAAGAATTCTCCCAATGAGGGACTTAAGTTAGGATAAGAAGTGAAATTGTTCATCTGGGCTGTGCTCGCAGGTTCATCTTAATTCTGAATTGAAATTAGAATTGACTGGTATTCATGTATCCTTGGAGGTGGATGAGAGTGGCCTACATACAGTAACTCTGGAAACAGAAAGCGGGAAGCAGCCAATAGCAGCTATTTTTGGAAATGCTCACCCAGTTTAGTCAGAAGTGGACGAGTGTTGGCCTTGCCAAGATTTTGTCACAGCAGTGTGGGTTCCCTGCTCAGAGCTGTTTGTTAATTTTAGGCTGGTGGTTTTATATCATATGGCACAAGGATACATAAAATATGAAACCAATAGTATGAATTTGATTGATGTCATCTGGGCAATGATCTCTGTTTTTACAACATTAAATTACAACAGAAAGCTTTCATTACAAGCTGAGGGCAAGAGAATTGAAACAAAAGATGCTATCAAGTGGCATCATGGGAATTGTTGGATTCAGCTTGACCCATCCTTTGTACTAAAAGTCAGGATCTCTTGGCCACTGCTGCTTGGATTTTGATCATTCATGTTTTGTTTTAATCTGTCTCTTGTGAATACTCCAACTTTATGGAATTACAATCCTAACCCTTTGAGTACCCCTTTAACTTAAGTCTTTCTTTTCTTGGCTTGGAAACATTTGTTTTTAATTCCATCAACCTCCATTCTTTGTCCTTTTGGTCTTGAGGGATAAAATGATTTATTCATTATTACATATATTAGTGAAAGCTCTCTTTCTTTGACATATTATTATTTTATGGCATATTGCCATTATTTGACAGTGACGGGAAGCATGCAGGGAGAGAGAGGCAAATGATCTGTATCAAACATTTACAGCTTGGTTCAAAGTGCGGAAGTTGCAGTTCCTGTACCTGGTGTGTGTTTTAGACCACTGGATCACCAGGATGCCCCAAAGCTCTCTTCTTAACAGGGTCTCGCATAGACCTAAAAACAACCGTGTACCTCACTTAACTGATTCACAGATGTCAGTTTGTAAAAATGACAACATTAGTTTCCACTAGTGAATGTCTTACTTTTCTTTGTGTGGTGGCAGAATGAATAGTGGAGAAACTTTGATGGATCAGTCTAATGTCTGGTCATTTTGTGTGTTGTCAGATCTGTCTAAGAACCGTCTGTGTGAGCTGCCGGAGGAGCTCTGTCAGTTCATCTCTCTGGAGACGCTGAGCCTCTACCACAATGGGATGCGTTCACTGTCATCCAGCCTGGGCAACCTCCAGGCCCTCACCTACCTCAACCTCAGGTAACTCAACACCATACAGTACACACCTACCATATGAGCCAGTTTGCTAGTTCTCATTGCACTGCAGCTTGCTATCACAGGTAACCAACCATTTTCCTTTTTTAACCATCTAGCTGGTACAATAAAAAGTCTACTTTAACAAAAGCCAATGGTGGTGCAGATAAACCAAAAAAAAGGTATCTGCAGGTCCTGATGAAACTCAACTATTTGACCTCATAGACATCTCACAGACAACAATGAGAGAAATGGAAGAAACATGAAAACGGTCTGCAGATTAGGGCTTTTGTCTCACACTGTAAGATAAGAGTATGGCATGTGGTCTCCCATTATGCAGTCTGTTTGTGGCTTCACATGCCTGTTCACAAATCATGCAGGTTTCATTTCATGCGTGATCTCTCTCTATTTATCCTCAAAACACACAAATAAGCCTTATAGTTAGAGAAGAGAGTGTGTGAGCACAAAAACAAATCTACACAGAAACAGAAACTTGACTTCATTTAGTCTGTATTTCATTGTGGTTACTTACTAAATAAACAAGAAGTACAGATAGATGTCTCAGCAACACTCGGGTGGTTTCTTTACACAGACTGCATGTTCTGCTGAAAGGTGGTGATGATGGACTGGTGATCTCGAGTACTGATCCTGCAGCGCTTTAATGAAAATCTGTATCATTTTTGGGGAGTGGGAGAGGGAGTGGTGAGGAAAAATGCAACATGGACTGCGCCAGGTTAAGGGTGATTAACACAGAAATACCCAATAATAGCCTATAAAGTTATGGAATATATTATTCAGCATTTTTTAGCTGGATAATATTGTTTCCTCATGGCCCTGGAGCCAACTTGTATGGCCTGCTCCAGTCTGGGGACTGTTGGTTGGGAACGACTAATGAATATCACTTTATATGGAAAAGCTGAAAATGAGCGTACCCAAAATGTTTGTAATAATCTTCCATTACACAGGAAAACTGTGTGCACACAACTGTGGTAAGTACGGTAGGTCAAAGTTGAACCAGGAAGTTGGTCTGTAAAAGCCCAAATTAATAAATCCCAAGTTGTAATAAACTGTAGTTATTCTTTCAGAGTTTGACTTTAGTACACCGCAAAGACAGCAGTCAACACTTTGCACAGTTTGCAGTTTGCAGGTGCATGACGCCTCTAAAGCGCAGCTGTTGCACGAAAGTTGCATTTGAACTTCAGTGTTTGTTTATGCTGGAGATGAAAAGAGGCCGTCCAAATCCTGCCCAAACCTTCTTACAACAACAGAACCACACTGACACTCCCCTCTCCTCGACGCTATCATTTTACTGTTGCTAGGAGACCAGAAAAGCCCTCCAGGTGGCTGGTAATACAGGCAACAAATGAAGTGTAGGCTCAAAGCAAATATACTGTATAACAAACACTAACAAAGACTCAATGTAGCAGCACGTTTTATAGGCTAGCTAGTTAGCTACAAATTACACTGTCTCTCCTAGCTGTAAGAAAATGTATAAAGCAGGTCATTTTTATAGAGGTTTTAAACAAGAGTGTATCAGTGCTTATATCTTTGAAATCCAATGCACCTTGCACCTGACATCAGTGTGTGTGTGTGTGTGTGTGTGTGTGTGTGTGTGTGTGTGTGTGTGTGCTTGTCTCCACAGTCGGAATCTTCTGTCCAGTTTACCCCCGTCGGTGTTTCAGCTTCCCCTCCTGCGAGTGCTCATCGTCAGCAACAACAAGCTGTGTTCACTGCCTGCCTCCATATACTCCCTCACACACCTCCGACAGCTGGTATGATATGCACACTTACACTCACACACACATTGCTGTCTCTCATCAGCACTATCTTTCTGTGCTATAACTCTCTCAGCAACAGCAGATAGTTTAAACACCAGTCATTTCTATGGTAATAGAGGGAGAAAAAAGTCAAATTCCACCAGTGTCATTCTTTCACTACAGGTCTTTATATGTCCTTGTTGGTCTGTTTTAAAGTCTCATTTTAAAGCAAGAGGGTCTCCAGATGAATTTCTGATGTAATAAAACATGTCAGTGGTCTTAGCAGGGCTCTAACTTAAAGGGAAACTCCGGTATTTTTAAACCTTTTTTTTACAAAATTTGGTTTTCTAAATGACTAATACTTATGCGGATGCCTGCGGAGGCGATCTACTGGACCAATTCCAAAACTTTTGGAAAGTATTAGTCATGTAGACCCCAGAATTTGTAAAAATAGGGCCCAGGTGTAAAAAATACCAGGGTTTCCCTTTAAGGGTGTCCCGCCGTCCTGGGGATGGAAAAACATTGACCTGGGACAATAAAAATAAATTTTGGAATGGTTGTGGGACGGAAGGTAGACCTAGCCTAAAAAAAAATACAACTGCGATAAAACCATAACATGATCTCTGACGAAGTTGTCAATGTAAACTTGCGAAAGTACACACTCTTGAATTGTCACACACAGTGACAAGTGCACACACAGTGAGAGGATGAAGCGCGACAGTGACATCTGAAAGCACTGTACCTTTCGCGGCTGTCAGGCAGTTACAATGGCGTCTCGAAGCGGTGGTGGGATTTTGCGCTTTCTGGTGCCTCACCGACAAAATGTACCACAGAAGAGATGATGTCTCAATAAAATGTGAGCTAATTTCTAATTCAACATTTCCATGGTGTTTTATGCCACTTTTAATTATCAAAATAATTTAACTGTAGAAAAACAGCCATTTTATAATTGGCATGGCCGGCATTTACTTTGGGACGGTTTAAATTTGTATTTAGGGACGGTGGGGAAAAGAGTTAAGTTAGAGACCTGGGTCTTATCAATCTTCTGCAGTTTTCTATGACTGGCCTTGGCTCACTTTATTCTTTCTGTCTTTCTCTCTCAGGATGTAAGCTGTAATGAGCTGCAGTGTTTGCCAGCAGAGCTCGGTCAGCTAGAGTGTCTGAGGGACTTAAACCTGAGGAGGAACCAGCTCACCACTTTGCCTGAAGGTATAGACACACTTGGTCATCCATTGACCTACTCTAGTGGTCCTCCTAATGTGATCATCTCCGCTCATATTGCTTCCATCCAGCATTTCTCCCCCAGACACCTCAGCAATGTCTTTGTCCCCATGAAGTCATTCTACACAGTTTATGGTCAGTGCATCTATAACTCAGCAAAATGATAAAGATGTCTTATCCACTAATACTAAACTTTGTTAAGCCGGCAAAGTATAACTGTAACACCCTAATCAAATTTTATCTCTCTGTATACCATGGACCTCTGTAATGTACAATTACAATGTACAAGTTAGATGGTAATTGCATCATTATTGTGTATTATCGATTGTTTACATGTAGAAGTATTGAACTCCCTCTGACTTGCTGTTAGCCTAATGGATCTTTCAGCATTAGTGCCTCGTTCTCTGGCTCATCAGGAGGAAATATAAAGGAATATACTTCCTAAACACAAGGGGAAACAGATTACCATTGGGTCTTGCTTGTGTACAGGAGCTTTTTCTAACTTCAAACTTGGCCAAGTTATGATGTTACTGTTGTGGGGATTTAGCCATCATTCAATTCAAACTAGTTTGCTAATCTATGTACTGGTTAAAGTGAAGAGTACTGTGTAAGACGTGTTATGGAATATCGACATATCTGA
Organism: Macquaria ambigua; assembly: GCA_008360985.2. Classification (NCBI taxonomy): domain Eukaryota; kingdom Metazoa; phylum Chordata; class Actinopteri; order Centrarchiformes; family Percichthyidae; genus Macquaria; species Macquaria ambigua. The sequence continues at coordinate 296,143 of VMKM01000334.1, forward strand.
CCTGACACTTGATTGAAATACTGTTTAAAAATGATGTCAACTGTTATACCGTGAATACAAATAAAAGGGTGGGGACCAAAACATTAAGGTCGATGGAACTACCTGTATTATAATGGTTCACATGGTAAAGTCAGTATAATGAACATTCCTCCAGCACTAATTCAATCAGTACAAAAACAGACAGAATCATCTGTAGTTCTCACTTTCTCATCTCTAACATCAAACATTCAGTAATTACTTCCAATTGCCTCCACTTTGCTTGTGCTTTTTAAAAATTTTTTTTTATTGCTGTTGGACTACCGTCAATGAAACTCAGCACTTCCTGCAGATTTTTCACATCAAACAGCCTACCAGGTGAAACATCTGTGCAGGAATTGCAGAAAATTTGCATCTAAATCATATAAATAGTTGAAATACTGACAGAAGTTAAAGTGACAGTCGAAAAACAATTACCGAAAGAAGTTGAAATGACAAACAGGAAGTTTCAGTTTAAAGGTAACACGTGTAGTTTCTGACCTCTAGTAGCCTAGTAAGTGAGTTTTTTATGAGTGGGTCCCTGTGTGTTTGTATCATAGACGAGGACGCACATGCACGCACGTTTGCACGCGGGTGACGTGATACACATTCCTGCCAATTATACTAGTACTAATAGGCTGATCGACAGGTGGCAATAATGCGCCAATAAATGTAGCAATGAGCCAGCAAAGGCAGGGAAGAACACTGCAAGCCAGTAAACATGAATGTAGACAATGCAGAATGTAAATAATTAAAAAATCAGCTTTGCAAATGTTTTTTACATTGTGTTTTGGTGAGAAACACTGAATGTAAAGAGAACTTTTGTTTGTTTACAAGAAAACTCCACAGGGCACCTTTTAAGTGTAATCACTGAAATAAGTTGAAGTGTCAAGTGTGGGAATTGTGAGTGCTGAGTGAAGTTGAAGTGTCAGCTGAAATTGAAAGTACTGTAAGGAGTTGAAGATTCACATAAGGTTCAAGCACTGAGGAGAGTGGAAATCATCAGTGAGATCAATTGAGCTGCGAGTGTCAGTTGAAGTGGAAGTCCTGAAATAAATGAATGCCAGTTCAAGTGTATAACTTAAAAAAGTCTACTCAAGTGTAACCACTTAAAACAGTTGGAGTAAATTGCGCCCGATGACAGTGGAAGTTACGGGAGTTTCAAAGGTGAAGAACTGAGACCTGAAAGGGTTTGATGTGTCAGTTGAAGTATAATTATTGAAAGGAGTTGAGGTGTCAGTTGTGTAATCTGGCCCCAACCATTATTTTAGAAATTATGGAAGAAACTATTACAATTATAGTATTCAGGCTCCACTCTCAAACTATGATGAGTGTCAACAATTACTAGAACCAACCAAGCCATCCCTGGTTTAACTAGGTAACATGAATAATTAAGGACCAACAAGTTGAGGCCCAAATGAGACTACAACTAATAAATGTACCCTCTCTTTGCACCATCCAGAAATATCTGAGCTCCCCCTTGTCCGTCTCGACGTGTCCTGCAACCGCATTTCCCGCGTGCCCTTGTGCTACCGCCACCTCCGGTATCTCCAGAGCATCTCGCTGGACAACAACCCGCTGCAAATGCCACCTGCACAGATCTGCTCCAAGGGCAAATACCACATCTTCAAGTACCTCAACATGGAGGCCTGCAAGAGGAGCCAGGAGGAGCTGGAGAGACACCTGAGGCCCACTGGATTTAACAGCTGGTGAGAAAGACTGGAGGGAGGGAGGGAGGGAGGGAGGGAGCAAGTAACTACAGGGAGGAAAGAAGAGAAAAGGCAATTCAGGGAGGAGCAGAAAGGATGAAGGAACAAGCACATTTCAACTGGTCACATTTTCTAGAATATCTTGACAATTGTAGGTATATTTCAGACACTGAACACCAGGTAATACAATACCTTTTGAGGGAAAATCAGGCAGTGTGTAATTTTACAGGTATATAGCACAATTGAATTGCTTCAGACGTGGTTTTTCACTGTTGTAGAAAAAGTCTTCAAGGTATCGTTCAACATTTTGGGTAAAAACAAATATTTGTTTTCTTTCCGAGAGTGAGATGAGACAATCAATATCAATGTATGTTAAGTACAGAGCTGGAGTCAGGACATGGTTAGCCTAGCTTAGCATAGAGACTGGAAGCAGGAGCTAGCCTTGCTCTGCCGAAAGTTCAAAATACCACCTACCCATACTTCTAAATCTCACAAAATAACACACTGTATGTTTTATCTTGTAAAAACAACAATTTAGTGAACATCAGCGGGGCTGTGCGCAGCTTCCTGGAATCTGGTTATCATAGTGAGGTCGCCAGGTTTGGTACCATCGTGCCTGTACCTAGACCTATCCCAAAGCCTGTGCTAAACCCATATCTGGCAACCCACACTGTAGCTGGAGATGCTGCGTGGAAGTGCTGGGCGGATTGATAAACTGTCAAAAAAATAGTTCCGGCACGTATCTCCCACTACAACCACACGTGTCTCATCTCATTCTCGGAAAGAAAGCAACTGAGCTTGTTCCAAAAAATGGTGAACTCTTCCTTTAACAAACCAGTAGGAAAGAGCGTTTCATGGAGCCGCTCTTCATAGTCATATGGAATATTACTTCAGGTTTATACAGACACAGTGGAATCAAAAGAGAGCCAATGCTTTTGTCCACACTGTCCATGAACAAAGTATTTTACAGTACAATAGATAACTGACACTTGACTCCAACATGGACACAATCCAGAAAAAATGGAGAAAGTGGAGACAGTCATTGCAACTTGTTGCATTGCTGTCATATTTAAGTGACAGTTGGACACAAGTGCTGTTTACTGATAGTGGTAACTACTGCAGCTAGTCATTGTGGGATAATGGTGTTATGGAAATAAATACTTTTTGCCACCAAAATATGCACTTGAGGACTTGTGTTCTTGTGGTGAGAGGTTAAAGGGCAGGAGGTACAGTAAATGTAGAATAGAGAAATGGATGATAAATGATGACAGTGGAAGGGTTTGTTAACTAAGAGGAAGCAGGGTTATCAACTATTTATACACTTGAATGGACCCCCTTTTTAGATGCCTATTAGTGAGCCATTTCCATGAAATAGACAGGACCAAGGACGGAGAGGGAGAATATCTGACAGAAGAGCTCTGAGTCACTGCCCTTTAGACTAATGAACCACTATGTAACAGTCTGCCAACAAGACTGCTGTGTGTTTACTTGTGTGTGTTTAACTTACCCTAATGTGTAATGTGTGCTCTACATGTTTCCCTGCAGTCTGTCAGACCAGGAGCTGTTCACAGGTCAGTTTGGAGGGCTGGACTCTGGCTTCAACAGTGTGGACAGCGGCAGCAAACGGTGGTCTGGGAATGAGGTAAAACTACTGGACACACACACACACACAGTCATTTATACACTGCCCTAATGTCTATCCTAAATGACTACATTATATGATCAAACACAAATGTGTCAAATCAACGTGTCATTGTATTCATGATGACCCAAAATAATTAGATGTGGACAGGGACACATCTGACCCCAACAAATCAATGCAATGTGATATTATATGAACCAAAATATAGAGTAAAGGAGTATGACTATATGAAAATAGCATAGCACTTTAGTAATCAGGAGTCACAATGGCACACTGCTGTTGGTTGAGACTGCATCTGAACGTCAGTATTTTGGTCATGCTGCAGCAGGGAGGCTGTCTAAACACTGTCCAAACCTACCTGCAACCACAGATCAACACAGATGTTCTGCAAAATCTTATAGACAGATAGATTTGATTGTTTCCACAGAGTGTGCATTATGTGAGCCTCCAGAACAAAGATACATTTACATACAACACCATGACACAAATAAACCTAAATACGCATGGAGGCAGGTAGAGCACATGGAGTTAGGACATTATACACAATGCTGTATAGACGACATCATTAGTAAAACTCTGATGCAAGTTATGTTTTCCAGCTGTTTAACACATCTAAATGCTTTACTCATTTTAATGAAGACCTGCTGTAACCAAAGTGTGCACTGGTGGGTTATATAAGGATAAACTAAACAAAAATAGAATTAAAATAAATATCAGATTAGAGAAAAAAATAAACATGGTTAGGGCACCTGGACTGGTGATCAGAAAACTGAATAATGTTAGAAATTAGGTTTATGTTGTTGAACTTATACACATTGATGTCAATAAACATGAAGACATATATTAATATATCGTGGGTGGAAAAAAATGCAACACAAATGAGAACAGTGCAAATACAGCCAACCTATCTATAGTGTTAACAATCGATTACATATCAATGACTCAGTGACTGTGTCTGTGTGTCCAGTCAGCAGATGATTTCTCAGAGCGTTCCCTTCGCATGGCTGAGGTCAGCAGAGACCAGAGGAATCTGGAGGAGGAGGACGAGGAGGATGGATCTCCTCTGGAAGCTAACAAAGGTGAGGAAGGACACATCTGCTCTAAGTCAGGGTTTTTCATGTAATTAAGCCTATTAAACAGATCTGTATTTTTTCAGTTTTTCCAGCCAAAAATGTTTCTGAAACAGTAGATTTGTTTGCATATTTAGAGAAAATCTTTTCCACGCTCTTTACAGTGAATGGAGAGGCTGAGCACGTGGACTTCATCGACAGCAGTGTGACGGAGGAGGACATCAGGATGGATCCACCCACACCTCCTCGCACACTACCTCCTCTGGTACCACTTTTTACCACAATTGTGTCAGATCCTCTTGTTGCTCAACATCTTGCCTTGTGTGTTATCTTAGAACAGGGAAGTTATTGATTGTGTCATTGACTTCCAGGAACAGAAGGAGAGCTCCTCACCGTCCCAAACCAAGGACTCAACAATATGCAGGCAAGTCTTGTAAAACATACTGTAAAAGATACCCTTTGCATGGCACTGCTAATTTTTAACAGAATAAACTAGAGTAAGTTTATAACACAAAACTGGAATATTGGTTTTAAAGTGCAAACCACAAAAAATAGTTCCCAACTGGAATATTAGTTTAAAGAGTAACTCCACAGTAAATTTTGGAAGGAGTAAAAATATAGCTGCAGGTCCGGTGTTGTCTGTTGTAATTGTGACCACACCCAGCTGTGACGTAGCTTGGTACTATAGTGCCACGATACATCACTGTTGCATAGGGTGTGGAAAAAGCATGTCACTACTAGTTGACAGGGCAAGCCAGATCATTAGACACAAAACAGGAATATCAGTTCAAAGTGCACAAGAGGAATATTGTGTGTCAGCACAAAACTGGAAGAGGGCACTGGTCTTCTTGAGCAAATGGATAAGGATAAGGTCGGAGTTTCTAGTGACAGCTGATGGTGGAAGGAGTAAAGTGATCGATGGGGAGGGGACCAGAAGCAAAAGGATTTATGGGAAGTGTCTCTGTTTTCTGTAACACCATTGGCGTTCGATGCTAGTTATGACCTCTACCAAGGTCTCATTTGTTTACAGTTCTTGTGCCAAGGTTTTCCAGTATATTTGAAAAGCATTTACATGTCACCCTTCATTTTACTCAGCCTGTTTCTGTGACGATTCTTCATCTAAATTCGGCAGTGTGTTGGTTTCTCTGCTTGGAAACTGTACTCGGTCACTTGGAGTGACAAAGACAGACACGGTTTTATCACTTCTTCTCTCTCTTTTCCTTCCTTGTTTTACAAGGTCACTTTACAGGGTGTTTGAAGAGCTGGGAAAAGTCAATAGACTGCAGTTCCCATTACTTACACTGTTAGTCACTCACTGCCCCTCAAACTCTGCATGTTGAGTGCTAGTGGGAGCTGTTATCTTGGAAAGTCTCACTGACTCACCCAGTCTTTACATTTATTACATTGTGGCAACATAACAGCATTGTCTAAATGTCTGTGTATCTTTTGAAAGCTGATGCAAAACAAAGCATGTCAGAGAGAGTGTAAGATCAAAACCAGATACCAGTAAATTCACGGTATTATTCAGTGCTGAAACAATTAGTTGATTACTTGCTTAAGAAAATGCAATAACCAACAATATTGATAGTCAGTTAAGCATTTCAGTCAAGTATCAAGAAAAAAGACATTCTCTGGTTTCAGCTCATCAAATGTGAGGGAATCACAGTTCTTGTCTCCACGGGGCGTCTCCTTAGCTGCCGCAGCCCCGACGTGTACTTACAGTTTTGAGACGGCGCATGTCAGCTACACCATAGGTTCTGTAGCCATGTCATAACACCTTAATGCACTGCACGTAAGCAAAATGCCATGTGTACCAACTGCATCATAAACAATACAGACTTAATAAAAACATCTTTCACACAGCTGGATGTGCCTTAATTCTAGGGGTGGACAATATGCCCAAAATCTATCACGGTATATGTCATTTTATATCACTGTAACGGTATATATCACAATACAGTCATTGTCCTGTAAATTCAATTAAGAAATGGTTTAAAATAAGCACATTCTACCGTACCATACCGTATGTTTTCTTGTCACTCTCTTCCTCTGTGGCGGTTGGTAAACCAGCTTAGAGGTGCATTACCGCCACCAACTGTGGTAAGTAGTCCTACTGCCCAAATCACGTTACCTTGCGAGGCAGCGGGAGAATCCAGCCCTGATTTGCTACATAGCCTGCCCCGAAATATAGAGACACTAAGGGATACCTCCCCGGTGGAAACGGTACTACCAAACCTCTACCAGTGGACACATTTCTACCGTCGCATGGTATATACCGTCATATCACCCATCGTACTTAATCCGAATGGAAAAGGTACTGTAGTTCCTTTGCCAACATTAGAAGCTGTAAAAAGATTAAATCAAAGTTGTTTGCAGCATCTCTACCACCTGCTGCTGTTTGATTATCAGCTGATGATTCAGTGGCATACCTGCTGCTTCATATATATGCATTCCATCTAGCCAGGTGCCCCGCCCTTGCTGCTATGTAACAAACGGCACGGCAGCACGGCCGTGTTTCCCCACAATCGACCACTCAAAACTTTGTAGGTGGGATTAGGAATGGGGACGTAGTCTTTCTGTGCCACAGCAGGAAAAATTGGGACATACATGAAAAACAAAAACAGTGGCAAGCATGGATCAGATGGATATACTGCAGCTGTCAGTTATTTTACAGAAATAACTTGTGACATACAAAACTATCAGCTTAACTGCTTGTTGGAACAAAACAAAACGAAGTAACTACTCTCCCAAACAGAAATTGGCTAACATGAGCATGGAACCAGTCTAATGGAATGAAGTGGGACAAAATAGCAGTCTGATTATCAGGCTGAAACATTGTGAGAATTGCTAAATGTTTTGACAAACATACAGCTACATATTTTCTGTGTCACATTGTGGATTGGGTCACAGGCTCCTTTATTAAAACTCCGTAACACGTCTTCTATCTTAATACCCATGTTTTCCTTTACATGTAGTCTAGTCAGCAGCAGCAGCAGTAGCCACATTCACGCCCCTGTTAGTGCTGAAGCCCAGCAGGCAGCTTTTATCATGCTGCTCTGTTGTTCCATAACCAAGATAACTACATTGTTGAGATTTAGTGTCACAGCAGTCCCCTTGGCTACATATTAATATGTGATGCAGGGCCATAGTTCTCAGCCTCTGGAGCAACAAGCAGCATGCTCCATTGTTCTAAATCTTTGAGTTTTATTAACTGTACTCGGGCCAAATTACTCACATTCATTCAGCGCTCAGACCCTCATTAAGCCTCATTTACTGTACATGATTAAAGCTGGTAACTGGACTGCCCATTTAGTTTAGCTGGTGCACAATCCTGTATCTCCCCCACAAACACAACACTTCCAATCATGTTGTATCTTGAACAAACGGATGTTCCAAATCTTGGCCTCCAACACTTCCTTTGGGACTTCTAAAAATAGAATACAGAGACCTAGTATGGAAACTCAACACACAGTTTCTAAACAGACTTTTACATTTAAATGATAAAATGATTTTACACAGACCAGCTTTCAGAATAAAGGCGCAAGTCTATCAAATCACTTCACTAGACTTGAGTTTATATGTTGTCTTTATCCTGCTGTTTCATTTTCAATTTCTATTCTTAAGCTTTTATCTGCTCTCATTTTTAGTTGTAAACTGCTTGGAACCTGAATCAAACATAGTGTATTTGGGTTGTCATGCCTAAAACTTTTCAAATGGATTGTTTAATAGTTACAACTTATGGGCAAAATCTTTTTTCAATGTCGTGGTGGTCGAAACTAAACTTATAGTAGTAAAACCCAAGATTGGAGGTGTGTCCCAGGACCGAACGCTTGTTTTTATTTTTTTCTTCTTGCACTTGTATCCAGTCATAGAACATAACGGGAAGATCCTTCCCAGCATCAGAGGGTAAACCCTATAACAGCCATTTATATAGCTATAAATTATATTATATTATATTGTTATTCAATTAAGTTTAATGTTATGTCACACACACATATTGGATGGACGGTCTACCAAACAAAAACAAGAAAAACAAATGATTGGGCTACTGAAATGACAAGAAGTTGGGTTTGAGGATCTGAATGGGCTATTTGCTCTCAGTTAACTCCAAATGAACCTATAAGATTTGGTGGAATTTCGCTCCTTCCTGGGGCTAACAGTGGAGTTAGGCAGTAATGGGGACTGCAGTGCAGGAAACCTGGCCGTTCTAAATTGTGAAAAAATGGGGAAAAGATAAAAGAAAGTAACTGTAAATAACTGTTTTTAGAGCAAATTTTTCCTTCTGGCATTCTCTAACTCTCCTCACTCTTTTTCCTTTCTAGGGCCAGCCTCCATGTGGAGGTGGGCCCCCCATCATCAGCCTCCTCCTCTCCCCTGTCCCCCTCCAGCCCCACCCTGGAGGAGCGGAGGAGGCCGGGCACCCTGTTCATCTGGCAGGAGAGAGAGCGTTTGCAACAGCAGCAGAGAGAAAAAAACAGGTAAATACTCACATTAATTCTTAAACCAAACACAAGATGTTTTCAACTGTGCTGATGATTTTATTTTGAGAGCAAATGTTTGAGTTTACTGCTGACAGTGGAAGACTCATTTGATGCCATCTTAGAAAAGGGTTGAAGTGCATGACTGGATTGGACACAGACATCACATGACATTAGCAACATGAATTTGACTCTGCATTTCCTTCTATGACAGGAACACAGTGTGAATATGAGCTTTTATAAGTTGTCATTTGTAGAGCAGTTTGTGTTCCACACATACAGTAAGGACCATCTCTCTGTCAGAGGCAACTCCTTTTTGTCTTTCTCGTATCTAATTATATGCTCTCCATGTCAAAACTCTAATTTTGCAGTTTGCTGAAGTCATCCACCAAAACAGGAAGTCATGCGGCCACAGCACCACCGACAGGAAGTAGCTCAACGTAAGTAAGGCTTGTTGAACAGATAAAAGACACAGCAGAGAGACACATGACTTTGAGTGACTGTTCAAGTAAAACTCACTTCCATTCATTCTTGCATCTCCTCACTCTATGCTCAATTACAAATGGAGGGAAGCTTGAGGGTGTGGAAAGTGTTGGTTTTCTGTAGTTAACAAACTTCAGTGTCTGTCTCCCCCTAGTGGTGCATCTCCAGAGAACAGCAACAGCAACTCCCACTCCGGCCTTCGGCAGCGATGTGCAGTGAGTAGCGTCTCTTGTTCCTTCAGTAAACAGAGCTGAGAGGTGCACAGCTGGACTGTGTGTCTCCAATGTTGAAAATCTGAATTTAGTTTCTTTTTTTATTAGAGTGCTGACCAGATGAGCACAGTGTCTCCAACACTTGTACAACGCTCCAGCAGCAGAACAGGTACACCCACACACACACACAAACAAACGTGTGTTTTTAAAATAGATCAGTTTTCTAACTAGTTTCTAACTATTATTTTATTACATAATACAGGAGCTACTGAAGCTATTGTATTATGAGGACATATTATATCACGCCCAGAGAAAATACTTGTTTCTGACTGGCTGGCTGGTTTTGGTTAAAATTGTATATAGGGCCACCTCAAATATATATCCAGTCGCCAGGCGATCCACGGATATTTACAATGTATAAAAGGACAGAGGCAGTGTTGCTACCCCAAACCCTACGCCTGTGACATCACCAGCCTAATGATGCAACTGAGCAATCAGCTGGCACGCCTGGTGTTTATTAGCTGTTGTTTCCTGACACCTCTACCTGCCTAAACTGGAGGAAGGCTACTCTTAGAGTTCCAATCAGCTGTTCTGAATTGGTGCCCAAGGCAAATGAAACTTTAGGTAACCAAATTCCAAAGGTTTACTTTTGTTTTCTTGCCACTGTAGCCTTTCAGTTTCCTCTGGGAAGTTCAGTTGGTAATGGAGAATAACAGACTTAAACAGAGGAAAACATAAAACAGAGAGGTATTCTACACCACCACCTTCACCGTCCTGGGCTTTTCTCCACCTCATCATTTTTTTAATAGTGCTGGATAGTGAACCTCAGATCTTTTAAGTACCAGCCAAACTGTGTCCCAGCTGAGTCTAGAAAACTGCTATAGTACCAAAGGATGGCATCAAATGCTTGGTTAGATTTGTAGTCTTGGTTAATTATTCTTTGGTATGGTATTTCCTTAGATTAGGTTAATTTGATAGTGTATTTTATTCAGGCTAAGGTATTCTATGGCCATTTGTTACACACTGATGCAGTACTGTATTATCTGTATTATTTTGATCGTGAAATTCATTCTTGACTTAGTTGCTCTTCCCTGAGCTTTCAACCCCATCTTATGTCCTCCTCAGCCCTCATTGCAAACTCCATGTGCTGAAATAAAATGGACATGGAGTTAAGATTGTATCGTCAAACTTCTGTCTTGTCATATGAATTCAATGATATGAAAATGTGCAATGCAGGTCTATCTTACATAATACACCTGTAACATTAATATGAATGTTTGTGTCAGATGTCCCGTCCTCCCCGAAGACTTCCCCTCCACCCGGCCAGGCCCAGAAACCCAACAGTTTCCTGTTCCGCACCTCTTCCCGCAGCAACGTCAAACCCACAGGTACACAAACAACACACATGCTTCATTCACCTTCATTCAGTGCTTCAGAAATGTTCCAACACCGTTTATTGTCTTTTTGTCAGTCTTTACTCTTGGTGAGTCTGGCAGAAGCGAGTCTCGCACGATGCTGCGTTCTCCCAAAGAGGAGAGACCAGACATCACACAACTACGCAAGGTAAACCACAATATTCGCATACCTGTTTCCAAATGAAAGATAGAAATTGGTCCAGTCATTGGATATGATGATGTGACAATACTACACTGGTTGTCTGAGGGCAGACCTTCATCTCAAGTCAACATATATATATGAATTTATTATTACTTATTAGACTCTTGATTTTCTCCTTTGATTTCACCTTAAACGATTTATTGACGTAAGACGAGCTGTGACTAACAAAGGTCATCTGGCTGAAATGTAGCTTTCAATAAATTGTATTGTATTTCATACAGTTGAATTTGTATGATGTTTATACACATCATTAATATGATAGTCCTGGGTTTAAATAGTTTGTGTTCTGTGGTGTATATGCTGTGTAAGGAGCTTTTTAATGCTGACAATGATAAAGATCTGACATAATACACTCTGTCTCCCTCCTCAGACTTTGGAGTCTCGGCTGAAGATCAGTCTACCGGAGGATCTGGGCGAGGCCTTATCCAACGGCACCGTCCTCTGCCAGCTGGTCAATCAGATTCGACCACGCTCCGTGTCAATCATCCACATTCCCTCCCCAGCAGTGGTGAGTCTGATGAACTGCCAAACCCGGTTCTTTCTGCCTGTCAACGATCAGTCAGTATCCTCTCTTGAGAACGATGATGATGATGATGATGTTCCACTTGTTTATTGGATAATTCCACTTCACGTCTGATATTTTCAGCAGAGTTATTGAAACAATGAAATTCTTGATTTGGTAACTATAGTATTAAAATAAGGCGGTGTGACTTTTAAAAGAAGAAAGAACACATTCTTTCTCTTATGAATGAAAAGTCTAACCAATAAAACGCATCGTTGCTCAGTTTAATACACTCAGGTGTTTTGCTGCTACAGCCTTACTTGGTCTGGTCTGACCAGTAGCTAATGGTGGCTAATGTTGGAAAACTTTAGATAGTGTGTCTGACATTACAGAGTCAGTTTGCTGAGTTTGTGATTCTTCTCGACTTGTGCTGCTGTTACACTACATCTTAAAAGTGACTGACTCAAGAGAATCTTGGAAGATGATGGGAAATTCAATGTGCCTTTATCCTGTAGTGGCCACAGTGACCATTGTTTATCAAAATTGACATAGTCTCCCTTTAAAGCTGAAATAGATTTTTTATGTACTGTACATTCTCAAATTGAAGCTGGTATCCAAGTTATTATGGAGAAAAAATAACCCTAACTTCATTCTTTCTCTCAAATGAATAGTTTGTATGAATAAATCCATGAAACATAAGGTAAAATAATATTGGTACATTTCAACATACTGTCAGTTCTTGAGTAAAAGCCTGCAGTCAAATAATGGTTTCAGATAATAACAAGGGGCGTGGTCAGCATAGACAAATAAAGACCAGTTTCTAATAAACAGAGTTAGAATTACCTGTACTCTACCTGTACTGTAGAGTCATGTCATACTCACCACTCTGCAAATGCTGTTTCCTTCACTAATTATTGTCTGTCACCTCTACTTTGCCGTTTTTTTGAACGCTGTTAAGTTACCATCAGCGAAACTCAGGAACTCAAGGAACAGGAGGGATTATGCCTTTTGAGCCACTAGAAGGCTTTTATGTGAAACATCTGTGCAGGAAGTGTGGTAGCTTAATGGGAAACTGATATTTTTAAACCTGGGCCCTACTTACACGGGCAATTGCGCCCGTGATCTTCCTCTTTAACAGTCTGTCTCTGTAGGGATCCTTTCCATAATGTTGTCAGACACTTCGAGTAACTACCTGAGCCTGTCAGAGGCAAAAACAAGCACTTTTAGTGGATGGACTTTTCACGGGTGCAATTGCCCACAAGGATTACATTGCAGCCAGAGGCGATCTACTGGACCAATTACAAAACTAATGGTAAGTATTAGTCATTTCGACCCCAAACGTATAGGGCCCGGGTTTAAAAATACCACAGTTTCCCTTTAACAGCGATCGAAAAACTCAAAATGGAAGTGACTGAAAGTCATCAGTGAATGAAAACAGCGTGTTTGTGTTAAAAAGAGATACTGAGTGCAGCAGAGCGGTGAGTATGACATGACTCGTCATTAATTACTGCACATGATCATTTATCAAGTCAACATGGAGGAAATGTTGAGTTTGCATTAACAGCTACCAGAAAACAGAGAGGCTTCTTACTAACATTTGATCAGACATTTTTCTCTGCAGTTGAGGTAAATACCAAAATTTATGGTATCCCAACTAATGAAAAATGTTCATACAAAGCAAAGCAAATATTTCACTCCAACATTAAGTCACCTAAATGTGGTCTTCTGATCTTATTTTCAGCCAAAACTGAGCCCAGCAAAGTGTCGACTCAACGTGGAAAACTTCATTGCTGCTTGTCGCAAGCTGGGAGTCTCTGAGGTAAAGCCCATGGTTCTCACTCTCCTGTCCTTTGATTACAACTCTTTGATACAACAAGTTAACGTTGTTTAAAAAAGCAGTTAGTTGAAATAGAACGTTCCATGTGCTTTAAGCTCAGTTGTGTTGCTACATTATTCCTGTCAGGGTTGGACTGATAAGAGTATATCTGGCCCATATTATCAGTCCAACCCTAACTCTGCTTTGTGTAATTCTACACTCTGTTTTGTCCTCTTGTCTCCTAGTTTTAACAATATAACTACTTGTATTTTCCTCCTGTGTGTGTGTGTGTGTGTGTGTGTGTGTGTGTGTCCTGTCCAGATGGGTGTGTGTGTGTGCTCTGATGTGCTTCTGTGTAAGCTGCCCGCTGTGCTGCGCTGTGTGACGGCCCTGCTGGCCGTGGAGGGGGGGGAGACGGCGGAGGACCAGTCCCCCCGCCACTCCTCACCTTCGTCGTCATCGTCCTCCTCCTCCTCGCTGCTGTCCACAGATTTCCTGCTCTTCTACTGTGCAGCCATGGCCCTGCTCTACGTCCTCTACTGCTACCTGCTCACCTAGAGGAGCAACACACAGTACTTGTACTGTGTACTGTTGAACTGCACACTTACTGAACACACACACACACACACACACACACACACACACACGCACACAGTCACAGTTCGAGAGTTTGAGGCCAACACACACAGCTGCTCCCACAGTCGTCAGCTCAAACAATACTCTGCAGTGTGTGTGTGTTTTCAATGTGCATACCCTCCATGGCTGTAGAGCAGCTGCCATAAGACCTGAAAGTGTGTGTCGATGCTCCACAGCTGCACTGGTTGGATGTTAGAGCCATATAGAGCATGCAGCCAAGCACCTTTTAAGAAACAAACAGAATACACTACAGCAGCAGAGTGAGGCGACAGCTATTCATTTAGATATTGAGAGGAACAGAAAGCACTACACTGATGGACAAATACTATATTAGAGCAGATGAACAGAGAAATGCCTTAGCTTAGTTCAGCCTTCACTCTGTAACGCACAGCATGTTTGGAGGAGATGGCAGTTTTCTTTTTAACTGTCTGCGGCAGAGCTGCGCCACAGGCAGAAACAATCTCATTGGTTGAGATGTGAATGGGCGGAGCAAAGGAACCACAGCCTCAGTTGTATCCCAGTGACATGCGTTCATACGTGCTTTTTACCGACGCACACTCACAAACAGCTGCGCCGCAAGCTTCATTGTCCATGTACTTGCCTGCGTGCTTTGTGTGCATATGGAAGATTGAAGTCGTAGGCACTAAGAGCCGATCAGGGCCCAATCATTCCTGAACAACACCTGAATACCCTCCTTGAGAATGTGTCACTGTAAAAATAACTAAACATGGTGACTCTTGAGGAGGTTACTGTTTGTTAATGTCGAGACCACAGCAGAATAAGAGTCAAGACTTTCTTCCAATGTTGTTTGTTTTCTGCTGACCTTACTCTGCACTATTCATATGCTTAGTTCTGTATATGGTCTCCACCAATTCCTGAGAAATATATCTGGCTCTTTAGCTGCTAAATGCTCCACCATGTTCACCATATAGTCTCTTAATGTTTGTTGCTCTTTGTTGCTGAGCAGGTAGCGTGCAGCGGGTTTATCAGAGCTTTTTCACTGAAAACAGGACAGTGGAGTTGCGGTCTGTAAAACAACAAGCTAAAATAGGCTACAAAGCTCTGCAGAGCTAAGGGGAACTGCAGAGTTGGTGATGATTCTGAGTGGGTTCATCACTACGAGCCCCTCTTATACTACACTTAACCCCCAGGTTAGTCAAACGTATTTGGAAGGGAAAGAAGGCGAACAGCAACATTATTACCCAAACTGTCTGTGGTAAACATCCATCGCAGTTTACAGACAAACTTCCCTAACATTAGTACTTATTATTATGTACGTATTTAGTATATAGTATGGAATTGGGAAACTGTCAGGAGGTCAGCATACTAGTTATATGTTGCTATTTATTAAAAAATGCTGTTAGAAAACTTAATATGGCTGGATTGATTGCTGTTTTACTGCTTATTTCTCAGCATCACTCAGCCAGAGAGCTTGTGGTTCTTCAGCTCTGCTCACCAACTTTTATCTTGATATTGTTTCTGCGTTCACAGCAGCTCTACCTCTGAGAAATATTCTCATCCTGAGAGAGAAGCTGTTGAAGCAACCTGAGACTAAACTGTGAATGTGATTTTTAGCCTTGAGACAGATGCAAGTTAGTGAAACGTGGAACCTGGATGTTAAGTGATGTTATTTCTCACAACAATGTGACAGTGAGACAAATGATACAGTGCCTCTTACTGAACACTGACTAAGACCACTGGCAGAGACTGCTCTTATTTTTATGTCTGCTATGTTAACCGTGAGCAGCAGGGGGCGATGTCGCTGCATAATTCCCCTCCAGGCTTCACCTGTCCAAACTGACGGTACAAACCCCTGCATGAGGTTGTGTGTGTAAAGTCTTTTGGTGGCACTGGTACATTTGACCAGCTGACTTCATGTCTGTATAAATGTAAACAGGTTATTAAATTATTGCTTTTTTATTTATTTTGCCTTCTGTTCTGTTTTTAGTTCTTTTTGTTTCTGTGGTGAAACAGCAGAGGCTTCACTCATTTAGTTAAGCCTGTAAGCCAATAGTTTTAAGCCTCATAAAGCTTTGTGAAATCAATGTGTGGGCTTTAAATCACACACAGGTAAATTAGATGTAATCAATATTCAATTATTCAGAGTTAAAATAACATTGATTTTTTAAAAAGTTTTCCCTTCATTGGATTGGTAAATAATTGATTCCCTAGAGGCTACACATTTAACAGAGTATCAAATGGCCTCTGCTGTTTCTACCACACGCTGCGTCTGGCTTATTGCTCATAGAAGGTCAGTGTCTGCAACTAAACACAGACTGCAATCTGATTATAATGCTTATTTGACTGATGTGGGGTTTGAAAGCTAATATCAATAGTGAGATTTTTGGGATTCTGCTGCTAAAGCCCTAGAAAGTCAAATCATTCATTGTTTTTACTCTTATCAAGGCCTCTGAAACAACATGGGACACTAAAACGTTCTACTGAAACTCAAATTAATAATCTAAAAGCAGGGGACCAACATAACATGTTCATATGGAAAACTTCAGTCACAAAATGTTAGGGGAATATTAAATGAAGAAATAACCTAAAATATCTTTTTAGGCTTTTTTTCTGTCACTGTGGTAAGAGCAACATGATAATATCAGAGGTGAACAGTACTGATATATTCCCCATATCAGCACATTATATGTTGGTTTAACCCTACTCTCAATTAGCTGAGCAGGACTGATTCTCTTAAAATATGGAGCCCCAAAGTGTTCAATATTAAATAAATAAATAATCATGAATAAATTGTGTAAAATGTATAAATGAACCCAAAATTGAATAATGTAATACATTATTAAAATTAAACTCATTATTATGAAATGTTATTTTGTCATTCTAATCTTCATTTTGTCAGGGTTCATTTTTATATCATAGAAACTTATTTCAAAATGCACTTTTTTATTTTCTTATTTTATTCTTTTTTCTATTTTTTTATTTTTATTTCAAAACTGTTTTTATTTCACAATGGTATTTTTATTTCGTGTTAGTTTATTTCATGATACTTAATACTTATAATGTCACAACAGTGGTGTTGTCTCCAGTCAGTGCCACCAATCACGTGCCCCCTGCCTCTCTTAAGCAAGCTCAACGACTGCTACCTAATTTAGCCAGTTAGTGCCTGTTAGCTAGAGAAACAATGTCAAAGTAATTCTGAATCAATAAACTAGCTGTTGCTGCAAATAAACAGTGACTAACCTCTCCTTTTATTTAACTTAACAGAGCTACACACTACTTATCTAGCAAGCTAACTAGCTAGGCTGGGTTGTGAGCTTGAATTGAAACTCAGCATCAAAGTGAAGAGACAGTGTTAGCTGTGTTAGCTAGCTCCTGTTGGTTTGAGCAACCACAGAGAAGACTTTTGCTCTTCACAGAGTTGTGTCTTTCTCTGAAAAACATTAAAATCAAAATGCTGCCAAGGTAACTCTGAATTAGCCAGTTAGCTGCTGCTGTTGACACTAGCTCTTCACTTTGATGCCCAGTAATAATCCAAGCTGATAAACCAACCTAGCTAGTTAGCTGGCTAGGTAGGTAGCATGTGCAGCTTTGTTAAGCTTAATAAAAGCAGGGGCTATATTGAACTGTAAGTTTATTTACAGCAGCAGCTGTTTTTTTTTCTCAGCCTCTAGTTGGTTGATTGAAAATTACGTTAGCATTGTTGTTGCTCTAGCTAACAGAAGCTAACTGGCTAAATGTAGGAGCTCTTGCTGAGCTTGCTTGCTTAAGCGACAGGGGGCACATGATTGGCTGAAAAGTGAGCAGGCAGTGACAACACCACCTGAAATAAAATGTGTCCTGAAATAAAAGTGTCACTTTTAAAAAATAACAAATAATTAAACACAGACTTTTGAAATACATTTCTACAATGTATAAAAAATTAACTCCACTAAAACTGTTAATATGAGAGAATTATGATATAACATTTCATAGTAATAAGTTTAGTTTTAATAATTTCAAAAGTAATTGGTTCATGTATATATTTTACACAATGTATTCATGATTATTCATTTCATAATGCCTTCTTAATTTATTTAATTTTACATTAACACTTTTTTAATTTGGGGCCCCGGTCTGTTAAAATTGCAGTATAGGTTTTATAACTTGATTTACTTATTTAATTAGGTGTACAGCACACTGGTTATTTTAATCCACCGTCCATTTCATGTCCACATCTCTGCAGTTGTCTAGAGGTCAGAATGTCCACTGTAAAAACCTCCCTTTCGTGTCTGAAGTTTTTTATTAGCCTGCTGTTAAGATGAAATTTCTACTGTTTCAATTCAAATGTATATTTTATAAATGAAACTGGATAAGCAACATACAGTAATTCATTCACTGGCTTAGACCAAGCTATATTCTTAAATATGTTAGTGGAACAGAAATACCGTTGTATTTTATATTTATACGATACCCTTGTATTATTAAGAATAATTTTTGAGTTTATATAAATCTATATGTAAAGTTCTTTTTCCTCCCGCTGTAAAGAAATTATTAAAAACAAACTTTGATCATGTGCTGTTTGTCTGCTTGCCTGCTGTCGTGCCTTTGCTTAATCAGCCTAGAACTTTAAATGTCATCAGGGTGTCTGCAGCTGCTTAACAGTCTTATTTTGACAAAAAGAAATGAACTCAAGGTCCACTTACTAGCTTTTTATGGAGCTTTCAACTGCATCTCATGGTCTTCAGAGGATGGAGTTTGCTCTGTTGTTGTCATTACGTGACCTAAGAATGAAATAATTTATTGTCATGCTACTATTTTCAAGTCTTACTGCTTCAGCATGTCAAGACAGTTTAGATTTTAATTTTTTAGGATAAGTCTGGTGAACGTCTATATTTTTCTTCTTGTCAACAAATCCCATGAGCAGAGATATTCAACTGACAGATATTAGAGCTCCATTGTTGTCCTGCTGCTAGAAATACTCGCTAGAGCGCTAAATGTGGATTAATCCGCCACTGAAAATAGTCCCCACTGTCAATTCCTTTGTGGGAGACGGCTCTTTCTGTGGGGAAGTTAACCCGAACACGACCAACCACTGAGTCCTCATCCTTCTAAAATCGAAAAAATACAGTTTGAAAACACCTCTGGTGAAACATGAATGTCACCTTTTATGTAGCTTGTCCAAGTTAGTTTTCAAGCGCAGCATCTTGGTCACCTCATTCTGGAGCCCAAAGTGACGTCTTCAGATTGCTTTTTTTGTCCAACCAACAGTCCAAAACCCAAAGACTCTTCATTTCCTGTCACAAATGACAAAAAAAAAAGCAGTAAATCCTCCCATTTAAGAAGCTGGAACCAGCAAATGGTTGGCATTTTAGCTTGAAAAATGACTGAAACGATGAATAGATTATGAAAATAGTTATAGCAATTCATTTTCTTTCAATCGACTAACTGATTAATCATTGCAGCTCTACACCAGACTTATCCTTTAAATACAATTAAATTAATAAATTCAGCAGTAATTAGTGGAGTTGGAAAGACAAAGAAAGGAAGAAGGGAAGACAAAAACCATGCACATCTACTCAGATCAGTACAGGACAGGGTTAACAAAATCAGCACATTCAGATTTTACCAGCTTGGTTCCTCCATGTTGGTTTGGAATTGATCTTTAAGTCAGTTTCACAACACATTCAAACTGATGAAATGTGGTAAAACTGTGGGCAGGCGTGCAGATACCCTGATGTGAATCCACTGTGCCCTGTGCTTTGACCTCTTCAAAAGCTCCTGTGTGCTCCCCAAACAGCAGGTTTACCATCATACATTCCAGCTGGCCCATGTTGGAGCAGGTGAGTGTGTAGAGCCAAGGTCAGAGAGAAAAGGCAGAAATCAGCCTGTAGGTTTGTACTGCACCATTCACAAGGAGGAGACTCAGTAAATAGTGCTGCCGCCTTTCTGATTTCCCCTCTGTGCATCACTGCAGCCTGCAGTCTGCCTGCTGCTCACACATCACTGGGGCTGTGAGTGTGAAGCTCCATCTACATTTCATGTGTATAGTCAGACTTTAAGGTTCACCAGTTAATCAAGTAATCACTACAGAGTCAGCAGCACTGATTATGTAGATGTAATCATTTCTCAGAGACCTACCAGGAAATGTCAGTTTTTGTGGGTGAGTGAGTTCCTCTAGGGGGTTTCAGGGGTCACTGAGGACGATTCAGGGGGCCCATCTGACTGTAAAATGAAAAAGCTTGAAACCCACTACATGCCCTGTTGCCTCCAAGTTCCCATCGAATCAGAAGCACACAGTGGACATATACATGGCAGCTTCCTTACATTCCCAGAGACCCAGAAATGAACAAATACTGAATTCACTGAACATTTTATTTTGAAATAACACAGCTTGGCCCTGGTTTTTGTGTGTCGGTTTGTTTGTGATAATCAAAATGACTGGTCTCTCTTGATAGCCAATCGCCCTCATGTGTTGAGTGAAAGCACCTATATGCTATATATACAGTATGTATGTCTTAAAACTGGATTTTGATGCAGGGCCACATGATTAGATGAAAACGCAGGCCCCACTGTTGATATTGTACTAGATTCTCTAACACATTTACAAACTATTAAATGACCAGCTGACATGCAGTGAACCCGGGGGCTTTGGGGTGCTGGGGCAGTTGCCCACTTTTCCCACTTCTGCTTTCTACAGCCCAAGATACTTAATATCATCAGTTATTAATAGATCAAGTTAGCCTGGATTAGCAGAGCCTGATTTAAAGAACAGGGCCCAGGCATTTATTAAAACCTGACCCATGTTCACACTAGGCTATAGCTACCCAAACAGCTAACCAACATACAGAATTGATGAAGGCCATGGGTTGAATGACAGAAACACTTCAAAATAAATCAGATCAGAGAGCCTTCTGTTCCATTAAACATCACAGCTTTTCTATTTTACAACACAAGTCAGAATGTGGTTGTTTTTATTTGGATGTGCCTGCTTGCTTGTTCCAAAGGAAAGTGGAGTCTGATTTAATGGCTTTTCATTTCAGGCCTGGAGGCAATAAACACTCCAACATTTGACAGGGTGTGTGTAGATGCTTCTGATACCCACTGTATATGAGATTGAAATGACATGCTTTGCAACAGAATGCCATTGAGCCTGTCTTATAAATGTGTTAACTCTTTCACCACCAGGTTGACCTTTTTATTCACACATCACAGTTTAGAAGAAAAGACAACACACATCTATTACATTGTGGCCTAAAGATCATATCTTACTTCATCACCAACCATAACTTTCAGTTAAATCCAGATGGTGGGATGCAGCGTGGGCTCATTTGATATCCAGATAGGATCACAGGAGAGTAAAAATCACAGGGGATTAAAAAAGACAAATGTAATTTATAAATTATTTAATAATATTTAAGTCCTGAACAACTTTTATGTGATTATAGAATATGTCAGATTATTCTGATGGCATTAAATCTGGGTTGAATCTGGGTAGCAGCGTGCAGCGCTGTCTGCCACAGTGTTATTCCTGATACTACCACCTGATGGCACCAAAGTAAGGAATTTTCAAATCCTATACATAGTGGCTTTAAATAGACTTGATGTTATTTCGATGTAATCCATCTACAGCTCCCTACATCATCTTAAGTACAAACGTAACCTTACTCACATTTACCTAACAACTAAACAACCGATTGCTGGGGTCATGAGAATTTTGAGACATTGAAGCAGGTCACAGATCATTCAACAAATCAGGAAAACCCTGGGTGTGCCGGGATTTAAGGACTGGTTTAAAACTTTGGGAAATTTGCTTATTTGCTTTGTTTTTGAGAGTCAGATAAAAAGATTGATATCTCTGTGCGTTAAAGCTCTGTAACTTTTGAAAGAAAAAATACCACAATATTATATTATAATTGAAAATTTGAATTCATAAGTAATAAGTTGTGCTGTGACTCAACTCAGCACACTAAGGGGTTTTGCTGCTACAACCTTTCTGTGTAGCTTATGGTGGCTAATGTTAGCAAACTTTTGATACAGTAACTGACATTACTGAGTCAGAGTGCAGACCTTATGACTCTTTCGCACACCATTATCCTGTGATGCAGCCGCTGTTTAGCAAAAGTTAGTCTAGCTTTAAATACGGAGCTGGAGCCAGGACATTATTATCCTAGCTTAGCATAAAGACTGGAAACAGGGGAAACAGCTAGTTCAAAATGACACCTACCAACTAAGGCTGAACTACCAACCAGGCAAAGAGGGCAACTCTGGGGCCCTAACATGCCAAATCAAAAAGTCCCATTGTTTTATTTTACCAATTTGATTAATTGCAGCTTTGTTAGGGAATTTTCACCTCTAAAGTCCAGGCAGGTCCTGCATCACTTCTTGATCTTGTGGGCTTGTTTTGTGTGGAAGACCTTTTATTATTTTGGTTTATGGTGCATATTCTTAATATAAGTTGTATTTCATCAAATTATCACAAACCAACTGACACTGGAAAACCTGGGGCCAGGTAGTATTATTCCAGCAAAGCAGTTGGTTTCTGGGTCTCTGAGCATAAATGTGTAGTCTGATGTGTTAATATTAACTTGGTGGTGACAGGGTACATACAGACAATTCACAGAAGGCAGGATGTGGGTGGCAGGGGGGGTCAACAGAGGCCCAGCAGAAAAGTTCATGCCAAAAACATATGTATCTGACCTGAATCTGCTCACTCCTGTCTTCCTCCCTTCCCAGGATTCCTTGTGTTCCCCCCAACTCATCATGGAGGACGAGGGGCTGAGTCGGCTGTCCCAGACCGTCCAGGTGCTGGTCGACTTGGTTGATGGCTCCCAGCGGGCCTCGAATCAGGAAACCTCGGGGGCTGCTGGCTCGACACAACGCTAGCACCACGTAGCTGCATCTGCAAAGATTTAACAGTATCACACCACTGAGATCCATCTCAGGGCCAGTGTTTGTTTTTTAACATGCTTCATATTTGACCTCCAAACATCAAATACATTTTAGCAATAAAAGACTTGTGTAAATGACTTCAAAGCCTGGCAGTGTCTTTGTTCATCTCTTGTAGTAAAGATTACATTACATAAGTTAAGAGAATAGTTCAACATACACTTTCTTTCTAAGAGTTAAATGAGAAGATCAATGTCAGTCTCATGTCTGTGTTAAGTAGAGAGCTAGAGTCAGGAGGCAGTTAGCCTAGCTTAGCATAAAGACTGGAAGCAGGGGGAAACGGCTAGCCTGGCTCTGTCAGAAGATCAAAAATCCACCTACCAACACTTCTAAAGCTCACTGATTAACATGTTGTATCTTGTTTGTTACACAAATAGAAAAGTAATAACGACAGCTAGTGGTTTAAGGGGGAGTTAATTGCTGGTACTATTTCTTGACAAACAGCAGTGTATGCATCCGCCTAGTAGTTCTGTGTGGTGTCTGGTTATGTGGCCAGATACGGTTGGGGAGCACAGGTTCCAGTTTTGATCTCTGTTCAGGCACGATGTGTAAATAAAAAAGATGATATGTCTGGTTCTGCTTCATCAATTTCGATTGTCTTTTTTTAAACCGTCCATCGTAAACTGGTGGAGCACTCTAAATCCACAGAAATAAATGTGATATCAATCCTGTCATTTAACTGTCAGAGAGAAAGTTAATAAATGCATTTCCAGTGTTGAACTATTCCTTAAATCCTTCCTTAAATCCTTCCTTAAATCCTTGGTGAATCAGGATATGAATGAGAGGGAAAGCTCAGTGAAAATGTAACATTACAAACATTAAAATCAGGTAGAAACATCAATGAATAATGTCTGGATACTACTTTTAACAGCATGTAAAGCAGCAGTTATCAGCAGCAGCAGACAAATAGGCAAATGAGCGACAGACGATCACTTTGGACATGGTGGGGATTGTGAGATACAGGTTTATTTTTGAAAAGCTGTGAACGAGTCGACCTGGTATCGTTCAGTGCTGCCAAAGTGTAGCAGAAGGTCCTAAATATAAAGGGGGTTGGATTGAACATCCTGTTTTAAAGCACTCGTTCCAGTCTCTACTGCAGCAGTGAATGGATACAGCTGTGTGTACTCTTTGGGCACACATCACAACACTGACAGTGAAGGTTTAATTAACGGTGAGAAATGCTCCGATCCAAGGTGCGTTGGTGTCTGAACACTGTTTTCACCTCTGACTCATTCGTCCAGCAGCAGTAAACAGATCTGTTCCAAGGCTGTTGCAAAGTGTTACACTCTGTTGGAGAGGCTGAAACATGCTGCTCAAGCTGAAACACATTTCAAGCTTTTATTTGATTTGATTTTTTTAACATTGAAGGCAGTCCAGGATGCATGCTGTGAACCAGGAGACATGATGGAATTGGTGCAACCATGTCCTGAGTGTCTTCCTATTTCCTCTGTAGAAAGTAGTTCCAATGAAAATTGTTTAAAGTGAAGTCTGTAGATTATCTAGAGTAATCGGGCCGGATGGTATGAAACCTATAAGGCAGTGATTCCCAGCCAGGGGTACTTGTACCCCAAGGGGTACTTCTGCAGTTACCAGGGGGGACGTGGAACATTGTGAAGCTCAGCTAATTTGAAAAAACAGAAATTATGATTTGATAATATATATCCAAAAATCAACACACAACTAAGATCACAAATGTGTGTGATGCTGATCTTTATACCAACTATGATAGTGTGACTGCACAAGACACGCCTCAGTTTCCTACCATCCTGAGTCAGCTGTTGTTGATGAAGACTGCAGAAAGACGAGTTGGAAAACAGACAACAAAAAGCCAAAAGTAAAGATACTGTAAATGGTTGAAACAACCAGTTTCTGTCAAAACGACTAAAAAATACCACTGAACAATACCATAAAGCCATCCCTTCTATCAAAGGGGGGCTATGATGAAGGGGTACTTAGGCTCCAATAGGGCTGTGGGGGTGCGTCAGACAAAAAAGGTTGGGAACCACTGCTATAAGACATGGTGTTAAGAACGGCTTGAAAGCTTTGTATAAAAGAAGCAAAGGTAACTTTCCTTTTTTCTAAGTGTGATTCTTCAGTGCTGGCTGCAGTGACTGACTGAAGTGTTGTAAAATAAGAACAAGTTGTTTAATCAGCCAATAACAGGCCACAAAAGGTTACGCATTAGGGCTGCATCAAAGTAATCATCACATGTATATGTATTTGACATATGCTTCAATATATTGAATATGATAAAACAAATCCTATTAAAAAAGATATGGGGAAAGAAAATCAGGTGAAAATTGATAAACCTAAAAAAATGTACACCTCTGTTTTTTTAAAGATGTTTATAATATTTTGGCAAATCTGCACCAGAAAATAATCTCATATTAGCAGACAGACAACATTCACGTGAATTATTTTGATACTGAAGAAAAAGTCTACCAGATTAATAAACCAGATTAATAAAAGTTTATCCTCGGTGGACATCTGAGATCATACCATTACCACTGGAAGGAGTTATGCTTATTAAATGTTTAATGTTTGTATGATCAGTTCAGTTTTGACTGGTTCATGATGCTGAGAACAAGGGGTGCAACTTGTGAGGCTAAATGTGTCAACAACATGACAAAGAAAGAAAAATCATTGCACAAATTCAGATGCAGCTTGCATCTTTTAGGAACATGTTATGTGTTCATTACTGAATGATGTATTTGCATTCAGTTACATCCTGAGTTATTCTAAAGGTTTAAATTTCTAGAACAAGCTTCATTTGTAACTTTCTTATTCATTGTTGCCGTTTCAAACTTGCCCACATTCTTGTATCTTAACACTTGGCAGCATTTATGCATGGCACCTTTTCTTGATTTTAAGAATAAGAGCAAAATGATTCATTCTAAGAACCTTGACACATATCAAAACAGTGTTTAGTAGCATAGACTGTATATAAAGATGGACATGACAGCTCCTCAAAAGTGAAGCCAAAACATATGGATCGCCCCCTGGTGGCTGGCTGCAGTATAGGTCATAAGCCCCGCCTCCTGCATGTTAGCGGATGGGACATGGGCCAAACTGAAAAGTCAAAGTACACGTCAAATACATTTTTCCCAAAGATGGTTTCTGTCGTTTTAGGTAGTTCTTATCACGCTGATGTTTGTTCATTTTTCTGATAAATTTGGTTTTAATTTGTTATTTGATGCTATAAAAATGGGGTGTCACGTCATGATTGACAACATGTGGTGTGTTCGCGATTGGTTCAGGTAGGTGTATGGGCGGGACCTCCATACACTGCAGATCACTACTGCGCAGACTCTGGCTCCAATTGACGTCACCAGCACAAGATGGCAGCTCCTGTATCCGGGGTATTTTGGCTTCATTTTTGTACAGTAAGAGGAAGTGGAGACACGTCATCCATCTTTATATACAGTCTCTGGTTGGTGCCATGAGCAGCACAAATGAAATTTCACTACCCTACTGTAGATGGGGTGGAGGCAGAAATCTCAAAACCTGGACAAATAAAACCAAAACTATCTGCATGGATAGATACCACTAGAAGAGAGAAAATGTTTTTGTTTTATTTAGATGCAATGAATGAAAGCGTCCTTTGGTGATTAATGACTTTTATCAAACTCTATAGGTGACCAGCAGCTCCAGCCCCCCCATCAAGGCCAAGAAGAAGAGAGCTGCCTTCACTTTATTAATCAGCTCTGGCTTTAATCACGAGTCAATAAGCAGTGTGGCCTAATTGACTATCATCTTAATTGCTCCATCATGCTCTGCCTTGGAGGACAGTCTGCTGCCAGCTTATCGTCTCACTCCTCGATAACACACACACTTAATGAATGCCCACACTTGTCTATGGAAATGGCGTCAGTCCGATTCCCCTCACGTCTGAGCGGATGCCCCCATGAGGTCTACCGCTAACCGAGGCAGGGACTGAAGAGGCAGGCTGACATTTATGGGATGTAATTGAGGATGGGTATGAACCCCCACGCTCCGACATAGATGGATATCAGCCAGCAGCAGATCTGCTGTCCTGCTTCATCAACGAGGCGAGGCTGAGAAGAAGGGAAGAAGGTGATTGTTAAATGGGGAAGCTACAGCTCATACTCTGGGATCTGAGTCTGTTCTCACACACTCGGTCTATGAGTCAGTCTGCTGTGAATCACTGTGGGCAGGACCACAGGCTCTGGTCACATATGTGACATGTCTGCAGCTGGAAGTTGTGATAATCAACTACTTTACAATATATGGAACAAAGTTATTGTCATAAGCTAAAACTAATGTAGAGATGAAAATCAGGTGTCATTTTGACACAACACAGTTTAAGTTTACAAACATCAAAAGTGGAAAAAAAAAGTTTTAATTTTTGGGGCGCTATATCCAAAGAGTGCACCTTTAAAAAAATACAATTATGAAAAATGACTTAGTGACTTACTGTATATATATAGTCACATACTGTAAGTATCAACACATAAGTCATAAGGTATCACAGCTAGCTAGTAAACACTAATTGTTTTTTTTCTGTACCACTAGTGACGTGTTGACATGGAAGTAAATTTTGAAATTTGGGCATACAATATGGCATATAATGAAATAATTGAGTGTACTTTTAAGAAAATATTTTAAATAGATAAAAAAGACTGAGAAGAGAGAAAGGGAAAGTAATGTATATAGTCTATTTGGAAACTAAAAATGAAAAGCATGTGACCGATGGTTTCAGTTTATACAGTGCATTCAGAAAGTATTCAGACCCCTTCACTTTTTCACATTTTATGTTGCAGCCTTATGCTAAAATCTTTCTACACTCAGTACCCCATAGTACGGTGGCCCTGAGAGCCAACACCAATTTGACAACACATGATTTCACATGATCATTTAGAAAAAAAACGCTTTGGTTTGCTATTCAGCTTGACGAACACTGTTAGCTGTGTTAACTAGCTCCTGTTGGCTTCAGCGTCTTTCTGGTCTTCTGGTCAGAGCTGCGTGTCTTCCTCTGAGGAACATCTCTGAATTAACCAGCTAACGTCAGCTGCTGCCATTAAAGCTGTCTCCTCACTTTGATGCCTAGTAATAATCCAAGCTCATCAACCTAGCCTAGCTAGTTAGCCAGCTAGGTAGGCAGCATGTCCAGCTTTGTTAAGCTAAGTAAACAAAAGGAGATGTTAGTTTCTGTATCTGTTTGTTATTTACATTATAAATTAAAGGAGTCTTTAAATTTTATAGTATAAATATATGCATTTTAATGAATTTTGAGAGTAAATAATGTCAGTGTAAGTTGTCAAGTCACAAATACGGACAATTTTGAAATTACTCTTTCAGTTCAGTTTCTTATTGTTGAAACTGCAACATCTTTCAGGGTTTTGTTCTAACACTCATAACTCCAGTTCATCCAAACAATAAGCCAGAATCTAAAAGTTACACATGACTGCGAAAAATTAGTGTATAAAATATAGTAGTAACCAAGCCCCCAGGAAGAGCACCAGGCTTTGAAGCCAATTTGACATAGTGGCCAAACCGTGTAATTACAACTTCCGGGTCCGTCACGTGATGCACACTGGCCCCAAGAGACTTTTTCCCATAGGCTTACATTGTGAAAGAGACGTCTGTAAATCAGAGGATAATTTTTTTTGAGGTACAACAACTAGCCAGTACGAACACTTAAATAGCTCTTATTTAAATCATTATGTCCTAAAAGTTGTAAAATGCATAAATACCCGAATCCAGAGTTATAGAGTGACTGCTATTCATGTGAGTGAGCCTGAGACGGAGCGGTTTGGAGGTGGGGCCCTTGTGGGCTAAAGGAAAAGCTAGTGCGCTTGCTCTATGGGCCAAGAATGCGGAAGCTATGCAGAACATTCGGGTAATTTTATACGCGGAAGTTGAACTTTTTTGGCTTCATGCGCCACTGAGCAGCTTTCATAGGAATGAACTGGGCCCCACCTCAAACGCTGTATCCAGTTCTCTTTATACATCCATGAGTAGAACAAAGGGAGAAGCTTTAGCTTAATAAAGATATCACACTTTATTAAAAGCCAAAAATGGTGTGTTCACTACAGAGATACAAGAAAGAGGTGCTGGAACATTTTTGACTTGGAAAATCGTAATTTGATTGACTTATTTCTTTGAAAAAAAAGAAAAAAGAAAAATTACTGTTCCACAGATTCAAGGAAGTTGTATAAAATTGTTGAAAAGATACATAGGCTTACTATATCTTTAAATTAAATATATACCAATACATAATGACTTCTCTCTGATACATACGAACATATTTATTTTGGACATACGCCCTGACGCGACCCTTCATCACCACAAACCTCGCACAAGGCCAGGAGAGGGCCATTTCCGGTGATAACAGACTGCGTGACTGCAGCAAGGTAGGCTAATTGTTTATTCAAAGCTGCTGCTGTGCATTTATTATAATGTATTAGTATTATCCATATTACTAATACCATTTTGGTGAGGCCAGTCATGTGTGCTTTTGAAAGTGCAACCTGTATTCAAACAGTGTTGGCTGATGTAGTAAGTGTTGGGTGTGTGGAGGTTACACCCCCCCGCCCACTAGGTGAACAGAATGACAGGACCGTACTGTATGTGTGCAACTCGTTACATGCTGGCGAGATGATGCCAACCTTTGTTCACAACACACCATACAACAAAGTAGTTTTAGAAAATTGTCACTTTAATTTAACATTTTAAGAAATATAAAACATTTAAAAACACCCAGAAAAAATACATGGTAACTACGGACCTGTAGTCTTTCCACAGGAAGCAGGAAGTTGTTTTATTAGCACCATTCAATTGTCAAAAAACAATGTATAAATTCCATCATCTTAAACCTAAATTAGATTGGGGAACATGTAGAAACACTGATCAGTGAATTCTAATGCAGGCATTGGTGTCACTGTGCTTCCAACCAACCTTCATTACTAATCTCATCCAGAAACAGCCAGTGACTTAAAATTCACTTGACCTGCTTTCCCCCATTTAACATTGAATCCAGAGTACTTGGGTCCCTGCTGTACTGGGTTTCTGTATCTGCAGCTCACCATCCATACCCAGGGTGTCTGGGCGTCACCCAGAAACGGTGAGGGGGGTATGGGTGAGTCCTGAAGTTAGGCCGCCTCCTCCTTATACCTCGACCACCTGCTTGGAAATGAGGACGGAAATTGAAACCTCCACCTGGACAGAAGAGACAACTAAACTCAGGCAGCTGGCTTTTTCTTTTTTTTTTTGCATTCATCTTTTCAAAGAGGGTTGTGGTCATACCAGCATTTTTTATTTTATTGCTACGTATACAAAAACATAAAAAATAATGTATATAAGACTGTGCATCTCTCCCCGTGGGACAGATTTAACAAGCATCTTGATTGGAATCAATGATTTGATGCACCGTAAAAACATTTTAAAAAGGACAATGCAAGTTACTTTGCAACGTGGTTGGTTGGCTGAATCACATTCTAAGATCTCTATTTTAAAGCTGCATTAATTGATTTTTTTTTAACCCTTTTGTGAATAGGGCTATGCACAATTTGGCCAAATGAATTCACATTATGGCCAAAGTATCAAACTTCTGTTGATAAGCTGTCATGATAGCATTACAGGTTACAAGGTCATTTCTTTCAATTTTAATGAAGTAGTTAAAATGTCTCAGAGAAAACAAACTGGCAGGCAAATTAAAGGAACCCTGTGGAGTTTTTTGTACAAACAGTACAGACAGTTTACATTCAGTGTTATTCACTAAAACGTATTGTATGTATCCTGAAGGTCTACCAAATGAACTGAATGCATTTCCTTCCTCATAAAACATTTGGAGAGCTGATTTATGGCAGAATTTGAAACGAATAGCATGAAACCATCGGCTGGACTGTTTATCCCATCACCCACACGTCCTTGTGCCTGTGCACATGATACTAACAAAAAGGGTGGCCACTCTTAAAAACACTGCTCTATAGTGCACCTAGTGGTCAGCCTACAGGGTGCCTTTAATCAGCTGAAACTGATCAAAATGTATTTAAGTTGTCTTGATCTAATACACTCAGGAAAAAAGCTTTTTAATGCCTACAGTAATTCCACTCAAAACATACAGGCACAAATGTCAGTTAATCTTTAGACTAATGTTGGCATTAGAGGAACTTTGCAGAGTGTGCCTACAGATACAGTCAGGATTTTCTTTCCTTTTGATGATCATTCTGCAAAGAAAAGCATAGAAATGGCTCACTTCCTGTTCCTGTTCCATGCCATGTGAGTCAGTGCTACTAGCTGCCACAGACTGCCATTGAAAAAGAAAGTACGAAAACAAAAACAGCCGGGTGCCAACACACCTCTGGTGCTCGCTCTCCTAATAAAGTTGATTCATAGTAAAACTCAAAGTAAGCTACTGTTAAGCTATGATGCCTTGCTGCTGTGTTGTGCATGCAGTGGCTTCAGTAATGGATTCTACTGAAGGTGAGAAGCAGGAAGGGCTGAAAATGATTACGTTCATTATCAATTCAGCTTTTTGATGAATTGAATCAATTTATCAATAAAAAGTCAGAAAATAGTGAAAAATGCAGATCACAATTTCTCAGAGCGACATCTTCAAATTTCTTGTTTTGTCCGATCAACAGTCCAAAACCCAAAGATATTCGATTTACATTGAGACAAACAGAGAGAAGCAGCAAGTCCTCACAATTGGGAAGCTTCAACTAGTGAACGTTTGGCATTTTTAACAAGTACTCGATTATCAGAATTGTTTCTGATGGGCGCCCCCCCATGGCTTAGGGGTTAAGATGCTGAACATGAACCGCAACAACCCGGTTTGAGTCCAGCTGGGGACCTTTGTAGCATCTCTCCCTCCCTCGTTTCCTGTCATCTCTCTACTGGGACTGTCTAATAAATAATAATCACAGATGTTTTCTCCAAATTTTAATTTTGATTATTGCTTATTTTGTCATGACCATTTCATTTGAAAGAGAAATACTTAAGATGTGGAACAAAGTTTTCAGGGGCAACACAAGAAATTAACAGCAATTGATGACATTTCTAAGGGCTGATTGCTAACACCTATTTAGATACAAATTCCCAACTTGTAGTTTCCTGTACCTTTAATGTTGGCAAGTAGAGATTGAGGAGGAGCTCATAGAAACCTGGTAAGGGTTTAGATGAGCAAGGTAGGACATGTAAAAAAAATAAAACTTAACTGTAGAAGTGGGGTACACAACTGAAAGTAGACACACTACATAACACAATAAGCAGCAATATGAAAATGCAAGTACTTAATGCTACACAGTGTTGGTAGGGTGAATTAAAAAAGCAGCAGCAGAATTTATAAGTGTGATATGAGAATATAATAAACACAAATGAGATATAAGGCAATTTTTGATTGAAGCAGTCTACCTCTGAAATTCAAACATGAAGGAATATAGCTGTTTGAGTTAGATGCCTTACAACAGCAGCTGAGAAACCAGAGCATGACTTGGTGATTATTCTCTCTGGCTGATTAAAGGTGGGCAGGAGGCTTTTAAAATTCTCAAAAGGCTCTTTATTAGCTATTGTGAGTTGGCCAACAGGTGAGGGCTGTCCTCTGAATGAGGGCTGATTACTGTACTGATGCAATCAATGGACCCTGCCGAGTGGGCAGACACGTCCGATTGCCAAGTACAGCTATGAAGTATATAAAACGCCTGAGGGAAAACAGCAGACACAGGGCTTGTGGGAATTTTATAGGTAGCAGTATTGTTTTCTACCAGCGGCTTGTTGATAAAAATGCCTCATGTTTCAAATTTATTGAATTCCTATTTCACAAATGTTTGGATTTAAGCTTCATTGAGCAATAATGTAAAAATGATGTCCACATGAAATCTGACTGTACTGATGAAAGTCATCAGGGGACATTCAAGCCTCAATTCTTTATATAAAACAAATCAGCTGTTTTATTAGCATCAATCACGGAGTGGACTCCCATCTCCACTGTGAAGGTGGAGACTCCACACACACAGGAGTGACAAAACTGAACTTGAGGGACCAATAAAAATGGGGACTCTTCCTGGGAAACAATCTTGTTGGACCCCAAACTGCCTTCTAAGCCTTTAGCCTCCACCCTGTTTCCCTTGACTGTGTGTGCGGACACTGGGTTGGTAGATAAAATCTGTTTTACTTTTACCTCAGCATATTTAGATTGCTCTCATACCAATTATATTTTAAATAATTGTATCTTCATCTTGGGTCTTATTTTCATAGGTCACTCAGCCAAGTCATGTGGAATAGACGTTTATGTGAATGTATTATGGACAGCATTGATATTTGGCATCTAGGTTCTGACCTTGTTACTCTTCACATGGAAACACCAAGCATGGTGCAGCAAGGAGTGACAATAATAACTTCCCCAAGGGGAAAGTAAACTCTGGGGTGGAGGTGGGGCTTTTGAAATGGTATATGAACATCTGCGGTGACAGCCATAGCAGCAAATGTCAGCATAGTTTTTAGCATTAGCATTAGTGTGACTATTGTGAGGAAGGATGACAGTAGAAATACGCCATTCATTTAACAAAGTAATCTGCCAGGAAAGAGTGCTTACACCTGTTTGATTGGTCAACGCAGCGATGAAGCTGCATTGAGTTGTGGCAACTATTTTGCCAGAGAACCCTGCTTTTTTTTTGCCAGGGGCGTCCACATCAGCCCCACCACTGCGTCAATGCAGTGGCCTCATTCCAGTTAAAGAAGGTGCAGCGTTTTTTCCCCCACACAGTGCGCTCGTCTGTCCAGCACTGGGTTGCACCAGCTATGTGTAAGTTCAAACGTAGCCTAGTTTGAACATAATTTCTAATTTAGGTCGGACTTTACGCGCTGCTAACATTTTAAGTGTTGCACCAGCAGAAATAGTTCCAACACAGGCATAAGTTACAACTGAAATCTTGCACGTAGCCCTTAGCAGGTGTTAAGTCCTGGTAAAATAGCAGTTGGCATGGCGCATCATTTTGAAAGGTGGGATAACTTGGAGGATGAGGATGAGTGAATTATACCGGCAAGCAAAATATACAGGGTGAGATAACTCTGTGGTTTTTGTTCGAGAAAAGGGAAGTTCACAGAGGCGGCCTGCTGACTGTCATGCTCAAACCTGGTGTAATGAGGTGAGACGGTGCTTGTCCAGACTTTACCGGGGTTTATCTGCTTGTTCACACTGCTTCCATTTCCTGCTTCCATTTCCCTTTTTGTCCTAGAAGGAGGGTATTTTAACACAGTGGGTCCTTGGCCCTTTTTGATCAGAATTACTGATCGGGGCCAATATGAATAGATTGCTGGTGTTGATATCCGGACTTCAGTTAGTTCAAGTTATGTCTTTCATCCAGCTTTTCAAAAGTAACATTCACCGATTCTGCTGTGATTCCCTGAAGCAGTTTGAAAGTGCAGCAGCTTGGATTCAATCCCCCAATCCTCAGGCTGCTAGTAATTAATCATCCTGCATTTAGTGTTGGTGTCCCATTGTGGTCTAGATGTAGTTTTGGAAGATTCCTACCCCCACAAGAACAAAGCACAAATGAGTGAGGCATAGACACTCATTAGCTTTTAGCTTTCTGCTTTTTCTGCTAGCAAAAGCACAAAGCTTCAAGAACTACAGCAAAAGAAATCAAGACTAAATGTGAATTTGTGGAGGCAAATGCTGAAGAAGCACAGAATCAGGACTGACTGATCAGAAACTCAGCCTTTTCTCTAAGGTATGTGAATACTGACTGCAGCCGTGTAGCCCTTTGTGCCTCAAGTACGTTTTTTGGGCTTTGGTACAAACTTGTGTTGAAACACGTTTCTCCGTTCAGAGACGTTCTCATGGCCGTTTCTTTAGTACAATTTGTAGAACATTTATGTTTTTTCTTCACTTTCAAACCCACCTGCAGAAAGGAATTGAATCAACCAATCAGCTTGTTTGACAAGCTGGTCCACACAACGCATGGTTGAGATTTGGGACGAGTGCACGGTGGCTCGCCTATGACCTACAGTTACTTATAACGCCTTTCTCTGCATACGTTCGGAGAGATGTGCATCTTCACAGAAGCACCGGTGCCTCCCACAATCAACTGCTGGGACTGCAGATCAGTCTTCTTCAATCCGAACACAGTCTACTGCTTGCTTCAATTAATGTTGCAGTGGGTTGCAGTATGGCTGTCCATCTTCAGTAATAATCAGTTCTTTGAGGAGTTACCACTTGGCTGTGATTACAGTCACGTGTCATTGGGTGCACTTCTACCAACTTTTCCCACCTGGATTTTTTTCCAACCTAACCTTTATTTATTTAGGGAAGTTTCAGTTGAGAGCCAAGCTCTCTTTTTCAGAACTCCCTGATCACACTCACACCTGGAAACTGCCCAGTACAACCAGTCTGATCTGATGGCCACTGAGCAGCTCCACTGGAGCAGTTGGGGGTTATCATGTGCCTGGTCAACGGCACCTCAGTGATGGTAATGAGGAAGTGGCAAGCGCTGCAGTTTCTTTCCCCACCCAGATGTATCTTGCTGGTCTGGGGCTCTAACCGGCAGTCACAAGCCTGCTTCTCTAACCTTCAGGCCCACTGAACCTCTGAAGCTCACGACAGACATAGGCCTACAGAGACTTCATAGCTTGTGGCGTTTGTTCAGACATTCACTGTGAACTGTGGGACTTTGTAAAAACCAGTGAGTAACTCTCTCAATCACATGCAATCAGGTCTACTTTCCAGAGGTGGATGCCAACCACATTCTGAAGACGTCTCAAGAAAAACCGCCATACAGACAGTGATGAAGACATTCTTTAGAGTTTCTGATTCAAATAAGCAAGTCCTTTACTTTCACATAATTTATCAGCTTAGATCAAAGTGCCTGGAAAGTGTACTGACCACCAGATATCACTATTTGCTCTAATTTCTATAAAATAGACTACTTGGAAAACAAAATACATAATGCAGATATGTCTCTTTATGTAGCAGAAGCATTAAAAAGTTAGTGTGCAAGTGGAGCTAAAAAGTATATTCAAACTGGAGATTTAATGGTGATATAATTTGGAGACAATAATAAAAATGAACAAAAGTGTGGCAGTACAGACAACGAGAGCTAGAAAGGTTAACAAGTGTTACTCACAGTCTATTTATTTCTATGTGCCACAGTTAATAATGCAACTCAACTTTAACTTTTAGTATGCACAACAGCACAAATTTGAACACATCAGCACATCTCCTAAACCTGCTATATATTTTAAAATAGTAAAGTCTGTAGCTGCAAGTATGTGGAAGCAGGCAAAGTCCAAAGTTTTGAAGAGAATAATAAAGAAAAGGTGGAAATAGCAGAAGTGTTCATCAAGCCCACTAACTCTCTAGGCATACAGTAACTCCACTGCAGGCGGACAGATAGGAACATTACCTCCATAGTGGTGACCGGCAGTGTGTGCAGGTTGATTGGCGAGCTGTGTTGGCACCAGCAGCGGTCTGATGTTCACGGCTCTGTCTTTCATCCACATGCAAGACAAAAACAGCATTCTTTAGATTGAAGTTACAATATATATATTTATTATTCATCGCCTTGTGCGATGTGAATGAAAGCACACATTAAGGCATTCAAAAACAGACACAAATCAGTCTTTTCATATGTCTGTAATCCCTAATGCTTTTCTGAATTGAAAATAAATTGAAAATCAAATTCTATTTCATTAATTAACTTCACATAATTACTGTCTCAAGAGCTCCCACAAAACATTACGCAAGGTTTACAACTCTTCTTGATTAAGTCCAAGCACTTAACAAAAACAATAAATGGTCCCCAAACCTTTTTTTCCTTTTAATATATAAGAAACCTTTTCTAATGGAAGACTTACGAGCATCTGCCTTGCTCATTGTTTAGTAGTCTGTTATTCTTTTTCAAAAGCAATCAGTGTTCTGGTATGCAAACAATCAAGCCTTTATCATCTTAAATAATAGTTTTCTTCCTGATACAACTACAAACGTCTCCACTGTATTTCTTACCTCTTCCCAAAAGTTTTATTTTTCTGCATCACAGAATTAAATGCATTATATCGATTTAATTTCACTGGAGAACGTGTTCACATTAACCAGTTATCCTGTATATACACTGTACAGTATATACAGCATTAATTAATCTCTATAAACAGATATCTGCATATGAATGCAGAATCTGTAGGCAAGAGACAAGATTTTGGTATCTGAAGCGTTCTGGTTTCTGTTTGTAGTCCGAGTAGTAGTACTTGATAACAAGATTGTGAAACTCTGATATTAACAACGTTGCTTAGACTGCAAAAACTGACCGCACAGAGGGAAACAATTGTTTTGACCTCAACTTATCAGTTATCATCTCTGGCATGAACTACAAGGAAGGAGTGAAAGATATAGAATTGGTGAGTTTTGCTCGCTGAGGGACTCCAGGTGTGGTGGCAGCAGAGGGTCTGTGGGGAAACAACTGAAGAGCAACAGAAAGTATGGAAGTATTTCATATTTGATCAGCAAAAAGTCACACGAAAGACTGAACTGAACTTCAGAACTCTGATGGATGAAGCCCCTCTTGGAAGTTTTCATGTTTTACTGTCAACATTGAATTAAAGTAGTAGAGCACTGTAAATATGGGCAGAAGTAATCTTAAGCAATCCCATTTTTTCAAGTTGCACATTTTACTCTACTTTCCTTCACTTTAATGGTTGGTGGAATGCATTTCCACACATTTTTACAGTGTGGTAAGTGAGCACAGTTTAATCAGGAGACATTCATTTAACAGTTATAAAGCACTGTTGATTAAATGTAGATGAGTTTTTTTTTTGTTTTGTAGGCCAGGCCAATAATGTCGATTTAACCACTGGAGGGCACCAAAGTTGGACATCTTCATGTTTAGTTGATGTTGCGTCAGGTACAAAGTAGTCACTGCACATACCAACATATTCCCAAAGGGTAACACACACACTGCAAGACCAACAAAAGGACAGAGAGGGTTTGTTACCTGAGTTTGGTGGAACCCAGTGTGATCTGAAGTGACTCTGCTGGCATTGGACCAGGCCCCTTCTCTGGAGCGGTACTGAGATTCAGACAGCATAAGAATAAGATGTATGTATGAATATGTATATATGAATACAGGTCCAAACAGTCGCCACCGGCTGACTTTTCTTTAGAATATAATGTATTCTTCAGTGATTCAGTGAATCCTAACCTCCCAGTGACTGACAATAAGAGACTTTGATTTCACTAACCTGAGTCCAGCAGGGGCCTGGGACGGGGCCACTCAGGTCTGATATTGTGGCGCCCAAAGTCTTCTCTGTAACCCTGAAGCACTAAACATTCAGACTTTATTAAACCATCTGCCATGGCGTTGTTACATGCACACAGTTCATGCACCAAATCATTTTCACTTGATGACCAAAATAGAAGTCGTACTGTAGGGAGGTGAGGATGTCTGTGCTCTTATACAGTATGTCCAGAAAAAAGTGCAAATGTTCAAAGACAATCCAACAGAACAGCACCACAACTGGCTACTGTACTGCACTGTAGTAGACTGTTATCTAATAAAACTGCTGTATGGTACCACCCTCACAGAGGATGGTGTGGAAGTTTACGTATGACAAGGAAAGTCAGATGAGCAAGTCTTGAAAATGCTGTCTGAGACTTACATCTTACCTTCTGAGAGCAGTTAGATATTCAACACTACGTGCTATCACAGGCCTGATCATTTTACCCACAAATTGAAGCATACCTTCAAAATGGCCTGTTTTGTGCTGATGATAGTCTCTTGACTTAAACATTCTCCGTTTGTGTACTTGTCTTCTTTTTTGATACATTTATGTAAGTTCAATATATTTTTTTGCAGCAGCTTTTTAGCTTTTTTTACTTTAATTTTGTGTGGGTTTGCCTTTTCAGAAATAAAGGACATCTTTATCATTGCAATAACCCATTTTGACTGCAGGCAAAAGTGGCCCAAATCTGATTCTTTTGCTCATATGTGATTCAGATCCGTTTCTTCTCATCCTCACTATCATCTGCTCATGAATCTGCTGGCTTCCCCTGCACATCAACTTATAAATGAGGGTCAGTTCAGGACCAGTTCACACTGGAATCTGATATTGGCCACATTTAAAAAATAATGAACAGCCAAACAGGAAAAAAAGAAAAAAAAAGAAATCAGATCTGAGCAATAAATATGAATTGAGCACCAAGGCTTGAAGTGTGAACGTAGCCTTTGTCAGTCGAGTAAAACTGGTATGGGTTTTTGAAGAATAAAAACAATATCTGGCACTCAGGCCGTAAATACAGTAGTTCACTTCATCTAACCTTTAAATAGTTTTCAGAAATCGAAGTATTGAGTTTTCCCACACAGAGTTCTATGGGTGTAAAAGCCTCTCAAACAGTATTTAGGCCCAGCAAATGTTGTGTGACATGCATACTTATACATGGTCAGTTCAGGGATAGGTGTTCCTGTTGACGGCCACTGTAGTGTTGATCAGTTGTTCAGCACAGTAAATATGGAGCAATAAACTGAGTCATGACAGAGGTGAAGCAGTGTTCCAATAACATGTCAGCACTCAGTATATCAGTCTATCAGCTGTGTGTGCACTGACCTTGTCTTGGAGGGGAGGGCAACCCATGTAGGTCTACTCCCCATGCGGCAGCGGCGTGCTGCAGCAGCAGGCTGCTGATGTGTCGATGGGCCAGTGCGTCCCAGTGGACGCCGTCTGGCATGCGGTGCTGCAGTCTGAGGCGGAAGTGGAAGTGCAGGTCGAGGACGTCCAAGCCGTAGGCCTCCGCCAGCCGACTGCTGTAGAAGTTGGCCTCGATTATGTCATAACACAGCGTGGGACCCAAATGGCTCACCTGTTGTGATTCAGTGATGGTAACAGCTGATTCAACCTACACCAGGTTCATGAACACTTTTACATTTGCTGTTCTAAACAGTGTTTGGTAGATATTCTGGTCAATAATTCAATATCATAATTTATTGTCTCTCCATATGACATGTATGATTGAGACAAAATTCTTATATGGAGATTTGTTCATTCATTGGTCTCATCTCTCAAGTTACATTTCATCAAAATCTGCCACTTGAGTCTTGACAATCAGTGACGGAGACAAAAAAAGAGGAACAAAGAGACCTAATTTTAAATTAAAATTTAATTTAAATCCTTTAGGTGCGTTTCCATCCATTTTCAATTTGCACATAAAAAAAGGAGTGGTGAGTGGAATCACCCGAAATTCAAAAAAGTCAAATTATTGCAGACAAGTTTTTACACTTGGCTGAGGTGAAATGGTTAGGGTATCGATAAAAGCAAAATGCAACAAAGTGCAACGGAGACAGACAGTGACAGTGATTAAATGATGGGAAACTGCACACTGTTCCGCCCATTATTCCAAAACCCCAATAGTCCGAAAAATGTCTTACTGGACCAAAAGCCCATTTGTCCGACAGCCCGTTATCCCAAAAACAAACGCCCATTGCTCCAAAGGCCAAAACCACAGCGTCTGTTTAAGAAGTACTGCAGTATTGTGGTCTATCAGCCGCCCTTTGGTTTTCATGAGGAGCAGTACATAGATTTGTATTTTGTATGTATGTGGTCAACATACAAAATAATGTGTTTAATACCTCTCATTCAGCAGCCAAAAACTCATTAATTCAGTCAAGGCCAGTTGTCCAGTGTTATCTTGACAGATAAAAAAAAATCTCTACACCTCTAAAACCCACAGTTTTGAGAAGGTTGCTATGGTCTCTCAGATAAAGATCAAAAGGTTCCCTGTTCTCTGAATGAAGGTGCTAATAAGTGAAATCAGCTGGTGTAGTGTTTGGTTGGAATGAAAACCTGCAGGCCCTTAGCTAAGAGATACTCACTTCAGGCACCAAGAATCCACCCTTGATCTTCTTGCCAAGCGGCATGGCCAGACTCCACAGGATGAAACAGTCGTGGCAAACGATGTTTGTAATCTGTTCAAAGAACTTGTGGAGGTTCTCTTTGTATTGTTCAAGACAGCCCTGGCCGTACCTGACATATAAAACATTTAGAAAATCAGAACATTAGCGAAAATAAAGCCGCAATACCCAATTTGTCATTACTAGAAATGTCTTATTTTATTATGTTAACTTCTATTTATTTTGTGTCTCAAATGGGGATGTCCAGTTCCCCTGCTATGCAGTCCTTGTCACTGCTAACTCCACAGCCACGTGCCTTGTTTGTCATGGGGTGCTTTGCATTTAACTGACGTGCATCTTCTAAATTGTCTGCTAATAGATGGTTGTGAATTGTTTTCGGATGGAGGCATATTGTTGAACTGACAGTTATTTTGTTCTGAGTTATTAATGGACACTTATTTTTTTAATTAATGTCCTCCCACAAGTAATGACAGATGTTAAATATTATTCATATACATAAAAGTGACTTATGACCAATGATGAGCAGTGTGCCATAGATCCAAACATGCACAATAAACTGCTACAAGACATCAGATCAGTATTGATCTTGTAAAATAATGCTTCTATCCATCCATAAGCACATTTATCAAACATGCATGTTGTTTAATTAAAATTTGACCACATCATAAATATTACTGACCATTAACAGGTCTAGCCTGACCACTACTGGATTTTTTTAGGCTGACAGATATACATTTTTTAGTTAAATAAAACTGTTTTAACATAAACAAGTAACATTATAAACATTTCCTATAAATTTGGTAATATTTGGTTATTGTGACCTAGATATGTACTCAGCACTCAGGAACATTTTACAGACAGTAGAAATAAGCTTGTCAGTGCTCTCTGGTGGACAAACAATATACTGTACTTTGTTAGTTATCGGCCGACATATGTACCAATAACAATATATTGGTGATGATGAACTAAAGCTGGCTGATAATGTTGGCCATGCTGATGTACTGACCCAGCTCTAAATTGTACTGTTGTGATTTTGATTTTCCACAATGTTGCGCAGAGCTCAGTTCTGCCTGTTGCAATGTTAGCTAAATAATCTAACAAGAATAAGAGTCTACAGCCATGCTAGCATAACTTTCATGCTTCTTAGGCAGAGTGGTGCTTTAAGCTAAATGCTAACATCAGCATGCTAAAATGCTCACAATGACACTATTAGCATGCTAGTGGTTTAATATTTACCATGCCCACCTACAACTTAGTTTAGCGTGCTAAACAAAGTACAGCTGAGGCTGATGCCACTAGTTTTGCAGGTATTTGGTCATAAACCAAAGTATTGGACAAACTGAAATTTGGACCTGATGATGGTGCCATTTGAAAAAAACCCCACCAAAGTTATTACAATTCATCCTGAGGGGACCACGGATGTACTAT
The DNA here is from genome assembly GCA_008360985.2 of Macquaria ambigua. Taxonomy (NCBI): domain Eukaryota; kingdom Metazoa; phylum Chordata; class Actinopteri; order Centrarchiformes; family Percichthyidae; genus Macquaria; species Macquaria ambigua. The sequence continues at coordinate 338,492 of VMKM01000334.1, forward strand.
ACATTTTGACCTAGTGATGGCTCTAGTGCAAAGGTCAGGTGATCAACAAAGTTATTACAACTCATCCCAATCCTGCCTAAACAGATATTTCAGTCTGGACTTAAGTCATGCAACAAATGAAAGTACTTTATCACACTGATGCATGAGTAGTATAAAAATCCAATATGACCATAAATCAGTCCTGCTCATTTAGTTGCAATGTGACAAGAGCCAAACACAACAAGACACCAGACAAGACATGAACAACATGGCAAAATCTGACAGTTGAAAAATTAATAGCATCTCATGGCAGATATATATTGTCATATTGCCCGACCCTAATCCAGAGAATGGTGAGGCTGGCTGCTCCAAAACCAGTGGTAGATCTATTGTCACCAACTATAACTAAATGAAAATAATGTATTAAAATAAAAGAACAAAACAGACATGAGACAGCAGATTGGAAGAGTGACTGTCCTTTTCAATGGCTAGATATTAGGACTAGTAAAGCAAACATGCATTATAACAGCCAACTCTGGCAGCTGTGACAATAAAATCATTCTCTAATCAGAAAGCCTGGATGAATGGAGAGATGGGAGCCCTATCCAGAGCTAAAAGAGCTGCCTTTCAGTCAGGTGACAAGGAAGCATACAGCACCACCAGAGCGAGACTGAAAGCTGGCATTAAGGAGGCAAAGCTGAGTCATCATGAGAGACTGGAGAGTGACCTCAACACCAAAGACATGTGGCAGGCAATCCAGACCATCACAGGCTACAAAAGCAGGAGTGATGATGAAATCCATGGCCGCATACTAAGAACGTGCCAACCAGCTAGTTGATGTCATTACTGACATTTTTAACATATCACTGTCTCGGGAGAGTGTTCCCACCTGCTTCAAGACAGCCACCATTGTCCCTGTACCTAAAAAGTCTGCAGTGTCTAGTCTAAACGACTACTGTCCTGTGGCACTCGCCTCCATTCTTATGAGGTGCTTTGAGAAACAGGTTCTTTAGCACATCAAAGATAACGTACCAGCTAGCCTGGACCCTCACCAGTTTGGATTCAGAACCAACAAATCCACAGAGGATGCCATCTCTACTGCCCTCCACTCAGCCCTCACACATCTTGAAAAAAACAACACCTACAGTATATCAGAATTCTGTTTGTTGATTGATTGTTGATCACGAAACTGCAATCTTAGCACTCTGGGCTTCAGTACTACACTCTGTAACTGGATATTGAACTTCCTCACAAACAGAACCTAGACAGTTCGGATTGTCACCCCCAGAGCTGTGTGCTTAGCCCCCTCCTGTTCACCCTGTACACCCATGACATAAAGAGAACTCTGTTGTGAAGTCTGCCAACAACACCACCATCATTGACCAGATTTCATGATGAGACTTCATATTGAGAGGAAATTAACAATTTTGCAGAGTGGTGCACAGAGAACAACCTACTGCTCAATGTCAGCAAAACCAAGGAGCTGATTGCTGATTTTAGGAAAAAGGAGTCAAAGAGACACACTCCTGTCTACATCAGTGGAGCTGAGGTGGAGCAGGTGAACAGTTTTAGGTTCCTGGGAATCAGCATCACAGAGAACCTGTCATGGACATCACACATTTCAACCTGGTAAAGAAAGCTCAGCAGCGGCTGTACTGCTTAAGGAAACTTAAGGCGGCAAAATTCCTGTGCCAAGTTCTTGTTAACTTTTACAGAGAAGCAACAGAAATAATCCTATGTGCACGGCTCAGGAACAGAGGGATCTGCAGTGGGTGATTAAAACCGCCCAGAACATTATGGGTACCCATCTACCAAGCATCAGTGATAACGGTGAGGTCAGGTGCCAGCATAGAGCCCAAAGGATACTAAAGACAATACCCACCCAGCCACAGCCTGTTCACCCTGCTGCCGTCTGGCAAGCAATACAGAAGTAACTGCTGCTGTACCACCAGACTACAGAGCAGCTTCTTTCCTCAGGCTGTGAGACTCCTCAACTCCAACTCATCCTCTGTAAATAAATTACTCTTCTCATAAACCTCAGCTCTACATGTTCTAGATTACACACCGTTTTATACACTGAATTGACTACATTGAGCTATTCTGTTATGCTTCTTTTGCACATTACTATACCATTGCCTTTGCGCTAACCTCATTCCACTACCTTAACTTTGCACTATAACTTGCATAATAAACGGATAGGTATACACTGTGTGTGCGCGTGTGCATATACACATGACTGTATATCTTGCTTGTAAATAGAATTTAGTTTTCCTTTTTAATTTCTTCCTTTAGAACTACTTTTATATATATTTTATTTCCTATTTTATTGTTGTATTCTATTCCAATTAAAAAGACTAATATTTGTTTATACATTTTCTTTGTGTGTGTAGCGTAAAGGGGGATACAACTTAATTTCACTGTGCGACCTTGTATTGTATAATGACAAAGCTGAACCTTGAACCTGCAGAAGAAAAATAATTTGACTCTGCCTTTCCCTGAATGAGCATGGAAGAAAAATAAGAAAAGGAGAAAAAGGAAGGGAGCTGGCTTTTAGCTGCAGTAGGCAAGCGTTCTTGTGATTCATTCATCGTCCAGATTATACACATATCTAATAATTATTACCGTATGTAAAAAAAAATTAATTTATTTTAGTCATGAATGGTGCCGTTATTCCTCTCCCCAAAGGTCGTTTGTACTGTATCTACAGTAATATTCATCTGTGCAGTAACAGCAGTCTGCTACTTCTGCAGTCCCTCCAGATCAGCTCCAGTAATAAACAATCAATAAACCCCATTGATGGGGTGTAGCCATCCAGTAAAAGTCTTCCTCATACACTGATCAGCCATAACATTATGACCACCTGCCTAATATTGTGTAGGTCCCCCTTTTGCCGCCAAAACATCCCTGACCCGTCGAGGCATGGACTCCACTAGACCTCTGAAGGTGTGCTGTGGTATCTGGCACCAAGACGTTAGCAGCAGATCCTTTACAGTATGTCCTGTAAGTTGCAAAGTGGGGCCTCCATGGATCAGACTTGTTTGTCCAGCACATCCCATAGATGCTTGACTGGATTGAGATCTGGGGAATTTGGAGGCCAAGTCAACACCTTGAACTCCTTGTTGTGTTCCTCAAACCATTTTTGCAGTGTGGCAGGGCGCATTATCCTGCTGAAAGAGGCCACTGCCATTAGGGAATAACGTTTCCATGAAGGGGTGTACTTGGTCTGAAACAATGTTTAGGTAGGTGGTACGTGTCAAAGTAACATCCACATGAATGGCAGGACCCAAAGTTTCCCAGCAGAACATTGCCCAAAGCATCACACTGCCTCCACCTGCTTGCCTTCTTCCCATAGTGCATCCTGGTGCCATGTCTTCCCCAGGTAAGCGATGCACACGCACCCGGCCATCCACATGATGTAAAAGAAAACGTGATTCATCACACCAGGCCACCTTTATCCATTGCTCCGTGGTCCAGTTCTGATGCTCAAGTGCACATTGTAGGTGCTTTCTGTGGTGGACAGGGGTCAGCATGGGCACCCTGACCGGTCTGCGGCTATGCAGCCCCATCCGCAACAAACTGCGATCCACTGTGTGTTCTGACACCTTTCTATCAGAACCAGAATTAACTTTTTCAGCAATTTGAGCTACAGTAGCTCTTCTGTTGGATCGGACCACACGGGCCAGCCTTCGCTCCCCACGCGCATCAGTGAGCCTTGGCCGCCCATGACCCTGTCGCTGGTTCACCCGTTTTCCTTCCTTGGACCACTTTTGGTAGGTACTGACCACTGCAGACCGGGAACAACCCACAAGAGCTGCAGTTTTGGAGATGCTCTGACCCAGTCGTCTAGCCATCACAATTTGGTCCTTGTCAAAGTCGCTCACATCCTTACGTTTGCCCATTTTTCCTGCTTCCAACACATCAACTTCGAGGACAAAATGTTCACTTGCTGCCTAATATATCCCACCCACTGACAGGTGCCATTGTAACGAGATGATCAATGTTCTTCACTTCACCTGTCAGTGGTCATAATGTTATGGCTGATCGGTGTAGGTTACACCGACAACATGGTTGACCATGACCGATTTCCAGGTCACAGGCCAGAGATCAGAGGAACGAAGACGCCAGAATGCACAATTAGCTAAATCAAAAGCACCCGTAGTGTCACTAAATGCTTCTTTTCACCTGCCAGTTACGAGCAGAGAGATCATACCATCATACTCAGTCAGATATATTAGAGCTTTCAGAAATATCTGACATTCCCAGTCCAGTCACGTCAACATCCAAATTAAAACTTGGATGTTGATGTGAATGCCATTTAAAAGTCAGAAACTGGCACTTTCGGTAACTCCCACATGAAATTAATGAAGCATTAAGTACATCACAGTAGGCAGTAAGTGAAGAGAAAAAGCTTTAATTTCATTCATCTTTAGTCTATTATTAGACATCTGTGCACTTTCTGATGTTCTGCTCTGGTGCTCGACATATACAATATTTTTTCTGGAGCAGGAATGTGTATTAGGACAGGAGAACAACAGGATGGAGCTGCTGCTTCATTTTTTATCAGATGGCGGCTGCTTGAGCGACTACTCAGTGTACATGCACTCTGTACATAATTAATCAAGCACTCATCTCCCTCTCACTCTGACTGAGCCTGAACAAGGCTAAACTTTAATGAAATTCACACCAAACAAATTAGGGGAGGACCAGAATGTACAGTGGCAGACAGGCGTTCCAGTGAGCGAGAAAGAAAATCTTGTTTCATCACGATAACTTATGAAACATACCTCTCGAGAGATCACTGTCATTTTCAATGCAGACACTGTACAGGAGAGCTTTTTTAGTCTGCAGAAATGAGTGTAATTTGTGTGGAGGCTGAAGCAGTGAGACATGAGACAGCTCCCGGTGTTCTGCTGTTTTAAGTGCTTCTGCTATAGAAGACAGGGAATGAATAGTCTATAGGTAGAGACATGAACAGCAGATAGTGTGTGACAAACTCCATTAAATTATTTAGCAATTTAACACTGCTTTGCCTATTGGTGGTATATATCTGGGAGCACAGAAGTTACAGCATTTTTACAATCATTTTGCAAAAAATTACTTTTGAGTTTAAATGAATTCATTAGATAGCAGCTAACACAGGACCTCAGCTGGTGTGATAACCAACCACCGGAATTGTGCCTTCACACTACTAATTTTATGTAAAGCGAATTTTTACAAGTAAACTAAGGTCATTTCACTGTAAGAGGCATTAGGGATGGATTGAAGTCTGATTGTTCAAACCACCTCGGAATGCATTTCGGTTTGAGTCGCATTTTAGCTACATGTTCCTGTCACATATAAAAAGGGACAGCAAGTGGCTCCAGCTATTTTATACATGAGGCTACATGCTGTTGTAGCGTTTATCTGACCCTTAGAAGAAGTTGTTTTTCTTCTGATGTTTTTTTGTCAGTTACCACACAGCTTCAGGTGCATTACCTCCTCCCTGTGGACTGGAGAAGAGCTGACTCTCATTTGCACGTAGCCGAGAAAATCAAGATGGATTGCAATCAGATTTGTGATCTGGCCAACAGAGATGCATGTATGTTGCAATGAAGTGGAAATGAAGGCACCAGCAGCTCCTGAGGCAAATGTGGGATTAGTCCCCACATCATGTTTGCATTCTACACTGGTGGAAAGTAATTAAGTACATTTACTCAAGTACGTACTTGACATACTTGTACTTTACTTTAACCTTTACTTCCATTTTGTGGTACAGTACTTTATATTTCTACTCTACTACATTTGTGACAGCTGTAGTTACAAGTTACTTTTCTATGGAACCTGAGAAAAAAAACGAATCTGTGCTCTCGAATTAGTAATTCATGCTCCCAATTTAACAATTTGTGTGCACAGATTACTTAATTCATCCCCTCTTTCACTTTGCCAAGTCTATGTTCACATGTCACTGAATAATCCATTTATTTATATGAATTACTGAATACCTGTAGCCATCAGTAAATTAAAGTTTAGTGCTCGCTGACGTGCAGAAGAGAGAGAGAAAGCTGTGTGCAGCATGTCCTCTTACTCTATTGACCAGCAAGCTCTTTTACACACAGTGACATGAACAGTTGTTACCACTGCAATCTCAGAACCCATCGGCTATCATCTGATGATAATTTGAATGCAGATGAATTTTAAAAAAGCTAATAAAAAGCTAATCTCTAGGATTCCGAGATTGATAAAAAGCTAAATAGTCGTCAGATGATAGTCGCCTCTTTTGCTCTCCACGTGGACTGTTTACATGCATGCAACCAAAGCCCGCTCAAATGTGATTGGTCAATACTACTCGGACTACAAACAGACTACATGACCAAGGTAAAAAAAGAAAATGCCAAAGTTGAGTCCAAAACCAAGAATACCCAAGGAACTCCAAATCTTGTCAGCCATCAACACTGCATCCCTGCCAAGTAGTAATGGGAACCCTGCCGATCAGCGTGACCGACGCGTGGCCAGCAATTTCCTTCATCAGGTCCCAGAATTAACACCTTGGCCAGTGATTGTGACGCACTTAGTTCATAACTGAACATTATTTAACATCAGTTAAATACATTTTCAGCTCATTGCAGGCTTGTGATCCAGAAGACTGCAAGTCACATTAAACTGAGGTGGAAAATAAAAACATGAAAGGAGACAAGTGGGTTGATATGGTCTTGAAAACAGCATGCAGCTTTCCAACAATTTTAAATCAGCTCACCTTCCCATTCCACATCTAAGTCTTAAACAAATTAAATTTTATTATTCGTAAACAGTAAACTCCTTTAATATTGCATTCCCCTATAACAGTATCTGAGGGGTTTGACCACCGTAATATTTTGCACCTTTGAGTACATTCTGCTGATAAAACTTTTATGTAATTGAGTATTTTTACATTTATGTATTGGTACTTTTACTCTAGTAAAATATCTGAATACTTAAAGAGTCGGTCTAGACCTGCTCTATACGAAAAAGTGCCCTGAGATAACTTTGTTATGATATGGCGCTATATAAATAAAACTGAATTGAACTTCTGCCACCACTGGAGAGTAGTTGTATATTTTCCATGATATGTTGGTACCAGCCACAAGCTATCCAGATGCATTTACATATTGTTGTTAGTTCCAAGATAGGTCTCCCTCTAAGGTCTCTGGCCACCACATATATGTAGTGCACCCTTCAAAATCCTCCATGACCCAACACAAATCTTGTACCAGGCCTTTGTTCTGTGTGTTTTATTGAGGTGTGTGTGCACTGCTACATACACTTTCAACAGCTCCCACACCACCAGACATCAGGTACCGGTACGTGAATGACACTTTCACCAAACTGCATCGCTCCAGTATCAAAAATATCAGTATCACATCAAGTGAACAGTAAGAGGACAGTTCAGGTGAGGACCCTCCTACACAGCACAATATACACCGATCAGCCATAACATTATGACCACCTGCCTAATATTGTGTAGGTCCCCCTTTTGCCGCCAAAACAGCCCTGACCCGTCGAGGCATTGACTCCACTAGACCTCTGAAGGTGTGCTGTGGTATCTGGCACCAAGACGTTAGCAGAAGATCCTTTATGTCCTGTAAGTTGCGAGGTGAGGCCTCCATGGATCGGACTTGTTTGTCCAGCACATACCATAGATGCTCGATTGGAGCGAGATCTGGGGAATTTGGAGGCCAAGTCAACACCTTGAACTTGTTCACTTGCTGCCTAATATATCCCACCCACTGACAGGTGCCATTGTAACGAGATGATCAATGTTCTTCACTTCACCTGTCAGTGGTCATAATGTTATGGCCGATCGGTGTATGTCAGTGAGGAGGAGGATAGACAGAGGGAGGTGCAGCAGATAAAGGGGCCAATGCGTACAAGGAGTGAATGATGAGAATCCTTTCCCCCCATAACACCAAGACAGGCACTGCTAAATCAACAGGGACCACCAGGTGCATCCCAGTGGGACTCCCTTTAAAGTCCAACTAAAATTAAACTGTATTTTTTTGTCTGCTACAGATCAGTGGTTCCCAACCTTTTTGGTCTAAGGTACCCCCACAGCCCTGTCAACTGAACTCACGTACCCCTTCATCAAGTCCCACCTATCTTGTTCCAAATGTATAACACTATTGATTATATAAAAGTGGATACTGTTACAATATTTTTTTAATATAAGTGTGAAGATTTAGGTTGTTTTGCCCAGCAATCGTACTACTACCACTTAGAATGAAGCTGAATGCTCCAACCGTTTATGCAGCACTTTAAGCTAACTATTTTAACCGTTTATCCATCACTTTTAGCTACCTGTTCAGACATCTGTGCTCGCTTGTTAACTAGTTTTCTTAATATATAACTTACAAACATGAACACACATCTTTGTCCGGCACCACACAAACATTCACCAGGGGAAAGTACACTGCAAACGTTAGTTTGCAGGCTACATAGCTAATTAGCTGCTCTGCTGCAGCACATTAAACAGCATGTAAACATACAAATGTCATTTTGGTCCACTTAGATGCTGGTGTGGTCCTGAACTCAATACCACTAACTGTCCTACGGTGTAACACCGGCACTCTGACAGCCTGTCAAACACAGACATGTACATGCCCCTCCAACCGGCTGAGACGAGTATTTCTGATCTTCCCTAAAGACCTTTTTTCTTCCTTTAAATAATAAAAGACTATTAACTATACATTTAAAAAACAGGTTGACATTATTTTTGACTACAAAAAGGGATGACTAAATGTGATTTCAGACTTCAGACTTTTCAGTTTGCAATTTTGTCTCGCAGCAACACAGACTTGAACATAAAATATTATAACAACAAACCATTCAACATCTTATATTATTTACCTGGGTGGATCTACAGGCACTGAGGGCTTCTGCTTGCACACTAGCAATCTTTGCTTTGACCACAACTATAGAAGTATTACATTTACTCAACAACTGAATCAGAAAAGCAAACACACTTCATCCAACAGCTCAGCTTGGCTACTTAATCTAACTTTCTCTTTTCTCACCATCAGAAAGATCCTCTACAAAACAAAACTTCAAAAAAAATATTTAAATTTAAACATTTAAATTCAACATATACACAGAGTGTTCATGTATCCCTGTTTTTCATAAAGATAAAAGAATATTGCAACCAAGACAGTACTGCTTTTCTGCTTAATGCTTAAAGACATACTGCTTTTGTGAGAGTTACAGCAATCGAAATATGCAATAGTGCATATAAAAAGTGGCAAGAGTCTACAGTTCGGCCTACCATGCCAGCTTGATATTGCCCGCTCCTTTTTTGTCGCATTTTTGCCATCTGCTGGACTGGACCAGTGGAGCTGGCAATGGCTAACATCACGGTAATGGAAATGTGTGTCCTATGAGGCTACTGTACTATGGCTAAAACAGGAAGAAATTGAATAAAGTCGGAGCTCAAACTATAGCAATGAGTATTGATAACACAAATATCAGACCTAATTTAATACTTTATTTCTCCAAGGAGTGGAACAGAGCGGCTAAAAGTCTCTGCTTCTCTAACGATAAGCTACAGTTTTTGATAGTGTGAGAAATATAAATGGGATTCATGAGAGCCGATCATTCATGAATCCCACTGTTTTATCGGTTTTAGGGTGCTGTCTTCTGCTCCTGTTTTACACCCATTTACTTGTGTTAGATGGAGGTGGGATCAGGAGAAAGCTGGTGTTTAATTAGTGTGTACTGCATGGCTGGATTGGGAAAGAAAATACAAAATAGACACATTTTTGCTGTTCTGTGAACACCAGACCAAAACCACTGACAGCATCCATTGGGAAGAGGTCAAAGGTCATTGACCAGGAGTCATTGGATGTCCGGAGTAAGATCAAGGAGTACATTCACATCTGACACCAGCGACCATCTTTGAACAGACTGGGGTTACCACCTCCCTCCATATACAACCACCTGTTCTCACCTGACCAAAGCGTTTATCAACAGAATACAAAAGTGTAAGAAGCTACATTACCTGGTGATGTCCCAGACACAGGAACTGATGATAATGACATCGGGTTTGAGTCCGTGCCTAAAGTCCTCCAGGATGCTCTCCATGTACGGCGAGTAGATCCGTGTCAGGAAGTAGAAACGCAGCAGGTGGTGGTCAGAGCGGTACTGTCGGACCTCTCTGTACTCTGTGCCGTTAGTCATGGGACCTAATCGACCTCCCTCCACCAGGCTGTCCTGCTCAAAGGAAAATTCCCCCTGGACCACAGAAAGGGAGACATTAAATGCCAGTGTCCCAGCACAGAAATCACAGTGTTTCTTCTTCCATAACAAAGGCACATCTCATGGTTAATGTAACAATCAGTGGTTCCCAATCCCAACCTTTTCCTTATGACGTCTTAAATAAAGTCATGTCTACTTGTGTCCCTTCATCAGACATAACATTATGTCAATTAATTGTGGACACTTTGACCAAAGAGTGATTTTTCAGATAGCTGCATTTTTAGAGGCCAGTGGCCATATTCACATATCTTACCTCTAGAAAGTTCATAACTAAGAGTTTCCTCTTAAGAGCTTTTCACAAAGCAGCTGACAGCAACTTTTACTAAAATTTGACCTTGTTGTTAAGAATTACATCATGTTTCATGAATGAACTTATGTCCACAGTGATTAGTGACTGGTCTGTCAGTCAATGTGAAATCAATGTTCAATTCAATATTCGATTGATAGAAAGCTTGATAGATACATCAATAGATATATTTCAGCAACAGATATTTTATAAGCTATTTGATATTTTATAAGAGGAAATTATGGTTTGATGAGTAATTCTGACAGACTGCTGGAATTTCCAAGTTCATCAGTGCAGCATAATTTTATTTTTTCTAGTGTCCAAGTTACAGAGAGTTATGCAAACCATTTCCAGTGTTACTGGATTATTTCAGTTTGTTGCTGAGCAGACTGGATCCTTATTAACTAATTTTTGTATTTTTCCAAAACGCTAATGCGATGAGCCTCATTACAGGCAGCAGCTGAAAGTCTTACACCGTGTCTACACAGGTGCTGTTCAGGCACAGTATCGAGTGTAGGTCACCTGTGTGGCAGCACTTACAGCCCAATTCACAATCATTGTAGGTACGCATGTGAAATGGAAGAAAATAGGCTTTAAGTGTAAAAATATGTTGTATGTATCGAAGCTATGCACCTAAAGCCCAAATGAATGCAAGTCATGACAGACACGGCTGAAAACGTCTCCTGTGTGGACACACCTTAGTGACTTAGCACTACTTCTGGACTGCCTCTAACTTCTGACAGACTCAGAAGCTAGTTGTACCGCACCACATACTTTGTCAATTACTCTCAGACCAACATTTTAGGAGTCTTAAAGTTTGAACTGACATGCCCCTTATTTAGAGGGTATTTAGGGACTTTTCCCTAACTCAGCAAGTTAAGAGCTACTTTTAGTCTGAGGGTGTTTTTACACCTAACCCATTTGGTTCGGTTAAAACGAACCCTGGTGCATTTGCCCGGGTAGTGCGGTTCGTTTGGGAAGGTGCGAACACAGTAATTGCACTCGGATGTGGACCAAAACAACCGCAGTGAGACCCAGTTCCAAACAAATTCTGGAGCGGTTCATTTGTGGTGGGAACGTGATCTGACCTCGGTCAGACCCAACTACGTGGTGTACTCTGCAAGTTTGAGCTAAACGGCTCCTGTAGCCAGGTGTGCTTTGCATTCTGTGATGCGGCAGAACACGCAAACTGTTTCTAGTTGTAGCAGCTAGCCGGAGAACGAACCAGCAACGTTTCTCTCACAGAAATATGCACTAGTTCAGAACACTGTATTTACTATCTTCTTCGGTTTTACTGGCAGACTACAAACCAACTTCAATGGTGCATGCTGCCACCTAGTATTACTGTGTTTAACATGCCCAGACACATCTGACCAATAAGCGGAGTGAACATTCTCACATGGTTTGCAGTGATGCCGAACCAAGGGGAAAATGCTCCAAGTCTACAAACTCATCAATTGATTGAGACCAGAGCAAACAAACTATAGGTGTAAAAACGCCCTGAGTTTTGCAAATATGGCCCCTAAAGGAGTAAAACTATTCAGTATTTCACAGAAAAAGCAAAAGCAGAAAATAATATAAATTAATAATACATTTTGTAATCGTCTTCTTTTTTATCCTATTAATCATCTTGGAAGCCCTCAAATATATCTCATGACCCCTTGGAGGGGTCCCAACCCCCAGGTTGGGAACCACTGCATAGGTGATATAAAGCTACTGTAATCTATAAAGGAATAAGGGTCTATTTAAAAAGGTAGAAAACAAGTATTAATACTTTTTTTATTTCATATTGGTAACCATTTGCCCTATGATGATCACCACCCTGAGAACAGTTGATCCTCCATTTTAACTGCCACTATATCACTGTACATCATACTATTGAACCATGTTCTGGCAGTTTCTTTGAAAGACAATCTATTTCCAATGGATAAAGACGGAATAAGGAATGGAATTCAGCCTTGAAGTCAACAAAAGGATGTGCGTTGAGACAGCAGGTTCATGGGGTTAAGTGTGACCATGTGTGTTACTGTGGTTTCATGTGAATGTAAAGCTTGAGGAAAGATTTACTTTGGACTTGAGCTGAGACAGAGTCAAGTACTGATCCCTCTGAAGCAGCAGAACCAGGTCTTTGTACATGGAGCGCTGCACTGAAATCAAAGAACAAATGCAACAGGCTTCACTTACATCAAGTAGCAGAAAAACCTGAAAGATGTCAATCAATTACGATGAAAAATAAGAGCTTGAAAAGGAACAGAGCAGTGGAGAATTTCAAGGGTGTAGATAGCTGCTAAGATGTGAAGTGGTACACTTTCTGAACATGGGATGTTGAATCCAAGTTGGCACATTCTCTCTGTTCAAGAATTTAATCCTAAAATATTTCAGGAAACATTCAGGATTTAGACAACAGGGAGAACAGGATTTAGATCTTTCAAAAAAGCAAAAGATTCCTATAACTTAAGGTTCTGACAGAGTAAAACTGTACTCAGTTTACACTTTCTAAAACGCATACAAATACAGTTCAATATCAATTTTTTTGTTCATGTCTCTCACCTGACCCACCAAGAACCACCACGAACTTGTTGTGCAGAAGCTGCCTGGCTTGACTCCGCGTTACAAATGTCCTCATAGCTGCAAAGCGGTCTGTTTACAGGACTAATGTTTGGGAGAGGGAAGAGTGGGAAGAGAGGAGACTGTCTGAAGGGAGTCTGTGGGAGAAAGATCTCGAGGATGGGCCAGATGTCCTTCGGATCTTCACCACACTATAAGCACTAAGCAGTACTAGAAAATAATTCAACCGAGTCAAAATGAGTTCAAATGTGAATAGAGTTCACTGAAGAATCAACAAGTACAGCAAACACGAATCAGTCCATGGAGCGACTGAACATACAGTGTACAGATCTTCACTTTTATACCCTTCTTTTACTCCTCCTTTTGTGGGCCTTAAAGCATGGTACCACCCGTTGACCTTGACATTATTTATATGTTGTTTTTCACATCTTGGGCCAGACACCATTGTTTTTGTTGAAATTCCCCCTGATTAGTAAATAATCGTGTCTGTTTTAGGTTCTTTCCATTTTTCAGAAACGGGAAGTTCCTTGATCAATAAACAATCGTGTCTACCCTCAGTTGTTCGTCATTTTTAAAAAAAGGTACTTTTTACTGTTTTGTGTTTATCAACATCACACAAGTTACAGTGTGACCATGACTAGACCTGACCTTGTTTTTTGTCCTTGTGATTATGGTTATTTTGTAACTTGTGCTTGATACATGTACTTCCTGTGACATATGGCTTTACATAACATATGATTATTAATGGCCTAAAACTTGTTAATGGTTAACTGTGTTGAGAACACTATGCCCTCCCTGACTTCCTGAATTTAATATCATTTGCACATTGTTTACATTTTCCAACCCCCCTTTCATCTCTGTAGAATTTGACATGAATTAGGTGGCTTCACTGTGTTCTTATGGCTATTTTTGTGTCTGACTACAATTAGCTCCGTTGAAAAATATGTAAATTAAAAGAAAACACACTGTCACCTAAAAAACATTATAGATTTGCTACAGTGACTTACTGACCCTATTTTCAACTTTATCACAAATTATATTAGTTTTTGAGTGACAACACAACCCAAACTGCATTCAAAAATATTCCAATTAAAAGACATGACGCATGGCGTTAGGCCTACCTGCAGTGTCTGTGTGGTTACTGATAATTCACCAAGCAGCAATTACTTTGAGATAAGTTCGTGAGTGACAACTCAACCCAAACTCCGTTCAAAAATATGTCAATTAAAGGATAGGCTACAACACATTGAATGTTTGTGGGGGTGACAACGGAGCCAACTGTTTAAATCAGTTCGAAGTAAGTATTGCATGTTGTATAAATATACGCCGAATTGAAGAACTAAGTGGCTGTTATTAATTTATCAAAAGTGTAAAGGTTATGTCGCCTTTATATAGATTTCCAGGTAATTTGGGTTAAGTAGTAAAGCACGTTGATCTCACCGTACTAGAGGAGTTGAGGCAATCTCGTGTGATTTCGGCTCCTACCCGCTCGTGCCCAAATGAAGAACGCCTGATAAAATTGATCACGTGATCGCAGCCTAGCTCAGTAATTGGCTACAACAGAACAATAGAAACAGCCGAAATTCACTTACTCAACTGTACACTGCTGATAAATTGGATAAACCGATGTGAGCTAGGCTACAGCAGGCTACACAGATAATAATAATAATAATAATAATAATAATACATTTTATTTATGAAGCGCTTTTACAAGTGCTCAAAGACGCTGTACAAGATAAAATAGATGTCAGTATAAAATCAAAATACTTCCAGTGCCCAAATTCTGGGCCATAGCCAGAATTTTAGAAATAGCCTACTGAGGTCCCTCCTTCCCCTGAACAGTTTGACCAGACACCAAACATAAAGTCTCAATTTTGTCCAATTATTTTAGGTTGTTTAAACATTTTATTTATTACGTTAACTGTATAATTAGCCTGATATTCAGACTGAATTGCCACTTTAATTATTCAGATTGAAATCATGTTCATGTTAGCCTTTTTCTGTTTGGGATGGGGTGTTATTTTGCCCTTACCAATAAGCCTTTTTCACAGCAGACATTTTGACTTGTAATAGAAAAAGCACAGATGTTACTTAGATTAAAATGGCCCCGTTATATTCAAGTGTCCCAGTACGCCATGACAGTGTAACAGCATGCACAATACCAGGACCCTAAAACTAAAGCAACCAGTTTTATTCTTTTCACAACTGTGTTTCCTACTGTGACATGTCCAAATGTCTTCTGTTAAAAGGGCCAATCAGTAGAGTGATGCATCCGTCCCAGCAACATCATTTTCAGGCAGCATAGAAATTATAAGAAGAAGCTGAAAACATCTGAGATGTTGGCAGCTATTCAGAGGTCTGGAACCAGGCCACTGACCAGTTCTGATGTCCGCAATTTTTGAAATTTCTCGCTTGAGGATCTAAATGCTTTTTCACAGCCTTAACCACACTGCTAGGAGCAAAACTGTAACCTAAATAATTACTTTCTATTTGTTGACCTAAAAGTAGTGGGACTGAAATATATTCATCGTAAAAAACAGAACTGGAATAGACCTATAAAATATTGAATTTATAGTAGGCTACAAATTTTACAATTAAATGAATATTTCAACATTTTGGGAAATATGCTTTTTTGCTTTCTTGCCAAGAGTTAGATGAGAAGATTGATACCACTCTCACATCTGTGCCGTAAATATGAAGCTACAGCCAGCTGCATGTTAGCTTAGCTTAGCACAAAGACCGGATACTGGGGGAAATAGCTAGCCAAGCTCTGTCCAAAGTTAACAAAATACACCTACCAGCACCGCTACAGCTCACAAATTAATATCTTATTGTTTAATCCGTACAAAAACTGGGACAAGTTGCCAGTTTCCAGCCTTTATGCTAAGCTAACATGCTTGTTGCTGGCTGTAGCTTCATATTTACAGTAAGGGACATGAGAGCGGTATCAATCTTCTCATCTAACTCTCGGCAAGAAAGTGAATAAGCAGATTTCCCAAAATGTCAAACTATTCCTTTCACATACAGTGTTATTATCAATTCTGGGTTAGTGTAATTTTTCTCTTACTACAGGGATGAATTCTTATCTTGTGCTTTTAAAGAACATTTTAAGGTCCCACCAGTTTAACTATCTTGCTGCATGTTCTCTGGCTGCATGCTGCAGCTGTGTGTGTGTGTGCCTGTGTGAGTTCAGCACATTGGCTAAAGGGTAGTAAGAGGCAACAAAGGCAACTGCGCTCTGATGTGTCAGTCCAGCTCAGCCTTGGGTAGACTGCTCAGAGCAGTCTTCTTTGGTGGTATCAATGCAGGTTACAGCCTTGCAGTAAAGGAGATGAAAACGTCTGTAGCAGTTTTATGTTAAGTTTGATCTGTGGCTCTGAAGCATAATCAGAGCGATTGTGGGTTTCGAAGGACTTTCTGTTTGGATATTGTCAGTGTTCTCTGCTCACAAGGCTCCCAACCTGACAGTTTGTGAACTGAACTTGTTTCTACATAAAATTTGTCAGCCGAGTCAATAAAGGATTTTTAACACCGTTTATGCAAGCCTTATATTTAATGGACAGATATGAGAGAGGACATTAATCTTCTCATCTAACTCTCTGCAAGAAAGCAAATAAGTGTATTCCCCAAAATGTTGAACTACTGGTTTAACAAACATCATTTCCCACAAGCTCAAGACTGTTGCAGGAGGGCCAAATGGCGTAGATCAGAGGTTTTCAAAGTGTGAGGCAGGCCTCCCCAGGGGGGCTCCAAACTGTTTCAGGGGAGGCTCAGTGAATAGAAGTGAAAAAATATTACATTAGTTATTACATTAGTTATCAAAAGGAGAAAACATAGAATAGCTTAAATGTGTGTGCTTTGGTTAAAGAGATAGTTCAGAGATACAGTAGTTTTAGGGAATTGTTCTGTTTTTCCCAGAGTCAGAAACCATTAAATGCCTCAGGACAGACCTTTTTTTATGTCTTTGGTGTAGTTTGAAGTTATGTCAAACCGCAATATTAGCCTATCTTGGTTCAATTGTTGAGTGTCTATGGGATCAATTAACATACTTATGATCCCATAGGTATCCAGGAATTGAGCAAAACTAAGCAAGTAAACTAGGGGGGGCGAGGGGGCGCCTTTTCCCAAGCTTTGTCTGAGGGGAGGCCCACAGTCAGACTTTGAAAATCCCTGGCGTAGATGGTTTTCAGACGGTAGCGATAAGTTAGAGGAGAGCATTGGTGGATAATGGATCATGGATAAGAGAGAAACAGTAAGGATGATGTATAATACACACAGTGCCACACTAGTAAAACTTCATGGGAGCTTTTTGAATGCTAACAAATTAATGAGACTGTCTTCCTAAGAAAAACAAAAGCATCAGTTGTTTGTTCAAATGTCTAGTATGACATGTTTGCATTTAACTGACAAGAGACCTAAACCACAATATTTCACTAACCCAGTAGTCTTTGTGCCCACACAAACCTTAACCATGGCAGTGGATGAGGAAACTTATTTGTAATGGTTCTGGAAGGAACTGTTCCTGCCGATAGGACTATCAGATCAGAAAATGCTAAGACTGGTCCGGAGTATTACATTTCATTTGCAGTTAGGTATTGAGTAAAAAGAACGCCAATCATTTCTAAAAGTGATGAGAAAAGTGTTTAGGTTGGGGAATTCAATATTTAACGTTGTTAAAATCATGATTTTAATCACATTATTTCAATAACAAGTGCTGTAGTCCTGTAGATACTCATTTAATTTAGAAACCCAGAAAGTTTAATTTTTCAAAAATAAAAGAAACCCTCAGGAAGCTAGCTTGAAAAAGCTAGCATGAAGAGGCTAGCTGATCAGCAGCTAACTCGGATATCACGTCAGGACTTCGGCTCTCTATTGCTGTTAACCTGAATGTACTGTAGGTGCTTAGGAGGCAGGCTGGATGCTGTTTTTATAAACCCCTTACTTCATTTATATGGCAGACTGACTGAAGGCTAGCCTGAGGAAAGACATTAGCGTATTTATTCACCTCCCTCAGGCCTGCGGCTGTACAGAGCTTGATTTATAGACAGTGGTCCTGGAGAAATTCAGCTCTTTTCATTTAGATCACGTCTGCTGTCTGGCGCAGAAACCACCCCACAGGTTTGTTTGGGCACTGGGTGCCCTGGTAATGGGCTAGGAAAACGTCTACATCGATATATCTCCCCACGAGGCCATTCCTCCTCGCTGTCCGATTGCGTTCCACTCGAACCGTGGACTCTCCAAATGCATTAGTCTCCAGGGAGAAGAGAGCTGCCTCTCGCAGATATCTCATTTCCAACAGAGTGGAATCCATTAAGAGCAGGTGAGAGTGGAGACTACCCATGATGTAAAGCCTTCATACTTGCTCATCAGCCAGGAACTATAAGATCATCATGACACCACTGTGAGACAAAATAAGTCTGATTCTTTGTTTTCAAAAAGAACACTGGCACCAAGACATTAAGGAAAACTGACTTAAAAAGAGGCATTTTTCAGCCTTCAGTCCTACAGTAAATACTGAAGTCTTATACATCCCACATCCTCTACGTTTTATACTTCATTGTACAGTTGTATAACTTGTGAGGTAGTAGGCTGGAGTAAGGAGAGACAGCTCTTCAACCACAGGACCTGGGCTCAAACCTTTTTCCCACCGGTGCCCTTGAGCAAGACTCTAAAAGCCTACAGCTCCTCAGACCTCCCTACCAATCGGACAAGTAAAACCTTTTCACTTCATTAAAAAACAGCAATGAGTGTCAGTTGCAATGGATATAGAAAGTTGTTTGCACTGGCTAGGACAATAGCTGTTTGTTCGTCTTTTGAGTAAAGTAGCTGTGTGCTAAGCACCCTTCCATGTACCGGGTATAAATTAAAATCATGTGTTTTATTTGTATTGTAATCACACAACACCCCCCACCCCCCCAGTTTCATTTGTTTTGGACCCGACCCTGCTCACCCCCAGCCTGCACTGAGAGTAACTTAACACCCCCTGAAAATCTTGGTTTTCCTGACCTCTAGTGGGTTAACTTCTCACCTTGCTGCAGTGATGTACAGGTGTACTCCAGTACATCATGACATCACTGTTGGGTGTGGTTACAGGTGCAATAGAGCACATTTCTGAACTCCCAACACTGTTTCACATCCAACAGTGATGCTGGCTGTGGTCAGAGGGTAACAGGCTTGAAACTTTCAACCAGAGAGTGCAGCAAAACACTGCTTTTCAGCCTGGTGTTAAGTTACTCTTCAAGCGTGGGGAGTTGGGAGGTTTGGCCAAGGGCAAGTAACAACAAGCGTTTCACAGGAAATGGAGAATTATTGTAATGAACCCATTGTCCAGTGCAGAGAATCATTCTTTTAAGTTCAACTAAAAGGTTTAAAACCTTGGCACAAGATGTTCTGCACTCAAATTCTCAATAATTCTGTTTTAAAGGTCACTCCAGCAATTTAGTATTGCACTTCCATAAAGTTGGAGGACTCACAAAGAAAAAAATAACTGTCAAAATCGAAGCAATAGAGACTTTTAGTCCATAGTATGCTACAAAAGCACTGGATCCTACATTTCCCATAATGCACCGCTTAGTATCTTTTTTTAAAAGCTTGCTTTGCAAACACCCACATCTTTCAAACTCCATGCCTGTAGTTTATAACACAGCTTTTCGGTTATAAATATAGATTTTTCAAGCCCGAACTGAAGTAACCCAGATGACATCACTCTGACATCAGTAATACTGAGTAACACTCCTCATGACTAATAATTTGATCTTAATGTCTGGAATTTGAGTTCTCCTTTAATGATGTCTAAGGAGTGATTAAACTGCGTTCTTTTGAAAAGACTTTTGCCTCAAGATTGCCTGACAGATTTAATTTTACAAGTCGAGACATTATCTGACTTACAGTAGCTTATTCATATGCATCCTTTTTGTCCCTTTCTAACACATCCACAGGCTGTCATCACATAATCACATATACATTTCCATTAAAAATTGTTGGAATGAAAAAAAGACAATGAAAGAAACTTAATGATAGTTTTGTAAAAATATTTTATATAACAATTCAGAAGTCATAACACACAGCAAATCAACATGAGCGACCTGGGTGTGTCCTGCAAGCCCCAAGCATCCATCAAATCCTCCACCATGTAAACAGTGTTGAAAAGAAGCTGCTGTGTGATTGGCTCTCCTTCCTCCTGATAGGCCTCTGTATCTCCAGATTTGTATTTTAGACATTCCTCGTACAATACAATAAATTATAAAACCTAAAAAGATGGAGGAGTTGGTAAACTTAACGTGACCTAAGAAGATTTTCAAGCGTTCAGGACACACCCCAGGTATGAAGAGACCTCTTTGGCACATAACACAAATCATAAAACGTGACATAAAACAAACTGTAAACAAAACAACAATCATTACAAAATGCATTTTTTTAAACACAGACAGCATTAACAGATTAAAAAAACAAACAATATTTAAAAAAAAAAAAAAAAAAAAACTGATTTGGCAAACGAGACCGCCCCCCAGTGATAACACTTGTCTCAGTCTGCAAGGCCTCCGTGCAAAACTGCGTCATTGTGGTTAATGTTAGCGCGCTGGGAGGAGCGGGGGTCAAAATTGAGAGGGGCGAGGGGGGTAAGGTTTCATTTTGAAGTCTGAACTGGTACAAGTCCTGTTTGTTCTTTCGTGTCTCCGGGTTTAACTTTGTGTTTGTCCTCCTCTGGTATGTGCGACAGCTCTGTGGTTTACCAGCCAAAGTCTCTTTAGTGCAAATAGGCTGTCAGCTGCTGCCTCCTTGGAGGATGGAGGGTGGAGGGTGGAGGGGGGAGGAGAAGGTCATTTTCGTGGCGGAGGCGAGGCTGTGTTTGGTTTGGCACCTGGGACTGGTCTGGAAGGAGAGGGAAAAAAAGAAGAGATTCTAGGTTAAGGTTAAACTGATAGAGCATACTGACTTGCTGGTATTTAGAATAAGGTTGGGAATATTCTATATTTCTGTCAACAAACCCCATGAAAAGACCCAAACCAACAATGACTATATCTACTATCAAGTATTGTGTGTGTATCAAAGTCTGATATATCTTCTTCCTCTGAGCCATGGAGCTCCATTGTTGTCCAAAAAATTTCCTTCATTACCATAAACACACACACACTTTAGCTTATTTGGACTCATTCCCACACACACAAACATGCTTCCAATGTAACTGCTGGGGGACAAAATCCACGGTCCTCGTTCTGTGTAAAAATGAATTCTAAAGTTCAGCCATTTGTCTAAAGCCCAGTTCAGACCAAAGATTCACGACGAGATGAGCTGAAACTTGCAACTACTTGCAATGCGCCGGTCTGCAACGTTCTGAAACCTGCCAGTTTACACCAACGCGACTAGACGAGACAGTGTATCGTTTCCATAGCAACGACTCTCTGTAGTTCCGTTCTAACTGCCAGCTTTTTAGGCTTTTTCTGTGGCTGGATATAATTTGTAGCGTGTTAAAATATGAATGAGGATAGAAGTAGTGAGTTACTTGCTACAGTTGCATTTCTAGTATTGATGAAATGGCAAAAACATAAAAAAACGAGAGGGTTGAGATGACCAGGCAACGCCATCAGTCGGCTTGAGCCAAGCTGAGACAGGCCAGTTTACACCGCTGCAACTTTTCCTGCAACGTTCTAAAATGGTTTAATCTCGTCTCGTCGTGAATCTTTGGTCTGAACTGGTCTTAACTCGAATGCTGAAGCCTCATTAGCTTCAGCTGAACTTTAGAATGCATTTTTTCACAGAACAAGGACTTTGGTCCCCTCACCTCTTCACAGACAGTATGAACAGGGGGAATGATTACAGAAACTAATAACTCTTTCAATGTACATATGGGCATGTGAGTATAGCATTAAGATGGACTTGAAAACATGTGAACGTATCCTTTAACCTGATGATAGTTTTTAAGTAAAAAATTGTTAAAGAGTTAATAAGTCAAAATAATTCTTCAATAGTAAATCAAATGTATTAAGATAGCAAGTAACCCAAAAAGTTTGATATAGTCCAGCCATCTCAATATTATGACATAGTATTGGAAACAGTGATTGCACGACGGTAGTCTGCTATTCAGTAATGAGACATGGTGAAATAGTTCTATACAAACTTGCGTAGCCCAACTTCAATCTGTTTCACAAAATGAATGAAGAAAATTCTCTGGGGAACGTAATTAAAGCATGATACAGCCTGATCATGTACAATATATTCGTCTAGTGGTGTGGTGGTACTATCAGTGGGTGAAATCCAGCACTGAACTAATCAAAACCGTAGATACCTACAGCGGGACTCCCGTTAACCCCTTGCGTCAAGTATGAACCTCACTTTAGAGTTTTTTTGTCTTAGTATCTAATAATTGCACATTTTTATTTAATAAAGATTTACGTCTTCAGTAGGAACCAATGGGCTTTGGGCTGACAGCCACAAACAGGGTAAGGAAGTCAGGAAGTATTGAGAGACAGACTAACACATTGTTGGTTTGGGTCTTTTTATGAAGTTTGTTGACAATAATGAATAATAAAATAATGTAAGCATGAAAATCAGGTATGTAATGTTTTGATGAGATTATATACAAGTATGCGTGGATGTATGACTGTTTTTATTCCAGAGAACAGAACATGATGTGAGTGCTCTTTCACAGACGTTCCACCCAAATGAGAATAAAATCATGCAGGAATTTCTTGGCATAAAAGTAGCCATTATCATAAGAACAGGTATCATCAGCACAAATACCAGCTACCAGTAAGTGTGCTCCAAAGATATTGATTTTGATCCTGTTCTATTGCTTTCCATGCACAGCTGAAGCCTACTCTGAAAACGAAAAGACACATTTTGTTGGGGATTTGTAAAGTCTGATACAGGCTGCGCCTGCTCCTCCCTCTCACCAAGTCTCTGAACCAGCAGCTGGGGTTAAGTGTGAAATCTGATGCGGGATCAGACCTTGATATTGCCAAAGAGAACCAGATGTAGAGACATTTTGATACCTCTGCTAGATTACAGGAGCAGAGGAACCATAAAACTTGAACAACAATCACCTTGAGGTTTCCCTGCCTGACTTTCATTGCATTTACAGATAAACTGCCAGATAAACTGAGTGGAACAAAAAGCATGACTCTGCATCTGAAGAAAGTAAGTACAAGCCTTTAGACTGGGGGCCTGTCACAATAAAAAATGAAAATTGATTGCTGATGAAGAACAGAGTCAATGCATTGCATGGTTTGTAAACCTGGAGCGTTTATGTGCCCACACCCACCCTGAACAGAAAACAGCATGAAATGAGGAATAGTGTGATGCAGTATTCCTCACAGAAAAAGCCCCTCCATGGTTCTTTTATAGGTGGGTCATAAAAGGCCTTTCAAACAGGGTTGGAATTCCAGGATATGGAAACACACTACAAACAACAGCTACTTTATGAACAAGACTTTTCTAACTGGATATATTTTAGATAGTATGAAGAAAAGTAACATTCTCCCTGAGGTCAAGTTAAAGTCAGAGAGGTAACAAACAGTGTGGAGTGATGCTTTTACAGCAGAAAATGCTGTGATGTGTTTTACACATACAGTGCGCAGAGCTGTAAAGCATGTTGTTCAGTATATACAGCACAACTGCCTCGAGTGGGTGGAGGATATAATGCTGTTGGCTTACACTTGTTCAGACATTCTGTGTGTGTGTTTAAAATCAAGAACAATTAGGTTAGAAGATCCATGAACGCTTGTTCTGTGATACTAGTGACACTCACATGTGCACTTTTCATTTGAGCAGGAGAAATAAAAGCCTCTCACCTTATTACAGAGATGAAAGAGAACAGAAGAGCCTTTCCTTCCTGAACAGCTGAGAACACACTACACTACAGTATGTCTGTGTGTGTCCATGCTGTGTGTTTGCCCACCTGAGAGCTCTGAGAGGAGGGATGGCTGAGACTTTGCCCACAGGTTTGGGTCCCACTGCAGGGGGCATCATGACCAGCAGGCCCGGGGAGGGTTTGGAGACTGGGGTCCGGGCTGGACTCACTGTGGGGGAGGCTCCTCTGGCTGGGCTGAGGGGGAGAGGCCTCTGAGGAGGGAAGGGAGACAGTCTGGGCTGCAGCTCAGACACTAACTAAAAGAGAACAAACAGAAATATTGATTATTGATTTTGATTGATATGATTCAAAATTCAGATGCAACTGGACACCAAGACATACCAGTCAGATATTGTGTCAACGTAGCCTCAGTAACCAAGGATTATTATGCATTTGCACTCATTTTGCAAACTGCTGTAGAATACAAGGACAAAGTAGAAAGTAAAGAGAAAAAGCAAATAGGTAAAAAAGACAGGGTTATCAAAAATGAGAAAAAGGATGTCTTTCTAAGTGGGATCACTGCCAATATGGAACACAACACTAAATCCCTGGCACATGGACACAGCAGGCAGGAGAACTCCAGTTTCAGTTTCTGTGCTGGACTGGATCCAGGTTGTCTCCGGAATTTGTTCAGCTAGCTGATAAGAGGAACTTCTGTCCCACTTCACACAAGTAGCTGATCAAAATTACCACTACAGCTCAACTCTGAGATCAGATCACAAAGTAAACTCACATGAAATATTGGATATTTGATACAAACAAGAAAAAGAAATATGACATTAAAAACTTTACACTTCACAGAGAAGCACTGATAAGAGCAGGTTTGGAGGATAAATCAATAAGAAAGCAATCAGATAAGAACGTACTGCAGTTTTATTCATTATTTCTTCAGGGTTCAGAAGAAATCTCTGTAATTCATCTAAGAGTACGCTGACACATAGAGTCCAACAGTTTTCTCATTAGCTCTGTGTATTTTTCAATAGCTCTGAATTACATTTAAAAATTAGGCATTTAGCTGCAGTCAGAAGCAAAGTGAAGTTCTGTTAGAGCAGGGGTTTTCAAAGTCTGACACTGTGGTCCTGTACTCTTTAACTGGAAGAACATGGCAACTCTGAATCTGTCTGATTTAGCATTACCTGTACTGCTTGGTGATTTTAATCCCGTCTGGAGCGTGTATGTGGGTAATTTTTCACCTCCACCGCAGTAATAGTTACAGCTGCAATAACCTACTGCTATTCTGATAGGTGGAAACATGTTAACACCCACAGCAATTTGTGAACCAATATGATGACGAAAAAAATCAAATCCATCAGAAGAGATAGACCCTGTAAAAGCTCATTAAATGGGCTGTTGTCATGTCAGCTACGGCTAGGCACTGGTGATCTATTTTGGCCAATCCTGCTTAATGTCCTTGTCTATTACAGACTACATCCTGTAATTTCGGGATGGTTAAAATGCCGTCCTGAGCACAGTGAATATTTTATTCCCCACCTCCCCCTGTAATGTTAGTCCCGTCCAATTGGGGTTTAAATCATGTTATCCTCTAAATATTCTCTGATTTGGCCTGTATAAATCTGACCTGACGGACTCTATTCTAGAGTGGCTGTTTGAAGACCAAGGAAATGTATTGCTACTCTGCCAAATGGGGATTCATTTAACAACTTTCTGGTTGCCTGACAGCTCGGGTTGATGCCCTGTTGGTGACCAAAATGATGGGAATAAGACTGAGGTTGTTTTTCTTTACATTAAACCACTAGATCACATTTTTAAATACAGATGCCTATACAGTAGTACCATTCTCTTTACACTTAACATCAGAAGACAGCTGTCACTCACTTAATGTGAAAAGAGGTAAGTATGGGTTTCTGATTTTCTAAAGCTTTTATCCTTTGTGGCTCCCTGCCTGGATGTTGCTTACATTATGTGGTATGACTTTTAGGTTATAGTTTTAAAATTCAGTTACATACAGTTACAGTTCAGAAAAGGGTCAAAAAGGGCCTTACCAGTGGAGATCGTGTCGGGTTGAGAGGCAGAGGTTTCTTGGGCGGGCTAAGTCTCTGTGGGGTCGGGGGAGATTTGGCTGGGGCTGCTGGGGGCTTCCCAGCTGGCAGAGGTGGGCGAACCACCTTGAGGTCCCGGGAACCACCTTGGGGAGATGGGGCTGGTCTCAGAGGTCGCACAATGTTGACTGGCTGGGTGCCATTGGGCACAGGGCCTGGTCTGAGAGGCAGAACCTCTTTGCTGGTGTGAGGAAGCTAGGATCAGAACAAAGACAACAACTCAAACTTAAGTAAAAGAAAAAAAGCTTAAAACAACTTCAACCAATTTCCAACCTGTTGTCCTTGGCAAAATCCTGGAAAAACTAGTCTACATGCAATGGACAGACTACTTACACAACAACAACGCCTTATTTGAGAGGTTCCAGTCTGGTTTCAGAGTGAGGCACAGTACTGAAACTGCTCTGGTGAAAGTAGTAAATAACCTCACAATCGAGACTTATGATTTTAAAAATATTTATTCTTACTTTTGGACCTCAGTGCAGCCTCTGATACTGTTTGATCACAACATTCTAATTGATAGGTTGGAAAATGGGTTCTAAGCTCGTTTCAGTCTTACCTATGAGGTTGCAACATTTTTAATTCAAAGCTCCTCATTTCTTTGTGATGACTTTGTGATAACACTTCCATATGGAGTGCCTCAAAGCTCTATCCTGGGTCCACTCCTTTTCAGTCTTGATATGTTACCACTAGGGGCCATCATCTAATTTGTTTGCTATGCAGATGACACCCAACTCTATATAGCTGTTGATCCTGCTGACCTGACCTCAGTGCCCTTTACTCTGAATCTTTGACATCACTTTATGGATGAGCAAAAGGTTCCTCAGTCTAGCAAAAGTTTGTTTTTTTGCACACTTAAGTAAATTGTGGAATTTACAATCATTATTTTAGTAACTTTTTATTTTATGGTTTTATTTTCCTCCTCTTTTTGGATGTGTTTTGAAGTTTAAACTGTTTTCAGTCATTACTCAACAATTACTGTAACTCAAATATTTATTGGCAAGAGATTTACAACATGAAATAATAACAGTAACAAAAAAATAACCTCTTTGGAAAAAATGATATTAATGTTAAAGAAATACATTTGAAACCAAGTTTTCAAGGCCTTTTAGAGGTTTTCTTCAACAAGTATTAGCCACTCATCTTGTGTTAGGGGAGTGACTTTTCTCCAATTCCTCGCAATACCCTTTTCACGTGCTATTAATAGTATTTTAACCACAAATGCATTGCTTCCTGGTACAAGAAATGACTGAGATAAAGTATCATAGAACTTTTAGGGACTTAGGGACTAGTATTTGTTACAACACTTTTACATACCATTCCCCAAAGCACTATTACTGTCTGACAATTCCAAAAATATGGGAGTGATCTATAGCCTGACATCGAACCTCTCAGTTCATTTTTGATTTCCAAGGGGCATTATCAACAGACGCAGACCAAAATGTCTCTGGACGCAATTGGATTGACCTACAACCAACCAGAGCAACAAAACGTGTGATGTAGCGCTGAGCGACAGAAAAATGTAAACACACTACAACTTGTAGTGTACTAACCTACTCTCAAGAATCAAACAGGATTTACCAGTTTTTAGAATGGGAAGATAAAGAAAAACAAGCATCGGCATCAACAGCAGCAGATAAAAGGAATCAGGAGCCGTAGGCTCTGAAAAAGTTGTGCCCCAATCCGCCAACTCCAAGTTGGACCAGAAAATCCATGTCCGCACAGCAAAGTATTACAGAGTGGTGTTAAACGGTTAAACTCCTGCTTCTTAAATGTGACATATTTAGACTTTGAGGATTACATGGGCTCGAATGCCAGCTGTCTTATTATTATTTATGGAAATGCCTCAACAGTGCTCCTCTGTACAGTCATTATATCAAACCCGCCCCATGTTAGATAAATGGTTGTGATTGGCCCGACCCAGGTCAGGTCGGCTGGGAATCTGTCTGAACGGGAGGGGGGGACCAGACGCCTCTGCCAGAGCAAATAAAAGCTTGCAGATTCGTCTGGTTCCCAGGCTAAGTGATCTACATTTGGTGTGATAAAAAACGAATCAAGAACCTGATATCTCAATATTAAGCTCAATATTTTTTGTGAGTGTTAATCATTTGTCATCAATCCTAGCCGTTACCCTTAATGTAATTACCATTAAGCTCCATTTTGTGTGTAAAAGATGCTATGTGAATAAGGTTTATTATTATTCTTATTAAGGCCCTTTTTCCTTCCATCCTTTGTCCCTCCTTCTCCTTCTTGTTTTGTCTCCTCCCTTTCTCCTTTTGTATCTCTTTCCTTGCCAATGACAAATGTATCCTAACCCTGAGACACAAACCCATTTAATTAAATAAATGCTATAAAAACAAGGATATAACGACATGATGAAATAATGCTGAAGGCACATTGAAGTAGTGGAAAGGAGTGTTGTGTTGTGGGAGGAGGCAGACTCTAAGTGGTCACACAATATAACAAGCTGCTGTAAAATGAGCCCATTTAATATAAAGGTCAACCTCATGGACGGCCCATTATTCACTAAAACGCAGCAAGAGAAACAGTCACCACCCCTCCCATTTCCTCCCTTCCTTGCCTTTTTTTCCTTTCTTTACCACACACATTCTACTCACCCCCTTGTGGCCGCTAGCTTTGTTGATTGGTCCGACCACCTTCAGGTGAAAGGCAGGATTCAGATGGCCTTTCTTCCCTTTCTCCACCGATGCCTCTGTCCTGAGCAGAGAAATGAGAACAAGCAAAAAATAAACCAGAGTCTGACGCCTGAAAGCTGTGCTGCTTCATTACTCTTCTCAATCTGGCATTGATTTAAGGGCCCCAGGAAGGAAAAGAGACAGAACAGAAGTAAACAGTAAGTTTCTCATCCAGCATGATGTCAGACGAAATGAGGAGGTGAAGGACAGCTGACATATTATCACCTTGCAGACACATGCAATCCAGTAGAACAACACAGTTACAGTCTGAAAATCACCTGAACCTAAATATAACAAGCTACACAAAGGAAGGATTTACTGTAGAGGTGTACTTTATAAACTGGTAAGTCAGTGTATGTATATACTGCAGGCTGCTAGCAGTATATATGCTTAGAAAGGCCTTTAATCAGGTCGAGCCACCCACCGTTCCACTGTTGAACTGTAAATGAACCCAAACTATTGGCTATGGAACAAAACCAAAAAAAGCAGAGGGTTTTCATTGCAGCTAGTGCTGTTAAGGGTCTTTTTAATCATCGTAGTGTCTCAGTTTTCCATATCGATAGCCATTCATTCAGTTTGTCTCCCCTCCCTCTGCCTTTAGCTGCAGTTACTGTAAAATCCTGCTGAGGCCCAATATCACCAGTATTCAGTGTCTTCATTTGGAAGGTCAGGGTCTTTATAAGGCTGCTGTAATGCTGGATCCTCTCCAGAGACATTTCTGTTCTGTAAATCACTGTGGAAGACATGAGTATTTTCAGAGGCACTAACTCAGCCAGTGTTATGACGAGGCTGTCTCCCTGGGTGAGGTATATGGTGGTGCTCATAAAGGAAGCTCTGGGGTTTATGAGGACATGGATTTTGTTTGGTTCTGATGGAGGTGAGCTGCAGCACAAAATGCTGCTATTTATGCTGATGTAGAGATGGAAAGATCCGGTGTATGCATCGATCAGCTTGGAGCACCGGCAGAAATGGCAATGCACACTTCCTTCCTTCCTTCTTTCTTTCCTGTAATTTGATACATCCTTTCCTCCTTGCCTTCCCTCTTTCCCTTTCTTATTTATTTCTTCCCCCCTCTATCACCTTTTTTTAATCCATTCTATTGCCACATTTTCCCTACTTCCTTCTTTCCCACCGCTTCCTTCCTTTCCTGTCGCCTTCCTTTTCCTGAAATATTTTCTTCCTTCCATGCATGATTCATTTCCTCCTTCTTTCATTTTTTGTTTCCCTCCCTTTTCATGCAGACAGCGTGATATGTGAAGGCTCCACTGCATAGTAATACACTATTGTTTTTCACCAACAAGAAGTTCAACAAGTTCCAAGACAGAGAGCGGTCTGAGAGGAGAAGCAGCATTAGAATTACACAAATGATCTTGTTTTTTTCTCACCTAATCTTTGTCATTTCTTTTTACTGGTCAGATATCTGATTCATTATGGGGATGTCAAAAAGTACACGATGAGATAATCATCAATAACCTTCAATAATGTAATAGTGTGCTGTATTTCATGCTTTCCCTCTATTCTGGATGTAGTTCCCGTAACGTGTGTGTAATGTGTTTTTAGCAGGCAGACAGACAGGACACAGTACTTGTTGCTCTTGTTCTTCTCTCTCTGGGAAAGCCACTTATGGTAATAGGACGTCTTAATCCTGTAGCAGTAGAAGAGCAGCAGCACTGCAGGCAGGACCACCAGGAAGGCAAACAGCAGCCCCACCACCAGCCCCACCTGACCTGTGGACACACACACACACACACACACACACACACACACAGTGTATATTTACATGTACACTAGTATCCCCAATATGAGTCACATCCTGTTTCTGATTAGATTTCTAAGGTGTGTCTTTGACTCGTCCATATGCCGTTGACTGTCACTTCTACAGGCCTACAGAGAACGTTAACTCAATAGATGAGGATAACTGTATAGTGAATTATGGCTGCCTGGACATGGCTGCGTTTTAACTCTGTTGGGGGCTTTATCATATTAAGCTGAAGACATGCCTATGAAGATGACATACACATATCTGACTCTTTCTTGTTTTATATACATGGAATGAAATTCAGACCATTTTGAATTTAATTGAGAATAACATTTGAGAATATTAAATGAAAATCTGAGAATATTGAATGACAGTCTAAGAATATTGATGAAACTAAATATGCTGAATGGACAAACCTTCTGTGTTGTCAGTGAGGTGTCTCGTGTGAATTAGCTTTTATTCACAAACATTAAATAAGCACAATATTGTCCAACTTGAAAAAGAATATAATTTTATTTGGTGATGTGGATGCAAAACTTGAGACAAAAGCAGAGAAATGATCCTGCACTTTCTAAAAGCTGCTGCCTCTAGTGGCCTGCACATCCCCAACAGATGAAGTTTAAACATGATGCCGTTGTTCTGGTGTGTCAGCGAGGAAGCAATGTTTTAGAAAATAATCAGAAAACAGTACTGTGGAGGGAAAACCTGCAATATGATACACATTTACCCATTTTCTAATTGATCTCATTAGTGTGCAGATGGAAGGAAAGCTTGGCACAATAGCAGGACACACTTTGTGTGTGTGTGTGTGTGTGTGTGAACTCACTGTCATACTGGACAGGTCCACTGTCCACGCTGCCGCCAAGTCCTGGCTTCTCACAGAAGGGTGGTGCCCAGCCGCGATTACAGTGGCAGTTGCCATTACTGTTACACACCTATGCATGCACACACACACACACACACACACACACACACACACACACACACAAGGCATTTGTCAATGTGATTTGCTGTTCGGTCTCAGTATAATCTTGTATGTGTGTGCCTAGAGGTGTACCAGCCAAATTACACTCATTCCTTGTTTACTACACACTGGCACTGTATGTGTTTTAATCGGATTTTCCTTCCTCTACCTTTAGATATTTACCTTATAAATGGAACAGACTGCAGAATTCTGAAATAATAAGCAATTATATTTCATGTTTGCATTAAAGCTGGGGTAGGCAAAATCTGTGCAACCTAGGCAAAACCTTCCGCCTCTCTCTCTGCTGCCTCGTATCAGTCCGCTAAGCCCCTCCCACCAAACCCACAACTTCGACCACCTGCAAAACTGTATCCTTTGTAGGGCTCACTCTCCATGGCGTGAGCCTCACTGAAACCCCGGTCCCTCCCGCTGCGACTTGTTTTCTCAAAAACCCCTCTAGCGCTTCATGAGAGGCTAGTACACCACACACACCACCGTCCCCCGTCAAAAGGTATTCGTATTTGTCATCATGCCTCTTTGCCACTCCTCGTTACGAGCACCATGGCATGGAACATAATGAGCCTGAAGCTGTGTGGAGCCGGGAAGTGTTGTTTTGTACTATACACCGCTGCAGGCAAAGGAGGTGTTGGAAATTGATCACAAGTTTCAGGATTTTCCACCATTCAATCATGCTTTTACCACATGCACACACATGTGCTCTTGTAGCTTAGCCAATACAAACGCACCGTCTCTCTGAAATAACCTGAGATTGGCTAAAGTCTCCCGTCACGGGCTAGATTTTCTGAAGCCTGAAAACAGAGGCAAGAGGGGGGGCTGAAGTAGAGGTCTGCTCTCAGACCACTTGAATTACAATATGCTGCACGGTTAATATGGCATTTTTGCCCAATGACGCCAAAAGAACTGCCTATCCAACCTTTAAGTGTTTCCATTATCTGTGTATAATGTTGTACCTTTGAATGTACAATTTGATTTGATTAGATTTTTGACTGTTTAAGACCCTCGAGACCAGGCCTTTAATTGGGCCCTGGTCTTAATAAAGGATAAATAAAAATGAACAATGAAACAAACTGTCATCAATGCAAAGCACCTGACCAAGTTCAGCTAATATCATCCAGCTGCAGCGCTGCAGCTCCAGCAGCTTCAGACCTCCATTGAATTTCTTACCTGTACCAGCTAGGAGTGGTATGACAATATATACCATGAGACCAAAGTAATGTCTCTAGTGTTAGAGATTTTGCTATACTGTTTATACAGAGAAGTTGTCCCTTTAATATCTCTGGGTGAATCCAGCCAACGTTGGCAATGCTGCAATTGACCAACACTGCCTCAGTTGAATTTCTAGTAGCTGGAAACCCCAGTTATCCAGGATCACCAGTGTTAGTTTTAGTGAAGCAAGTAGCCCAAAGAGAGACAGAGACCTCAGGACAACAGCTAGCGATATAGAGGGTGGCTGCTAGCCAAGTTTTTTTTCTCTCCCCGGACAAACTCTGAAATAATGAACTTTAATACAAAATGCAACATGCTGCCAACAATACTGCTGTGCAAGTGTTGTTTGAGTAATACAATGTCTTGGTGCTCAGCTGCCTCCACCCAACCGAGTGTAATTAAACACAGAAAAGTATGAGCTTGAACCTGTATTGATGGATGACAATTTTTTGGGGGGGTCAAATTTCCCTATTTCTTACTTGGTTACTGGTCATTATTCAAACAGATCTTTGAATAATGACCAGTAATCTGCCACCTTTGAGACTTAGTTAAAGAGTCAAAATGTGACCTGAACTGGAAAAAACTCCCTTTACTTCACTACATTTGGCAGTAAAAAGAGTTTTTAATTTGCTTGTCTTAAACTTGTGAAGATAAACTTTTATCTAGACATTAGCATTTAAACTTCAATTCACCACCCCTAAATGAAGGAGAAATTACTGCCATGCTCCAATTACATCGAGATGTAAATATCCTATCAGTGATTAACATGCCTATTTACCCATAAGCACTTGGTCGACATGAAGGGCGCCCAGTTGTTTGCTGATTCTTATCGCTGTTTTTCTTCGTTTCAGGAGGCCTGGTGTGGTTTCTTTGAGAACATTTCTTCTGCTGTTTTTGAAGAGCATATTTTAAAGGCATTTCTACACCGTATTAAGATAAGAAGGGAAAAGCTTGATGAAATGAAATGCCATAACCTGGATTTAAACACACCATCATTGATATATTACATATCCTCCTTCTAAGTCTCCAGGACTTCTAATATGTCTTAAGCTTCTTTAATGAAAAGATGCAAACCAATTTCTTCCATTTTTTCTCTGTTGGGGAGTTTTTCTTTATCTGAAGCAAGGGTCTAAGGATAGAAGGTATTGTATGCTGTACAGATTGTAAAGCCCCTTGAGGCTAATTTGTGACTTGTGATATTGTATATAAATAAAACTGACTTCACACTAGTGCTCTCAGAAGCGAGTAGTACTTCCCCTGCTCATTATTTCTGTTTATTTGCATGAACATCCAGCGCACTCCAAAAGCCTGAGGATCAATATAAATCAAATGATAATGGTAAATTATAAAACACATCCTAACACACGAGACCCTAAGCTGGAAGTAAAGCAAAACTGTCTATTTAGAATAATCCTGACTCAAAGCCACTTCCATTATCCATCTACTGTTACACCGAGACGAGTGAACAAAGAAGGGACAAACAGCATAAAACAACAAAGTGAAGAGAGACGGAGAAGGGGATTAAAGGAGAGGATACAGTATGTCTGGTGTTTTTCTTCTTGCTCATAATATTTCAAATCCTAATCAAATAACAATGCCTGGCGAGTGGTAAATCCATTCCTTATACAGTAGATGGGGTAAACAGAGACTTGAGTCTTTAAAGAGAAGAGGTGTGAAATTTCAGAGGAGGCTGGGTTCGCTTCAAACGCTCAGGGTCAAAACAAGCAACGGAGCAGTTCAAAACACAAACTAGGCCATGCCAACTAGGGTTTGACTATATATATGAAACTGGCCTTTAGTAAAAAAAAGTCTTTGAAAATGTCTTTGTCTTAAGGCCTGGTCACACCAGAAAGTGGGACGGCAAACTTTATCCACAAGTCGTAGCAAATTAGATGGTGCTAGAAGCTTGGTGGAGTAGTGACTACTGGTGCTCATGTTGAGCTAACCGCTAACACGCAAGCTAGCTGGAAACACACAAGCGCTAGTCAGTCAATAGCTCTCCCAGATTGATAACTGCATGTGAGGTGGCATGGTTGCTAACTGAGTGACATAATAGTAATTAACACAATTCATTCAAGAGACATACTGAGTATCTATTCTAGTGACTCCTGTCTCTTAACTGTCTGTAAATCATGTTTCAAGCAGTTTATACTCTGATAGAGCAGGGTAATATAAAAGTGGATGGTTCAACACAGATAATAAACAGAGTTGTAAAAGAAATAGTAAAATTATCAGAATGAAAGCACTGGGATAGCAGATTTCAAGTCCACCTGAAATTAAACTGCATGTTTTTTTCTGCTATTGCAGACATATTTTCTCTGTGAATGACACGTCATGTGCTCTCTTTTGAGAAAAAGGAAATCTGTACAAAAAATGGAGAAAATGAATACTTGCCAAATACCCTGTTCAATTCAATCCTTACACTTTTGCTCTTGTGTTTTTGGTTTTGCAGAGTTGATAATAAAAGACCCAACCCTCCAAACTCTGTGGATACAAAGAATCACTCTTAATACAGTCTCAATGCAAAAAGCTTGACAGGCCTGCTGTACCTTGCTACAATTGCTAAACTGTGAATGAACAATTGTTAGGGGGATGGGTTTAGAAAACTTTCATTTAACTTGCATGTTTTTGACATGACACAAAGGGAGCCACAGCTAATGTCTCCTTCTCCTCCCACAAGCCTGGACATACGTCTTGTCCTGCACTTTGTCTTGGTGAATCAGCTACCAAACAAATATTCCCTGGGGAAAGTCCACTGCTGATCGCTAATCAGCTAGTCAGTGGTTTAAACAGCTTTAACACTTACCTGCAAATGTCAACACTGGTCAGTTTAGATGCTAAATGGTGTGGTTCTTATTCTTCATTACCACTATTAATAAAATGTTGTCTTCCTTGGCTTGTAAGCTACGGTTACCAGCACACGTTTGCTGACTCAGCTGTCAATCATGTACAATAGCCTGCCCGCTCAGAGGCTTGAAGACCCCTTTAAGGACCCTATCTGAAGACCCTTTGTCTTCCTCTCAATAAAAAAATATTCACAATACATTTTAAAATAACTAAATAATTTTTGACTGACTTTAGTGTGATTTTAGTGGGACTTTAAGGTTACAGATTTTATTTTCCACTGATGACACAGTTGAATATCATTTTACCCACTCGCCAAACTAATAAAGTTGTAACTTAAAGTTTGTACTTTGTAATAAAGCTGTAATACAAGATGAAACTGAAAAATCCAACTATTTCCATCTGTGTCTCAGACTGGCTCGCATGTATTCACACTGGAGAAACCGAGGCCAGGAAAAGCAAGACAGGGGTCTGAGGGGAAAACTGTCAATTGTTAAATTCTAAAAGAAAAAACCCCACAGGTTTAATTTCTCTGTGGCTTTACAAATATTACACTGCAGACAAAAGCATGTCAGCAGCTTCGTTCTGAAACCCCTAAGCTATCAAAAAGCCATACTGGTGGAACATTAATGGAAACTGTCATATTGCATTAGACTGCTGGGTTCTTTCATGAGCCCCGTGGAACCATATATAGAAAAATGACAAAATAAATCAGAATCTGGCTTGCCTTTTCATTGTAGCTTCTGAGATTAAAATGAGATCATTGCATTTCATATAATTGCAGAGCTATTGTCAAGTGTACCTAATAAATTAGTAACTCAGTATACTGTATGTTTACAGTATCACATTCAGTCTATATAACCTACTATCTATTCAACCTACACACAGTTTATAACAGCTGTTTTAGTTTCTGTTTGAAACACCTGTGAGCAGATTTATTAGGTTTATAACAAATTACTGTCAGAGGAGAATATATGCATTGCTGCATGCTTTCATTTAGTGAGCACAGCAATGAGCACAGCTGCAATTGAGTTCATTTGAATGCACCGCTGCTAATTAATATCTGATCTTGTGCACATGGAACACAAGTGTAAGTAAATACAAACAATGCTATCTGAGTTGTTAGCATTTGAAAAAAAGTGCCACCGTTTTAAGTTCCTATCCACCACTGCAGAATCCTGCTTTTCTATTCCTTATAGTGGTGTCCAAGGCTTGGACGTGAGCTTCAACAAGCACAATTGACTGTTTGTGAGTCATGTCTTAGGCCCTGTTTACACCTAGCATTAACATGCGTCTTGGGTGATCCGATCACAACTGGACAGCTCTAAGTACAGGTGTGAATGCACCCAAGACGCATTGAGGACCCATTAAAATCCGATGCTCAGATCACATTCGGAGGTGGTCTGGGCCGCATATGGCCACATTCTTTTAGCAGTGTGTACGCGTATGTGTCCTGGGCCACATTGAAGGACCGCCTACTCAACTGATGTCCTCTGCATAAGTGGAAGTAGGTACTCATTCGCGTGCCAACGGCATCACATTAAAGTACGAAACAACAAGAAACAGAGATATAGTACGAGTGCATCAAACATCTTGGGCGATTTGGTTTGCCTGGAACACACCAAGGAATAGACCCAGCCTGTATTGTTTTGATTTTGCCCGCACGCCAAGGTCTTCTTCTTCTTTTAATTTCCGCAGACTAGGCACAGAAAGTGCATTGCTGCCTCCTGCCGGTTAAAAGCAACAACACACGGAAATGATGTGCGTGTTTATTTGCATATACAGCGGGGAAGATCTGATCACCAGTGGTCATTGGAGACGCATGTGGAGACACATTCTAACGCCAGGTGTGAACTGACATACTTAGAGCTGTCCACTTGTGATCGGATCACCCGAGATGCATGTTAATGCCAGATGTAAACAGGGCCTTAGTCACTGCACTAGCAACTCCAACTTGATGGTAGTGGCCCTTTCACAGTGGGACGTGGAAATGGGAGGTCAACAGTAGAATTAGCCTTGGCAAGGCCTGCAGTGCAGAGGGAACTGGACCTTCCAAACTGGCACAAATTGGGGTTAAATCTACAAAAATAAATATCATTTTCCAAAAAACACCTAAAATCCTTAGTGGTTCAACCCCCTTCCCTGGCAGGGATTAAATGGGAAATTTATCTGGTGTTGTGTGAACAAACTGGGTTGTTTGAACTAAACTGAGCAGAACGAGCAGTGACAGCCACTATGGTGGAAGAGGCAAATAAAAGAGCCCCCAGTGACATCACTTGTTGAGGACATTTATCATACTTCACACAGCTGACTCTGGAGACACAAAAGGCTTTATACAACTTTTTTCACATATGCAGTAGTACTCCCCAACACCTGGAAACACACTTTGATGTGTAAAATTGGTGCAGTTCCCTTCTAACCACTGGTTAAGTATTACTCACATGACGGTGATCACACTAAAAAATACCACGAGTAAATTTATCATCCACCACAGCAGAAACTCATGGCTCTATGGTACACCCCGTTTGGTCATGATCTCCAGAAGACACAATTAACTGCATTGCCAGTGGGAAGCCAGTGAGGGATCATATCCTCATCACTGCACTAGCGACTCCTACTGGTGACAGTTTTAATGATGAAACCCTACAATGTAACATCTGTCAGCTGCCATAAACTTGGTCTGCAGTGTTGATCCCAGAAGAAATTAGTGCGGAGATGGAATTTCCCACCAGTGAGCATATCAACATCTGAATTTCATTTGCTGTCATTAGCAGCGATGGGATACTCTACACTGCTACACACCCTCTTGATATTCATGCATTTACCCATCCATCCTTCCATTCATCCATCCATGTTCTATACCTGCGTATCCTGTTCAGATTCTCTTGGGTAATTTAACTAGTTTTTACATACTCAGGTTATATTTGATGGGTTTCCTTGAACAGGTCATTCATAGAATCAACACCTTATCTATACTCCACCATTCAACAATGATTTCAGAGGTCAACGTCAGAGTTCCCTGATAAATAACCCTTATCTACATCCCCGTCTTCTCTTAAAGTAACAAGTGTTTAAGCCCCAAACACTCCACTCCAGAGCTTGGTTACTGACTCATAAACTATGTATGATTCCTCCTTATCTGCCTCAGGCTTGCTTGTACTGCTCCAATAAATAGTTCATCACTTCAGTTGCTGTTGTATTCCAGCCATCTATTTTCCTGCCTTTTATGACAGACTTGGTGGCAGCGCTGCGAAGCGCTACCTTTGCCCAAGGACACAGTGTGACAATAAGATTAGGGAGCCGTGCCCGGCAACTAAGTGAGTTGAGTCTGTTGCATGACTCTTTATGCTCGTGAGTGTGTGTATGTGTGCCTACCCCGTTGCTGTGGCAGCGTGCGATGCAAGTCTCCAGCTCGGTGAAAGAGGCATTTTGGCATCGGCGGTCTCTGCACACCTGTGGCAACACAAGCAGAATGATCACATACTGTGTTAAAGATTACAGTGCACACATCACACACACTCACACACATATACAGACTTTGATCGGCCTTCTGCCAGTGCCCTCAGGCTTTGGAACAACCTAGCTGCCTTGAGGAGATTGGGAAAGCAGCATCAGTATCCTGCTTTAAATCACTTCCAAAATCATTACTTTTATAGACTTTTACAGCGTGTAATGGTGTTTATTGAGCTGCTTTTACCGAACACATTTGGTCTCTATGCTGCTCTAATACTCATTTTAATAACCATTTACATGAATGCTGAAGTGATGTTTTGTTTTATAAGGTGCTTGTAACATCTATCTTTACTGTGTTAGAACAGATGTTAGGAGATGGGGAATAGATAGAAGCAGATTTCAGGGGTGTGAAAGATGAGTCAGTGACACTGATCTGGGGCAAGAGACTCTAGTAGGGTGGAAAGGGGCTGAAGCTCCTTGCTTTTGCATTTCAGTTGTGTGAAGAGGAGGTGGATGGAGGAGTTAAAAACACAGATAATAGAGCCGACTGAAAAAACACCATTTATGAAAAAAAAACACCTTCTAATTCTACCCGAACAGCCAACAACAGATGTAACCAAACCACCAAAATATAACTAAAATAAAAGGTTGTGAAAAGGGGGGAGAAGTGGATGAGTGTGGATGAGAGATGTCAAAAAACTGCAACTTCAGAAAACACATGCAAATAAACAAAACAAGAAAATGAAGAAACACATTAAGAGATTTGACTGAACATATGCAGCTACTAAGAAAACAGGCAAATACAGAAATCTGAATATGATGGTCTGAGGTATCACCTGTTTTCAGCTGGTCTGCACTGACAAACACACCTTTCCTTCCTGCTCACACAACATAATGGGCTGCAGAGGAATTGATTCTAAGTTCCTCTATGGCATCGAACATAATGAGCCTGAAGCTCCATGTGGAGCCGGGACGTGTTCTGTTCTATATGCCGCTGCAGGCAAAGGAGGTGTTGGAAATTTATCACAAGTTTCAGGATTTTCAGCAGGATTTTCTGCCATTCAATCAGGCTTTCACCACGTGCACACACATCTGCTCTTGTAGCTTAGCCAATACGAACGCACCGTCTCTCTGAAATAACCTGTGATAGGCTAAAGTCTACCGTCACGGGCTAGATTTTCTGAAGCCTGAAAACAGAGGCGGGGGGTGGGGGGTGGGTCCTGAAGTAGAGGTTTTCTCTCAGACCACTGAATTACAATATGCTGCACGGTTAGTATGACGCCAAAAAAAATATTACTTACCCCAGCTTTAAATGGCTGCACACTTCTTTATGATATAATTTTTAAATTTGTTTGGGCTCGGGGTGGGTATCAAGTCAAGTCACAAGGCTTTGGTGTTAAAGTTCTGGTTTTTATGCTTTACATCTTATTATGTTTTATATGCTGCACATTTTAGAGTTTTATCTTATGTCTGGTTCAACTGGTTTCTGCCTTTTGATTTCATTCCTGTATCTTTGTTTTTATTACTTGCTGTGTGTAAAGTGCTATACAAATCAACTTTCTTCTTCTTCTTATTATTATTATTATTATAAAGTCAAAGTCGAGTTGAAAGTCATTTTTCATTTTGTCAAGTCAAATCTGAAGTCAGTAGATTCATGACCCAAGTCTGACTTGAGTTTAAATCATGTGACTCGAGTCTACACCTCTGCTGCAAGTGTAAAGACAGAATACAACAGGAACATTAAAACTGAACACAAAAATAATTAGTAAAAGTTAGTTGCTAGCTAGTAACTAGTGAGCTTTAGAGGTGCCGGTAGGTGTATTTTTGATGTTTTGACAGAGCCAGGCAAGCTGTTTCCGCCTGCTTCCAGTCTTTATGCTAAGCTAGGCTAACCACGTCCTGTCTCCAGCTCTGTACTGAACACATGAACTGAACATGATGAGATTGATATCCATCTTCTCAATCTCAATCCCAGAAAGAAGCGAAATAATTGTATTTCCCAAAACTATTCCTTTCACAGAGAGGTTTTAGTTCCCATTCAGTACTGTAGTTGCTGTGTGACTTGTAGAAATAATCCCATCATTGGCTTGAAAATCATTGGCTGTGAACATTCAAAACATTGTGACTTAAAAACAGCAGTAACAAGTGGCTTGCTGGAGGCTTCTCTTGCAAACTGCAGGTCATAATTCATCACTTTTGTATGTAGCACTCCATCACTGAGTTGTATTAGCACTAACATTAGTATCTGCATTAGTGCTGTATCTCCTGCTCTGCCTGTTGTTGTTGTTTTTGCCATTGTTAGCAGGGGAATCAATTTAATTTGGGTGAATGTGTGACTATGTGATTAGAAGCAGCAGCTTTGTGCAATGTGTGCATTTATTGCTGAAAAAAGGCTTGTTCAATATGATGACTCAAAACTCATCATGCTGGATGGCAGACAATATTCTCTGCTGCCTATTTATAATATATTACTCATGCAGCCCTATTCAGTCCTTACAGTGCAGCCCGCACAATAGCTGAAATGGAATTCAAGTGGCTGGAATATGCTGCAGATAAGAGGGAAAGCAATATAGACAGCAGAGAAATAGCATTTACTGGTGGAATGGAGGAGACTGCGTATATTACTGTGTGTGTGTGTGTGCATTTTCATATATATGTATTTCACATTCAGCCCTTATTTTGTATGCTTTTTGTGTGTGTCTATAGGTGGGTTTACTTGGAAATTGACATTCCATTTAGCATCTGACTTGCA
Organism: Macquaria ambigua; assembly: GCA_008360985.2. Taxonomy (NCBI): domain Eukaryota; kingdom Metazoa; phylum Chordata; class Actinopteri; order Centrarchiformes; family Percichthyidae; genus Macquaria; species Macquaria ambigua. The sequence continues at coordinate 380,186 of VMKM01000334.1, forward strand.
ACCCAAATCAGTTTTAGAAAAAGTGCCTTAAACAAACACCTGACACAGAACAGACCTCCTGGGTCCCAGTGACCCTTTTTTTTACCATTTGGGAGCAGCAGAACAAACTGTGAACACAACATTGGCCTTAAAAACTAGTTAGGGCTAACGTGCTAGCAAACAGTTGCCTATTAACACATCCAGAAACAGAGCAACATTAGCATTCATTTAGAGTCGTGTTCGTGCCCAATATAAAGTCCAATATTCACTGTCCTGTAGCTCTCTGTCACCAACTCCTGAGGGAAATATCTGGCTCTTTAGCTGCTAAATGCTCCACTATGTTCACCAGCTAGTCTCTAACTGTGTCTGTCTGCTGTTTGCTGCTGGGCATGTGCTGTACAGTGAGTTTATCAGAGTTGTTTTCAATGAAAACAGCTGCCCGCTGCTGCAGCTGGGAATGACACTGATTAGTTGTGAGACTGAAAGAAAGCAGTAAAATTGTGGGGATTTGGTCAAAACAAAACAATAAGCTGAAAGAGGCTAAAAGGCTCTGTAGAGCTGAGAGCAACTGCAGAGAACTGATTAAAGCAGCTTTAACTAACATAACTTAAATTGAAATATTTAGTTTAGATCTGTAAGCACCTGTTAGTTGAGGAGGCAGAAACACTTTTGAGTGGCAGCCTAATTATTATTATTAATGTCTGCAACCTGTAGCTATAACCTGAAAATGAGATGAGCAGCATAAAGTATGTAAATGAAATGCAATACACTCACACTTAAAATGTTAGGTATAGCCTACTTACTTTTGTACAACTTATTTTTCACAAGCTACTTGATCCAGATACTGCTGGTCCTGATTCAGAACTTTTAAGTTGCAAAGCTCAAAATATTTTCAGAATAGGTATAAAAGTTGAACTGGGAGATTCTGACCCCTGGAACTGAAGTCAGGTGACTGTTTCACTGGAGAACACTCACCACTCTGTTAGTTTTGTTAAACTGCAATAAGGCACAGTCCAGTTGTAGAGTAGTGGTCCTTCTCTTTAACAAGCCATCTTTGGTCCAGTACAGACAACTGCTTGTGGGAAGAATGTCAGCTAGACATCAGACATGTTTTATTTTGGCTTGGTGAGGCGGGAGCACACATTACGATTGTACAATTATATTTGTTGGACCAAGTCTGTTCTAGTCTGGTAAGATAAAATCACATATTTTCCTTTTCCATGTGGATTGCAGAAGGCAAACTTTTTTTTGATGAATGTCTGTTGCTGTTTTGGTACAGGAACGCACGAGAATCCCCTGCTCTCACTGAATTTTGGCATTTGCCTAGCACTCTGACTGTAATCATAGCCTACCTGTGATTGCAGCATGTTCTCTCTGTTTTTACTCAGTTGTTCAGTATTTTCTTCTTCCTGACTGCTAAAACTAAAAACTCCTTGTGTGATTTTGGAAATAGTCAGTGTGTGTGGTTTGTGTGGTCTTTGTAGGTTTCTAGTGGAAAAACAAAAAAATGAGGGAAAATGTGTTTTTGTACATTTCTGCTGTATCATATATACATTGTTCCCAATAAAATACTTACATAAAACAAGATTTCAGCTAGTCTTCAGGCTTTACTCATGGAATTAACATTAATTTGCTACATCTGATATAATGTGCTGTTGTTGAGGTTTGTCATTTTAACCATAAAAGTGACTGAAAATGAGAAGCCTGGATGTTCTGTACACGACTCTTTGCAGATAAAACAGAGCGAGGAGAGACAAAAGATTCAGTTATAGATTTGTTAGCTTTTGAACTTTCAGATATTTTTCCAACCTGCAACAGTAGCCCCAGCTACAGCACACATCATGCAGCTACATATGTCAGAACCTTACATGCATTGATGCATGTAAACACACTTTATCCCATCACTTCAACAGGAACTTTTGTTTGATTGTTTTGTTTTGTACTTTTTGGCCCAACTACAGACGTTATTTACTAGTTTCGTGCTTGCTTTTTACTGTAGTTTTAACTATTTCACTTGTGCCTGTATCTACAAGGCAAATAAATAAACAAATAAATAAAATAAACTCCACTCAATCCCTGCTTGTACATCCTGGCTCCCGTGGCAGCTGGACTTCCTCTCCTCACCTCTTGCTGTCGCTGTCTCTTGTCAGTGTAGAACAATGGATGAGGAGAGACTAGACTGGTCGACGTGCTGCAGCGCGACGCTTCCTATTGGTGCTAGGGGTGGCACTTGACAGCAGTGTGTTTTGCGCTTAAGCCAACAAACTTGAGCAGAGATCCAAAAGAAAGGTCTAGTGAAAAGGTAGTACATCAATGTGCAGATAGTAGAGCAGAAACAATGCTCTGGCATTTGTTTTTTTGGCTTGAGAACACAGTTTTAGATCCTTTGTGACTGACATGTGTTGTACTGCCAGTTGCCTTCTCCCTGCGCCCCCCTTCAATTGCAGGCCAGTTCAAAATACCAGGCAGGTGTTCATGCTCTCGGCAGGTGGCCAGACACAGTGATTGTTGTGAAGAGCTGCTATTGATCAAAAACCCTGTAAACCTTATGGTCATTCCATGCTGTGATGCAGGAAAAATCCTACTCATTCAGGCCTGTGTCATGCCAAACTGACTGGTTTACTGTTCATGTAAAGTGTTGGACTATTCAGTTACGCAATTATGACATATTATAATAATTAAATGAATCAATCACATCACTTAATTGACTGACTCTTATTATGGTCTCTAAAGCCCAGCCTGGTGTAGACCAACCTTGCCCTCTCCACACTTGGTGCCGGTCATGACAAGACCGGGGTCCGGCAGGTCGCCCTGGCCGTCCTGGGTGCTGTAGACGTAGGTACCGCGGCACTTCACCTCGATGCCGTCCGTCTTGATGGTGGTGTCGATGGACACAGCGTTGGTGCCTTTGGGCTTCTTGGCAGCACTGTGGCACTGGATCTTACCACACTTGGCATCCCTGGGTAGAGATACAAGCACACACAAAGAAACATTTACTTTTTAAGGGCAAGTCAATAGAACTCCATGTTCATTTTGAGCAACTCTGCTTTATAGTCAAACAGCTCCACACAGTCACACTGAACCTGAGTGGCTACTGAAGGTCTGTAGGGATAGACTGATTATCTGTTTATTAAGATTTATCAGACAAAGTTTGACTTCTGTCAGTGAATCTGTGTTGTGAATTACCAGCTGATCCAGCATATGATGGATGGTATAATTCATGATTCAAGTCTGGTGATATTCTATATTTTTCTATCGACAAATCTCATGTGCAGACCCAAACCACCAATAAATATATCTACTAACTAAGTATTGTGTGTATAGGTCTTCTTCCTCTGTGCCATAGAGCTCCATAGTTGTCAAAAAACTTAAAACACATCATTGAGCCACTCTGTTGCACTGGGTGACATGTTCCATGTTTCATCACCATGAACACACACACTGTAGTTTATCTGGACTCAATCCCACACACACTGTCCTGCTGCCCCAAATACTCACTAGAGCACCAAATGTGGATTCATCTGCCGCTGAAAATAGTCCCCAACAAGTGCACTATTTCCTCCTGTTTGTTTGCTAAAAACTACAGTGAGCAGCTGTTTTAGGAAATTACTGAGCCTTTTTTAAACATGAAACTATATATTTGTGAGCCATTTTAAAATATTTATATCTTCAGTAGGAACCAATGGGCTTGGACCTGAGAGCCAGAGACAGAGTAGGGAGATCAGACAGTGAGACAGTGAGAGATGGACTAACACGTTGTCGGTTTTGGTCTTTTTGTGGGATTTGTTGACAATAAGAACAATATCTAACTGGCCAGCTGGCCACAACAGCCAATGTACCGACTGTACAGATGCTAGCTGTAGCTTGCTAGCAACAAATGCAATGACTATGTGTGTGTTGACAGCTCAGCCTCTGACTGATCTCAGAACTCACAGGGAACTCCAGTAGAGTCATAAAGCCTCGGGATGAGCATACATTTTTCACTCAAGTTGAAACTTAGTCAACTGGCATGGATGTGTCTTAACCTCAGTTTGGGTCATTCAGGACAAAATTTTGTCCACTTGCTTTGCACTTTGCATTGACTATAAATGCACTCTTGATGCCTCTAAAATTTGCTTTGTGTTCAGTCTTAATGCATATTTTTTTAAAAATCTATTTTCACTCTCATTTTCACTCTTTCAAACATTCATCCTACTCTAAGTACACAGTAAATTTTCACTTTCATATACGCACACTTAATGTTTTAAAGAATATGTGTATTTAAGATGGGAATGTATTTGTGTATGAAAATGCGGAGTGAATGAATGTATACGTGTGAGGATAGTGGCCTGTTACGGCCCCTCATACATTCATTTTTGTAAAAGAAATGTCTTGTTTTTATAGAACATACTAGCAGGATGATTTCTTAGTTTTCAGTTGTAAAAATAGTTTCAGCATTTAAGTACATTTTTTATTCAAGGGTTTCTGATCCACTAACTACAGCATGGGATATTTTGTCATTTTGATTAATAAGTGAAGCCTAGAAAAACTATAATACATTCTATAAGGACTGACAAAGATAATATATCTGATATTTGATCAAATATCTGAATTATTGAAAGTTTAAAATCCGAATATCTTTAGGGATATTGTAAAACCCACATAGGTCCATTCTTAGTTGGGAGGTGAGAGGCGTTTGGATACAGTAGGTGCCTCAACAAGATTTTGGAGGGAGAAAATAGTCTTTTAATTTTTTTGTCAACAGCCACATCTTCCTGATTAATATGGAGATTCAAACTGGTAAATACACACACACACACGCACACACACACACACACACACACACACACACACACACACACAAAAAGCCTATCACGAGAAAAACAAAAGAAGAGGATTAGAGAATGATGGGCAGATAGTGGCTGTGTGTAGATTATTCACATATCTTAATAACAGGCATTTACATATCCTGTAATCAGCTCTCTGACTCACATTGGCCAGAAAACACTCTAATGACTCCTGTGGGACTCCTTAATGGATTTGGGCAGTGGTGGATCATACGAGGCAGCCGTCAACCACCTTAATCCAAAGCCTCATTTACATAGCTAAATCGCTAATTTGGCTCCATGCATTAGCTCTGGCGCTGTGCCATGGAAACTGCCTCTCAGAGGCCTGTGTTAACAGTGTACAGAGGGCCCGACTCTGAATGAGTATGTGTGTGCTAGGATGAATGATGAAACACTCATGCTGTGTCTCAAATCGCGTATTTCTGTTAGTACACTTACATGCAGTATACTGTGTACACTATGTACTGACTTGTGTAGTGCATTAATTTTGACAGGGTAGTGTTGTCTCAAATTGAATACTGCTGTTGTGCGCTTACCGGAAATGACGATCGCAACCTTTGACTGCGTCTTCTTCTTTTTAATGGCAGATTGCAACCGGGCAGAACATTATTGCCAACATTTTACTGCGATTGCCGCACGCCGAAATATCTGCCAGCTTGTTTGCTCACTTGACTTCAATTCAATTATATTAAAAAATAATAAAAAATGAACGTGCTTTTACTTTTAGCCGTAACAATCACAACCACGGCTGCCATTTTCATACGTTGGTGGTCCCCCCCTTCCGCTACGTAGCCAAGATGGCGACCATTGAGGTGAGAAGTGTGCAGCGTTCCACACTCAACTTTCTGACTGTTATGAGTACATCATCCGGGTACTCATAGGACACTACATTTTGCCATACTTGTCAGTGTGAACGCACTTATGCACTCAAAATATTAAGTGTAAGTACAGAAGTACGCGATTTGAGACACAGCTTCAGTTCAGCAAAAATGTGCTTGCAAACAGCAGCAGGGATTTGAACAGAACCAAATGTCCATATGATGACTATAGAAGTGAACTGTGATAGTAAGAAACCAGGACTTCTGTTATCATTTCATTAAAGCTGCACTTATTCTTTTTTTGGCCATTTGGGGGCAGCAGAACAAGCTAAAAACACAAAGTGGCCTTATATGGTATATGGCCTTATAAAGTTGTTAGGGCTAACGGGTTAGCAAACAGTTGCCTATTCACACATCCAGCAGAGAGAGAGTAACATAATCATTCATTTGTGTTTGTGTCCACCTGATGAATGTTAGCTCTGTTTTTGGTCTCCACCAACTCCTGAGAAAAATATCTGTCTCTTTAGCTGCTAAATGCTCTGCTGTGTTCACCAGCTAGTCTCTAACTGTGTCTGTCTGCTGTTTGCTGCTGAGCAGGTGGTGCACAGCTGCCTGCTGGTTAATGAAAGTGACATGACTAAACCAAAACAGTAAAGTTGCGGGCCGTAAAACCAAAACGGCTGGTGATAATTCTCTGTGGGTTCATCACCACATTACACATTTGATCAGTTTTTGGATTTAAAAAATATTGGTTAGTGCAGCTTTAAATTTAGGTCCCAATCAAAATCTATTGACTAATCCCATGTCTGCAATTGTAGACCAACAGCACAGTTAGAAAGTGACATGATACAACATGGAACCAGTATTGGCCACTCCACCAGCAGTTTTACATGTTTACTTGTTATGGGATTACACACTGTGTACGTGGGGTGTGGAAGACGTAGGCGTTTACTGGTCATGGAGGGTCTTACTAAGAGAAGCCATCGAGTTGCATTATGGGAAATTTAGGATCAAGCATTTTTATGATCTTGACAAGTAACTAAAAGTCAGGATATCTTGACTGCTACTGGGTAAATTTCACTGGAGTACCCAGTGAAAGAAGAACACCACCTCTGATATTACTGTTTGCATATTAACTGTAGAATAGCCAATACTGCACTTGTCTGTCGGAAGGACTACAGCTGATGATTTTGACTGTTCTCTTGGTTTGAATGCAGGGTGACGCTTGACAGAAAGAATCTCCAGACATAATTACAGAGAACGTTAGACATTTGTATTGATTCAAATTATACATTATGAGATAGTGAGCCAAAAGTTTGAGTTATTAAGTTGAAATTTTCCATACACTGAGACGACTGAGAAAAAGGTTGTGTTATATTACCAGTGCTGGTTTGGGGCGCTATGTTGTTATCTGTTATCGCCTGAAGGTGGCAATAAGGGGTTTGGGGTGCCTCAGCATATACAAGAAGGTGATCAAGTGCAGACGCATGTTGACCTGCCTCCTAATAAAGAAGCCATCGTAGTTTGCCAACTCGTTTTTCTACTCTATATACTGTATTATATGGAGTAGCCTATGATTTTTTATGTATGTTATGATGTGTCAGTATCACCAGCATTTCTTACCTTTTCTCACACCTGATGTAGTTTCCACGTTCATCTTTCCCACAGTTCCCAAAAGCGTTCCCTGCTGCGTTGACATCTTCAAAGCAGGCATCATGGGCCGGTTGGGCTCCTGGAAACCCAATATATGCCGTTAGGCGTCTGCACTCAGGCTGTTTACTTGTATTTACTGTGGCTAACAATATTACCAATGTTCTCCCCCACAGACAACAAATGTTAACATGCTGACTCACAAAGCTCTTGGCAACAGATAGACAGCTAATGCTGGCCTCAGCCACCTGCTTGTCTATTGTAGACATGATCATGAAGATCACAGTGCCCACCATACACACAGTGTAAACCCTCCTTCAGCTACAGTAAGACATGCTAAGAGATGTCTGGCAAATATGAGATTCTAGGAACAGCCAGACATTTTGGGGAATATGCTTGTTTGGTGTCAAAGCCAGAGTCAGATGAAAAGATCAAAACCATTTTCATCCACCACATGTAGAATCAAAAGTCAGATGGGTTTTGCTCACAGTCAACCCCACTATGAGGACAGGACTTTTCAGATGATGTGTATTCAGTCGCTACAATAGCTCCAAAGCTAACTTCCTCTAAAACAACAAAGTCACACTGTATGATTTCTATTACTACAGGAGTTAAATAAGCAACACACAACATGTAAATGAGACAGCTTTGGAGTTGTTAGAAGGTGGAATTGTTTTCACTTTTGATGGAGCTAAGCTAGCAGTTTCTGCCTGCTGTATACTCAGCTGCCAGTTTATTAGCTACACCTAGCTAAAGCTAACGTAGTCTAATACAACAGCCCTGCAATAAATCCTACCTTCATGAAGGCAGGGCACATTATTATCAAGGAAAGGAAATCTGAGATCTCAAGAACAAAGTTGAAATAATTTGAGAGAGAAAAAAATATTATGAGAATAAAGTTGTAATCTTACAAGAACAAAGTAGTAATATTTCGAGAATAAAATAATTTATTTTATTTTAATAATTCCTTATTTAGTTATTTTTCTTATTTTATTTCTGTAAATTTAGAACTTCATCCTCATAATGTTAAGACTTTTTTCTCAATATTACAACTTTGTTCTCATTACATAACATAACATTACCTCTATTCTAGAACTATATTCTCAAGATCTGAGCTTCTCCTAACAGATGCATCAAAACTGTAGCACTATTTTTAATCTTTGTAAAAAAAGATTAAAAAAAAATAATGCAGAACAATAAAATAAGATGATGCACATTAAAAGTCACTGTGTCGTTTTGATCTATTGTGCTGCTGTACAAACACTGTCATGCTTGTGAATGCAGCTTTCACATCTGAGAGGGAAACATAAGAAATCTGTCTAGCTTTGATGAGTGTTTGTTTTGACAGACTAGTCCCAGCTCATGTTATTCATTGAACAATCAACTCTGACACACAGTACAGTATAACTGCTGTCAAATCTGTGAGCAGTTACAGTGTAGTTTAAAACAGTTTTTAACCACCAATACTATTTAAATCCCAAAATAAAAGCACAGACATTTAAAACCTCCACTGGTAAATCACTAAACAAGAGCTTAACACTGGTCTGAGGGCATGTATATCCCTGTAATACTGAGTGACTGAGTTAAGTGTATGGTCTGTACTGTGTGGTGATAGACTCTTCATTACCGTAGCCCCAGAGCTGCAGGCACTGCTGTTCGTGGGTGAGGCACATGCCGTTGTAGCAGTAGGCCAGTCCGTACTGACAGGAGGAGCCGTCCAGCAGGTAGACGTTGGCAGGACAGTAAGGAGAGGCACCGGTGCAGTACTCTGGCAGGTCACACGCCCCCGCTGGCCCCCGGCACATGGTACCTGCCTGCTTCAACTGGCAGTGAGAGAAGAAGGAGGAGAGAGCACAAGAGATCTGAAGCAACATGAAGATCACATCTGATGGGGTGAAACTCAGAGGAATGATGCATTGTGGACTCTTTCCTGTAGATGCACCAATATTTATTTGTAAAAAATCTAGTTTATTTCAGTGGATAGTGAGTTTAAATGGTTTTTGTATTTAACAAAATATCACAAACTAATGACATTACAACAAGCCTGGGGGGCAGGTAGTATTTCAGGACAGGAGTACTGGTTAGAATCTGGAGCTTTATACAAAATAAAATTAAGATACCATGTCTATTCTCCATTAATGCAGAGAGAGTGGGAGGAAAGAGGGTCAATAAGCTATTAGCTCATTTTTGCCCCGGAGCCTCGGAGCAGGTTATTTTGGCCATGGCAGGATAAAAAACTGTCAGAGAAATATAACAGAACTGATCATCTTAACACCAAGCACGAGCAGAAATATATGGACAAAGGCAAGAAGACATAAGCATTAAACTGTTGAGTAAAACAACCTATTGTGTTATGTACGTATGTAACTACGTGATCTGGGCAGGTGGTTATATCTTTACAAACTCATGTTGTGTAGACAAGCTTACAGCGAAGAGCCACAGTTTTAAAAGATACTAAATATGTCAGGGTGAATTTTCAAACATCTAGTTTATTTCCATTTGAAGGAACAGTGCACTCAAAAAACCTGGAATCTTGGGTTGATAGATAAACACTGTACATTATGTTATTGTCATATTGAACATTAGCATATATTGTGTCCACCTGATGAATGTCAGTCCAATATTCACTCTCCTTTTGGTTTGGTCTCCACCAACTCCTGAGAGAAATATCTGGCTCTTTAGCTGCTAAATGCTCCACTATGTTCACCAGCTAGTTGCTAACTGACTCAGAGCTTCTTCTCTGAAAACAGCTGCCTGCTGCTGCTGATGAGAGCAGACCTTGTGGGCCAGAAAACCAAAACAATGAGTTAAAAGAGGCTAAAAATCCCCTTAGAGATGAAGAGTTTCACTCTGACTATACCTTTCACATTACACATTGTCATTTGATCCAGTGTTCATATAAAGAATATTCATATATATATATACAGTATATAAATAATATTCAATACTCAAATGAAGCTTTAAGGGGAATTTTGAAAGGAATTAAAAGATGTTAAGTAAAATAAATGGATAAAAACATAAAAAACAATAATATGTGAAATAGCAGGAGTGGCAATAGAACTGAAACAAAGTATGCAAGATATGAAAATATGCTAAAATATGAAACCTGTTCCTCTGTGTAATAAGTATAAGAATACTAATATATTCCATATACAGCATGGAAAAATGCGTAAAATTGCAATGAGAAGAACACAAACAAGATGAGAGGAAGAGGAGCTCCTCTTCTGCAGACAGCACACAAGTTATTGCCATCTTCAGTATTTTGTCTCTTCTGTCAGGTTAAAGCCCAACAGAATTTGGGTTCACAGTTCAGGGTATTACAGTGGGATGTCAGGATGTGCATTTGAACAGTGAGATGAGAGCAGAGATGAAAAGTGTAGGTGTGATGTGAAGACGACGAGCCCTGTAGTGATGGGAGCTGACACACGCTGAGGGTACAGTATGTCAACACACTGACATTATGACTGACAGTGAACTAATGATACTGAGATACTACTGCAAACGAGGCGAGCTCCCTCCTAAACCACTCTGCCTGCTCCTGTGTGTTTGTGTGTGTTTCTTACTTTGCAGCCCTCGCAGCACACTCCGTGGGCACACTGAGCCTCCTCCTTTAGGGTGCAATTATTGGCATTGCAGCAGTCATTGGTGCATTCCTGTAAAGTCACACAAACACACACACATACTTTTGTTATCACAACTAAATCAACACAGCTCAAATACAGAAATGTGTCCCTAAATGTACACCCTTACGCCCAACCCCAGTCAATCTTAGTTCACCTCTACTTCAACATACATGCATCAAACAGAACCACTTTCTAACGCAGTAGGTCACCCTTTATTGAGGGTTTAAAGGTGAAAGGTTAAAATGGCATTTAAATGGCTTTATTAATATTAATACATACACAGTGTTAATAATGCTTAATCAGTTATAAACCCTTTATAAAAACAGTATTTCAAGTAAGTAATCAAGTGCAATAAACCCCAAGTTAGCAGTTATTACTGGTATTAATTCATTAATAAAGGGTAATACACATTGAGTCAGCAGTCATAAATGTTAGTAAGTCATTATATTAATAAAGGGTAATAAACACACAGTTGGCATTGCAGCTCCGTTGCCATCGGTGTGTGAATGGGTGAGACCAATCTATAAAGGCCTTTGGAAAGGTACTATATAAGTGAAGTCTATTTACCATTAATAAAGTGTAATAAACATTAGGTCAGCAGTCATAAAAGTTAGTAAGTCATTAATAAATGGTAATAAGCCCTCAAATTAGAAGTTATAAATGTTACTAAGCCATAATGATGGGTGATAAACCATTGTGCCAGCAGTTATAGATGTTAATCAGTCATTAATAAAGTATAATAAGACATTAAGTCAGCAGTTAGAAATGTTACTAAGGGTTCTTACAACTTTAAATGTTAATAGGTCGTTAATAAATGAAATTTGTCCGGATGCCCTGCAGCACTCAGCATTCAGGGGGTCAGAGATCAAACGGTCCATTGGAGGGGTCTAAAAAAGCTAAAAAGACAAAGCTTTTATATAGGGTAACTTATTAGAAAGTGGTACTCATCAAACACACACATACACGCATACACACATGCTCACTCATTAGACACTTCTGAGCAGCAGTTCCAAGGCAACAGATGACTGACTGTGACTGACAAATCACAACTCCAACAGATGTTGGCAGAAAAAAAAAAAAAAAAAGATCCAGAGAAATGACTGCTGCTGCTCTTGTGTCATACCGCGTACACAAAGATCTCCCGTTGCCATGGCACCCTCTGCCAAGCCACGGTTACATTCAAAACAAATGTGGGAGTTGAGAAGCAAGAGAAAAAAAGCCAATTATACCAGCAAGAAGGAACGGAGAGAGGATTATAGGTGAACGCAATAACAACAACAACAACAAGAAGCACTGACCTGTTTGTAGTGTGATTTTCATTGGAACAACAAGACTGAGCTAATGTTGTCTCTCTGTGACTTTCTATACGCTGCCTTATTAGATTTTCAAAATAAAAAACTTTGCCTTTCTAGACTTACTGTAAAATACTGGTGTAAAAGTTTGGGTTTTGAAAGGATTCTGACTTCCTTTCTTGAAAATCAAAAAAAGAGGACTGCATTTAGTTTACAATCTGTCACTCCACACCCATATGTATGTCATGCGTATCATGCATTTGTCACCGGTGGGGGAAATCACAAGGTGAGACCATTAAGCAGCATTCTGTAGTTGGTCTCATTTGCAATGCTAAGAACAGGTGGCTTGTCAGCAGCCTGAGCTCGACTGTCAGCTCTGCTCTGAGTGGGAGTCATAACAAACAGCCCTGTCAGCAGCGCTGCTGCTGTCAGCTACCAATTTGCTTCCTCTGTTTTCAATTTGCTCTGCTGCTTGAACCAAAGAAGATTTGCTTAACCTTTTAACGCAAACACTTCATTCAGATATGTAGAAACTTTCAGCAATCTTTCAGCTGTGTTGCACAAATGCAACGCAGGGAGCATTAATGATGAGGCCGCAAAGGCACTGCACTACACAAGGTAAAAGACTAAAAACAGCTGCTTTTCCAAGGTCCAAGGTACATTTATTAGTCATTCTACAACACAGGGCTGCACAATTAAATTAAATTGCTCCACCAGTGATATCTACAAATTAACAAATAGAATAAATAGATAATTTTTACTGAATGTTATACTTCACATATTTTATATTATATGAAAAAAAGCTCATATTTCATGGACTTTGAAACTCCTTTTCTTTTTCTTATTTCTATTTGGGATAAACACGGTCCGGGTTTTGGCACTACAGTTTCCATCATGCTTTAGGTGGTGTAAACAGGAAGTATAACTTTGCCGTGGAGTCAGCAAGTTACTTGCTTAACGAAGTCATCTTAACTCAAGGTCCGCTTACTAACTTTTTACAAAGCTTTAACCACATCTCACAGTCTTCATCAGCAAATAGAGATGACTCTATACAAACTCTGGAAAAAGCTGCTAACTGGACCTTATGTTGAGATTATTTTGTCAAACTACTATTTCCAAGGTCAATAATTAACTTCTTTACATTTTAGAGCTGATCAGTAGATCAGTGGTTGGGGTAGTTCAGACTACTATTAATGAACAAATATGCTCACTTCAGGTTCTCCGCAATCACACTGTTCTCCGTCCTCCACGAAGCCATTACCGCACTTCTTGCCCCCCACCAGGTCCTTCATGTTGGGCATGTTGTAGAGACACATGCCCCCTCCCTTCTGGAAGTAGCTGTCCAGGTCGCGTTTGCTGCAGCGACTGAACACACGTGGGAATGGATGCCTGGACAGGGACATTTTCATTTAACTTTTCAGGAGCAAGATTTACAGAAATATATTACATAGATTCTTCTTTTCTTGCCTTGCTTCGCAGATATAACAGTAGTTGTCTGTGTTTCTATGTGATGCTTTGAGGTATTGTAGGATAACATACAAAGGCTTTCACTACAGGGAAATGTTTTCTTTCATTATGTTGAAGCCAATGTAAAGGACAAGACGGGAAATACAATATCAATGAAAACTGGTGATTAAAAATCTATGATGATCATAATACAGTTTATACATAATACAGTTTGTTTATATCTGAGAGAAATCAAAAACCTCTAGTGACAAGACGAATTCTTTAGGCAACCACATTAATGGTGGGAACTGTTGGGTCTCTGTAAATATAAAGAGTCGGTCTAGACCTGCTCTATATGAAAAAGTGCCCTGAGATAACTTTGTTATGATATGGCGCTATATAAATAAAACTGAATTGAATTGAATTAATATGTAATTCGTTTTTTCCTTCAGCTGATGAAAGTGTTATTGTGTACTATTCATGTGCCAAGTTGTTAGCGACAACAGCTCAGTGTGAGCTGGTTTGTACTGAAGCCTGATGCAGTGCCTGAGGCTCACCCGGTGGCGGCAGCCATCACGCAGCCTCCCTGCTCAGCGGTGGCCTCCACACAGCAGCCGTCATGGTCATGGCTCATACCGAAGTTGTGGCCGATCTCGTGGGCCATGGTGGCCGCAGCACCTATGGACAGCTCCGAATGGTCCTGTGGGCAAATCAGAGAGAGGTCTCAGATAACTCATGTGGCATGGCTTTATGAATGCAAACATCCAGTTAGGATTCTAAGTACATACTTCATGCAAGAGCCTGTTTTCATTTCATTGTGCCAGGTCATATATGTATAAGTTAGTCATCAGTAATTAGGTTGCGGTAGCTTTATCAAGCATGAATCTATTTAGGAATATGCAACATCTAACATCTATTTGAACTCAGGGTCCCTCTATCAGACGGGCCTCAAGATTAGGTCATAATGCAGGTGTCACCTTAAGACCCCTATTACTCTTAGTCTATATTGTGCTTTAGTGGCGCATACATTATTATGAAACAAATTTGCAATTATCAAATTACCATAATTGCCACATAAAGAACCTGGAGCCTTCAGGGACGTTTTTGTGCATCTTTCTTTGTGTTTTCATATTGTTTTTTTAATTTTTTTTGATACCCATTTATTGCCCTCTGTGATTATAATAAAGTCAAACCCAAACATATGCCCGAGACTCAAGTGTTGGCACACCAGACTGAATTATAGTTTGTGGGTTATTTCAGGGTTTGCAATGTGCACCCCTCTCCTTATTACATTTGCATTTAAGGGAAGATTGCACAAATAATAAGAGGAGACATGTTAACAGAGGTTGATTATGTTTTCCGCTGGATTTAACTGAGGTCATGCAATTAGTAATGGTCAGTTCTGTAGAGAAAATTCTTTGCCTAAAAGCAGGTCTGATGTGTGTTGGTCTGGAGTGCTGATGGGATTTACATGTGACACAAGGAAGATTGTAGTGGGAAAAGAAACACGACTACCCTTATTCTACAGTAATCTAAGTAACATCACATAGTGGCAGTCTCAGTCAGATAACGGCACTGTATCAGATATCCAAAAACAAGTAATCAAATAGAAATATACGGCTATAACTAGAAACCGATTCTTAGGTTCAGCACCCACAAACACCACTTTTCATCAGCATACAGAGTACACCCACACTCAGTGAATTTGGTCAATTCAAATCCGTTTCAGCCCTCCGTCCAGACTAAAACAGCGTTATTCTCCCCCAAAAATTGAGCTTTTCCAAAACCGCCTTCAGTGTATAAATCTTAATACACTGGCTCTGTGACAGAGGTCTTTACAAAAATGACCTGGAAACACTGTGTGGACACAAGTCGTTTTCACACAAAAACAGTTTTGAAAATGAGTATGTGAGACTGTACTAGTGATTTTAGCCAAATGTGAACATCAGCATGCTAACAATTTCATAATGACAATGCTAACATGTTGATGTTTAGTAGGTATAAAGTCTACCATGAGGGCGGCACGGTTTCTGTGTGGAGTTTGCATTTTCTCCCCGTGCCTGCGTGGGTTTTCTCCGGGTGCTCCGGCTTCCTCCCACAGACATGCAGGTTAGGTTAATTGGCTACTCTAAATTGCCCGTAGGTGTGACTGTGAGCGTTAATGGTTGTCCGTCTCCATGTGTCATGCCTGTGATTGACCGGTGACCTGTCCAGGGTGTACTCCAAAGGATAAGTGGGTTTAGTTAATGGATGGATGGATGGAAGTTTACCATGTTCACCATCTTAGTTTTGTGTGTTAGCATACATGCAGCTAACATTTGCTAGTTAGCACTAAACAGAAAGTACAGCTGAGGCTGATGGGAATGTCAATAGTTGTGCAGGTATGTGGTCTTAAACCAAACTATTGGACAAATTAAAAACTTTACCTGATGATGGCACTAAATGAAAAGTTAGGGGGATCACCAAAGTCATTAGGATTCATCCTCTGGGGACCGTAAATGTCTTCAAAAAACAACTCATCTATTATTTGTCAAAATATTTCAGTCTGGACCAACGGCGGACAAAAGGACCGACCTACACTGCCATCCCTAGAGCTACACCGCTATCATGGATAAAAAATAATAAGATAGAGATTTTCTTCAGAACAATCTGGACTTGCTAAATGGCTAGTTGGCATAAAGCATTCAGTGGAACACACTGCCAAAAATCAAAAAAACTAAGGTACACATTCAACACGTGTTTAAAGTCGAATCTAAACTCCTGTAGAAGTAAGAAACAGCCACAATGTCCTAGTTCCAAAGGTAAAAAAGTCAAATTCACAAGAGTAGAGCTGCATGAACGCACACACCAGTGACAGTACTCAGATGTATTTAGCTCCTCTTTGATCCGCTGAAAGCTGTCATTCACTCTTAGCTCTGCTTCTGAATTATGCATACTGTAGAAAATAGGGATGTGTTAACTGTCTGGAAATGCTGATGTTCTGCAGTGCAATCCTTCAGATGCGGTCTGAGGGCCAAACCACAGAGGTAACGTGTGAGGTGTGTGCTGGTTCTTTGGTGAGCGCTGGCTCCACAGCTCGGTCAGCCACAGACAGGACATTTGGATTCTACAGGCCACCTCTGCCCACAGCAGAGCTAACAGCCTATTAGAAGCTGATCAAGCTTGGAAAAGCTATCGATCTCTCCGGCCGCGTCCATTCAGTCCACTGCTGCACACGCATATGAAGCCATACAGTTACACAAGCTGAATAATACTACATAGTGGATATTTTAAAGCTGCAGGCAACCAGACAAGATTTGAATGTTAAAATCTTACACTGAACAAGAGGGGCTGCAGCAGAGAAGCGTGTCCTATCCTTCAGGTTCTGCATGTTTTGCCTCATATAGTTCCTTCATGTTTTTAAAATAAAACCATATTGTTTTTCCTGACTGTGTTGATACTAAGCATGTGGTAACTTTCCTCCCTTAAAGTTGAGGTCAGCGATTCTAATCCAATACATGTTTTGTCAAATTCAGCAAATATCTCCTCATGGTCCGTTAGCTGTCCATTCTGTGTGTACTGAAAAAGAAATCCTCTCTGTAAATGGGAAATGGAAAACAAACAAAGTGTCTCAGACCGAGCCACACAACACTATTCCAGACAGTCAGCAACAGGTGGTGTTCGAGCTGACAAGAAACAAATCTGAAAAGTGGACTGCACGGCTGTCACACTCATATCCCAAACACCTATTACCCCATTTATTTATTTTTATCAAGATCAAGATTCGGACCAATCTTGAAATAAGCTGGAGTCAGGACATGGTTAGCCTAGCTTAGCATAAAGACTGGAAGCCGGGGGAAACAGCTAGCCTGGCTCTGTCTAAATCACAAAAGTACACCTACCAACACCTCTAAAGCAAAGTAATTGATTTTAAGAGCACAGGGGTTGCATTGGTTTCAAGAACTGAAGTTGCATTGCTCATAGTGTCTTTTTTAAAATGTTTTGTTTTACTTGTTATAAACAATAGTCACATTGTGTTTTGTAGTGGTTTAATTTTATGCTAGTGTCAAGACATTTTCTCACATCATTTTCACTCAATCCACTGGCAGATTTTCTAAGGAGATACTAGAAAATTTCTCTTGATGACACAACATTTTGCTTTGCTTTTGTAGCAGCAGAATGTTTGCAGGGAAGGTTTTTGAGGGATTTCATCAGTCAACTACAATAACAACTAGTCAGTGCTGTAGCCTCAGCCAGCATTACCAGTTTACAAGTTGTAACCTACATTTATCGTGCATTTACACATAAATGTTTACTAGTCGTTTTCTCATAATAATGTTAACGTTAAAATATTTTTACATTTAATTACAATAATACAAATGCTAGCAATAGTGTGCAACACTGCAGCAAGGTGGCTGCAGAGTGACTTTGCATCTTTTCTTTTACTTGAGTAGGTCAGTGAGGACCAGTGGCCTGCTACTTTGCAAAACCTAATGACTAATAAAAAAGAGTAGTCATGAAGGCTCTAATAGTTATAAAGGGACAGTTGATGATATAGACAGTGACAGTAGAGCAATCCCCATGTCTATTTATTTTGTTTTAATGAGTTTCTAAGTGGTATCCATTAAATTATTATTATTCTCAAGAGTAAAGTGGTAATTTATTGAAAATAAAGTTTTTCTTTCATCATTTAAAGTAAAATTATGTGTAAGATCATCGTCAAAGTTGTCATTTTAGTGATAGTATTGCTAGAATCATGTAGTTTTAAGAGGAAAAAGTAATATTTCAAGAATAAAGGCATGATAATGTGAGACTTTGTGAACACAGTGTCATATATTATGATTAGATGAGGTAGATTAGATTACTTGTTATTACACTACACTAGGCTTTACACTTGCAATTAGGCTGTTTTTTTTCATTGCTTGCATTTATAACATAGTAACCAGTATCTTTTGGCATGAATTAAGTTCTTATCTTTCTTAAAGTTTAAAAGACTGGACTTAAAACAGTGTTACTTTAGCAAGCTAACTGCACATTCACAAGAGCTACAAAGGTATATTATGACAAACAAGAACTTTACAACAACACAAAAGGCAAAACCAGAGAGAAACTGGCAGTAGACTGTACATCAGCAGAGTGCAGAGACTCCAGCAGGACCATGGATAGAGTCCCATAGAAAACTGTGTTCGTATTTGTGTGGCATCAGTGGCTCAGTTCATACACGTCATTTCCTTTGCGGTGCACATAGGTGCCTGAATGCGTAGACGCCCACATCACTAAATTATTACGTTGTTGCTCGACATCATTGATGCAACCCTCCTCATAAATATGTGCCTTGATTGTGAACACTGGTCACAACCAGAAAAGGCACTTTAAGGAATCCATTTTTGTTGTGTTAACGCATAAAAATATAAGTTAACGCGACCAAACTCTACGTGTTAACATGTTAATGTCGTCTGAACATGAAATCTCTTAGAGGTTATTTGCACAAATGGCGTTCCATATTATGCTGGGGTCTAAGCTAAGTATCTGCTGCTGTGCTGCTAATGCTTTCATTCACTGATAGTAACATGGCGTGCTTTGGCTCAGTGCAGGTTGTGTGCTTGGCAATGCTAGTGAGCTCGCTATGGATGCATTGGTTTTGGCTATTTCTTGGGTTAGCTTTGCTGCTGCGCTGTTGCTGTTTAGATACAATTCATGATGATGAACTATGAATTATTGTCATTTACTGTATGGCTCTGCATGCTTGCTGCTGAATGTCTGTGTATTCATTTGCAATGTGTGTGAATTTAATTGCATTGGTATTAATCAAAACATTAAGTTCATGTAATAGATGAGCTTGTTTGTGGTTTGTCTGATAAGTGCTTGTCTTGTTGTCAAAATGATGATTTGAATACTCCTCTACTCTGTATGGGCTGATTAGTTTTGGGCATATTTTCCCCTGGTGGTTTCAAGTTGTTTTGTTGTTTTATTTTACTGGTTATGAAGTTGAAGTTAAAAAGTTTTAAAATCTTTCCTATTATTGGCATTTTGTCACGAGTGTGTGAAATTATGCACAATTAAAATTCTATTCACCTCTATTGTATTGGGGTGGAGGCGTAAACCTTTGAAACAGATATCTTAAAGCCTGGACAAATAAAACCAAAACTATGGACGGATACCATATACATATAAGAAAGTTGAGTGAATGAAAGTTTGAGCCTTTAAAGCGACATCCATCAATGCTACTGTGGGCAGCTGAACAAGCCGTAAACACAACAGGTGATTAGTCTCTAAGGCCGTATTCAGACCAAATCAGGCGCTGTGGCAAAAACGGCAGTCCTCCCATTAATTTGAACATGGGTAGTGCGTTTTGGCTGCGGCGGGACCGCAGTGGGTGCCGAAAAAAACGCAGCAGCCCTTCAGCGAAAACTTAAAACAGAATCAACTTTTGAAGAAATGCAGCCTGGTCTGAATGTAGCCTGTGTCTGTCTGCTGTTTGCTGCTGAGCAGGTAGTGTACAGTGGGTTTATCAGAGCTTTCTCACTGAAAACAGCTGCTGCTGCTGCTGGAAACAAGACTGATGAGAACTGTGAGACTGGACCAGCATAGTAACAGTGACGTTTCTGGCTGTAAAACCAGGGTGATAATTCTCTGTGGGTTTGACACTTTACACCAGTGACACTCAACTTACCCGCACAGGCATGTGGGAGAGGTTTGCCTTCAGGGTTGTCTACCTGGCTCAAATTCCTGAGGGCAAACTTCTCCCATGTGCCTGTACGGGGCAGCTGCATCTGGATTTGCCTCTTGGTAAAGATGAGTGAGGACAGCAAACGTTGAAAGGTCGACAATGAAAACAGGCAATTCAATGAAAACTGGACAGATGACTTTGCCTTTATTTTGCCACCTCACACCAAACATCTGTGTTTCATTTGCCAAATGACAACTGCTGTATGCAAGGTTGCTAATATCAGGTGCAATCATGAGTCAAAACATGCTAGTTTCAGTGCAGCATTCTCGTCTGGTAACACCGCAAGATATCTGATAAATATTATTGATGTCTGTTTATTAACGGGCCCCTGGCCTCCTGTCATTTTGCAGAAGTGGCCCCCAAGCAAGCTTAGTATCCCTGCCTTACACATTAAACATAGTTACTTGATCCATTGTTCATATAAAAATATTGATTAGTGCAGCTTTAACCTCTCACCACCGCACATTAAACTTTAACCTTTAACCTGAAGTCATCCTGATCAATCCTGATTTTAACTTTAACCCTAAAGGAAATCCTAATGCAAAATGTAGAAGTGATGACCAAAAGTCTATATTTTGGAGGACATTCTGCACACACAAAAGCGTAGACAATCAATAGAAGATGAATTCAAGCTGGGAGAAAAGATTGAGGGGAAAAAATGGGCTGAGTTTTCACGAGTGAAAAGAAAACAGAGCAGGGAGAGGAAATGATAGAGAGTGGAAGAAAAGAGGAGACATGTATTCCCACGCACCACGTTGATGCCTCCAGAGTTTTCCAGGCTGCACATCCCCTCCAGCGGTGCCATCCCGATAGTTGTCCCCTTGAAAATCACACCGCTACACAAACACACACACAACACACACACACACAGAACGAAAAATCAGTTAACCATAATCTCCTCCCTGTTCACTTACGGGCTCCACAGTGGACGCACGTTGATTGCAGATGAAACAGCAGTGCACAGCAGCAGACATGACAAGCCTGTCAGATGTGG